>OZ024864.1:24520862-24525862 GCA_964017155.1 Oasisia sp. SBJ-2009 | reverse complement strand
TCGCTCGTATACACACACCGACGTTTGGTTAAGTACATCAATAAATATATGTTTGAGAGTCTCTTTAATAACTCCGTCTCTGTAAATGTAATCCATCCTTACGACGGAACTTCATTAGTGAATAGTGAAACGTTCATTGGTATATCGTCCTTTAAAACAAATACATTGTGATGTTCTTCGTGTGAAGTGGTCCTACTTGCATTTAGAACAGAGTCACCACATGAAACGTACTGTGCGCAGTAGAACGTTTTGGCACAGCAAATCATTTTATCACTACATGTTTTACTTTTTAATAAATTGTCAGAGTAGGTGTTCATAACAATGCGCAGTCTTTATACGACACCGTAAACAGTGTCTGGGTCTCGTTATGACGTCAACACCTTTCAAACTGCTGATACTATTTATGTCAGGCAACTCGAAATGGGTTGAATAATGCAGAATTTCTTCGAAACACGCAACACTACAAAGAAGTGTCTGAATCCTGCCAAGCCACATAGCGTGCGCATAAGAACGCTTTGCGTATTGGCTCAGCACAATGGAGTGAGCAATCTCTTGTTCTCTACATGTCGTTTTACTGTTTAATAAATTGTCGGACAAACTGTTCGTAATAATGTGCAGCCTTTATGCGACAGACAAAATAGTTTTTTGTTCTCCTTGACACCTTTCATAGCGTTCATACTCATTCTGGCAAACAAGTAGAAGTGGGTTGACTAATGCAATTTCTTCGATACATGCAAAGAAGTATCTCAATAGAGTCATTATGACATCAACACGAGTGTTACCGCTCTGACGTACTTGTCGACGCTTGAGTAACATTTGATACAAACTACTATCACGACTGTCAAGTTCCAATCCCCAATCTAATCGATCAGGCAACGGCCATTTCTTTATTATATAAAATATGTACACATTTGAAAGTATGTTGGAAAATAGCATATCTTTAATTATTAATATTGTTTAATTTCATGTAATTTACAGTAATGTAAATGTAATCTGATTAATCGCTATAATAAAACTATTCTGAAATATCGCCAGCGCTGTTCAACTATCATCTGACGATGACGTTGATATCAAGCAACAGGTGTACCAATCCGGCCAGATGGTTATCCTATCCCCAACTTCGATGCTGACGTTGGACAAATGTACGCAAATTTAAAGCTGGAGTCGGTAAATTAAGTTGGACGGTTAGTCCTATGCATGTTGAGGTAATTACATGTGTCCACCAGCAGCCTGCTTTTTGACACATAGGAAAATTGCAAGCGTAATGTCATCGATCTTGTAAACTCACCGATATTTTGTAATGTGAATACACACAGGAATACAATTTTTGACATATCCTCATCAACTATATCTCTGTCAATTTAGTCCATCCTTGCGATGGAATTTTACAAGTGAATAACGGGACGTTCTTTTTGCTTAAGGAACGTCATCGGTATACCGTTTGTGTCGTACTTAATTTTCACCCTTAAATAAACTGTTATGTTCTTGACTTAAACGTGAAGTATTCCTAGCACAGAGGTGACAGCGCCACCACATGCTTTGCATATACTTACGTTTTGCGTATCGGCGCAGCAAACCGGAGACAGCATATCTCTTTTTCACGACGTGTCATTTTACTCTTTAATATATTGTGGCAAAAGGTGTTTATAATAATGTGCAGCCTTTGTGCAACTCCCACAAAGTAGTTTATGGTTCTCCTGAAGACGTCAACACCATTCAAACTGCTGGTACTATTTCTCGCAGGCCTGGAGAAGTGGGTTGACTGATGTTCGTATTCAGCCAAATTTCTGCTAAACATGCAACATTCTACATAGAGGTTCATAACAGTAACACTAGGAAATAAAAACGAGTATTGTCACAGTTGTCGACGCCTGACCAAGTGCAATATGATGTTTATGTAATGATTTTGTATATTTTATAACATTCAGTACAAACTAAATTTCACGACTGTCCAACCTCCAATCTATCCGATCAGACAACAGGTAATCTTATTATACGATGACATATGAACACATTTGAAAGGATATTGGAAACTATCATATCTTTAGTTATTAGTTTTGTTTAATTTCATGTAATCTATTGTAATCTAAAACTATTCTGAAGAACCTATGCCGATGTGGAAGTCTATGAAAACTATAAAACTACGTTTCTTGATACGTCGTGTTTACGTACGTTGTGCTGCTTGTTAATACGATTCAATACAATACAATGCGTGTTTGATGAAATATCGCCAGAGCTGATCAAAAAAGATCTGACGTTGTTGCTGATCTCAAGCAATCCGGTCAGACGAATATCGCCAAATTCGACGACGGAGCTGATGAAATGGCCGTCCGCGTCATAAAGTTGGAGTCGGCCAAAAACGAACGTCGACGAAGAGCAGCTGGATGCAGTTGAACAGTACAGTAGAAGAAACTGCTTAACAATAGCAATGCATGCTGTGCGTGTGTTGGTCTATTCTGGGGCCGCTGTACTAGACGACTTCAGATAGTAATTCGGCATTTTGACTAGACACAGTGTAACAGAGACCTTCGCCGATATTTTCATAGATATAATATATATATATATATATATATATATATATATATATATATATATATATCAATTACATAAATACGTTTTGATGTAAAACGTCACTTTGCAATTCTCACATTCCACCCGTTCTTATACGATTTATACTTAAATCAGAAATTCCGTATTACTCAGATATGTTTAACAAACAAACAAACAAGCAATTTCGACGAAGAGTTGGATGCAGTTGAATAGTACAGTAAACGAAATTGTTTAACAACGCATGCTGTATACGTGTTTGTATACTCAGGTAGACTGAACGTCTTCCGATAATAATGCGGCATTTTGATTTTTTTTTTGATTAGACACAGTGAAACAATGAACGTTGTTTATATTCTCATAGATAGAAGATATATAAATAATATGAATACGGTTTGATGTAAAACGTCTTCTTTCAATTATCGGATTCCACCCGTTCTCTTACGATTTATATTTAAATCAGCAATTCCACATTACTGAGATATGTTCAACGAACAAATGTGTGTTATCGGCTTTGTCTTAATAAATTAGTGTTGAAAACAACATTGACAACAGACAACTGGAAAACGACTTTTTGGTGTATTAGGATAAATTGTAAAAAGATAGCCTGTTTCGGCTACGGTAATGCTCCTTTGAACGAATGTACCAATGACACATTACGCAGCTCTAAAAAGACTGTAACTTGAATACAGTAATATAAATCATTTTGTGCTTTCACCTCCTTTAAAAACACCGCCATTGTGGCGATACAACATTTGAAGCTCGACAGTTTCTACGTCTTAGAGAATTCCACACGCTATCTTGGAATAAATATTACTTCTCGGTGTTCTAGCAAATGTCAGGCGGATGACACTTTTGCGTCCATGAATAAATGTATTATATTGCTCGAATGGCATCCTAGGGACTGCTCTCTTTAATATGACTAACTATCAGGGAAAATATACGAGCATACATACTTAAATGTATCTAAATTGATGTATTTGTAAATTGGAGTTCAGCCTGTGAACATACTGCAATTACATAAATTACATATTATGTTGACATATCTTACATGTCGACGAAAGGTCCAGCACGTCACGGCAGATTCAAGATATAGTACGGTGCGTAATTACGTCAGCTTCCTGAGGCTCGCTACGACCTCTAACTTTGAAAATACATTATAAATAAATCTCCAGAATTGTACTGTCGATTGCTCGGTATCAATGCATTGTTTGTTGTCTTTGAAAATATATTGGCATCATCATAATAGCAATGAAGAAAAAATATCAGCTGAAAAACCTGCGGTCGTTAATTGCAGCATAGCTGAAATTGTCGTAGATAAGTCGATATTCAGTTAAATTGAATCAAATATGGCATATTGTAATGTGTACAGCTCTTCGGGAGTTGTTCTATGGACACGATATGGCATTATATGAAATGTAACCTTTACTTTTACGTGACTACTAGCAATGGTGTGAAGGCGTACACTATAAGTCTCACACAGTCTAGTGTGTAAGCACATCACGTGACACCTTCATCCAGCCGTTACTTTTTAACACTACCAGCATGTTTACGTTGGCGAAAGTTTCTAGCCGATGCTCCCCATTTCAGGCGACCACAAAAACACGAAACCCATTTGGCGCTCTGCCACAATTCTATCTCTATCATCGGTGCTGACGTATGGGTTGTTTTAGGCGGCCATTTTAGTGTTGACGTGTCTACGTCTGACCAATCGTCAAGTCTTGGCCGAAAAAAAACGGGCACGATACATTTGTTTTCGCACAAGATACTTTCGGTAGCATTTTTTATGGAATTAAATTTGCCGTGAGTCCGTCGCTACGGTGCATGCTATTATGTTGACTAGTCAGTATTTTCTTCGTCTCTGGTTTTTTCCTCGATTTCTTATATTGGTACTTGGTAATTTTTGAAAATAGTGCTTAAGTGTTCGTAAAAACGTTAATAATCTAGACTCCTTTCAATATTGATGCTAACACGATGAGCTAAACAATGAGATTGTAATGATCGAATTCAGATTGGTATAAGCACACTATAGGCAAATATAACATCAGAGTGCTTTGTAAGTAACAACGCTGATCTATAAAAAAAATCGAAACAAATACAGTGCATACTAACATTAAGCATTTCGGCCATTCGGTAATTTATCGTCGCTCTTTATGACACTATACACGCAGTTGTCGGTCTTAGTGACACTAAACACGTAGTCACCGGAAAACAAACGGTGTTGAGTCCTATATAATGACGAACTCATACGTCGAAAGAGCAAACTTCAGGTCTTCAAGGAACCATTCGTATCGCCGAAACTGGTAAGTAGATATACGCTTAGTTCTGCGTAAGCAGACTACCTTATTAAGAGCCTAGTCATGTGTTGCTAACAGTATTGTATCATTGTTCCAACGTAGGCCCATTGTCAAATATGTTGAGGCTATACAAAAACGTAATGTGTGAAAACTTAA
>OZ024864.1:24505862-24515862 GCA_964017155.1 Oasisia sp. SBJ-2009 | reverse complement strand
TACATACATATATACATATACACATATATAATATATATATATATATATATATATATATATATATATATATATATATATATATATATATATATATATATATATATATATATATATATATATATATATATACATGTCCTTGGTTTTTGTTGCGTTCAGATCTTACTTGTGCCTGAACGCAAAGACCTGTGCATTGATTTTCGGATATACCCTCCATCTCAGACTGATATTGTCATCCACGATAACAAGGTAGAAGTTGTTGACAAGTATAAATAACTCGGCACAACATTTGACAATAGGTTGAAGTGGGATCGCCACTGCAGTGTCACATACAAGAAATGTCAGCAGTGCCTTTTCTGCCACAGACCATTAAGTTCTTTTAACATTAATAGCACCATTTTATCCATTTTGTATAAATCCTGTATAGAGATTGTTTTAACATTTTCTTTGATATGTTGGTTAGGGAACGTCAGTCAGCAAGACAAGAATAAGTTGCAGCGCGTTGTGAACATTAGTAGCAAAATAAACGGCTTCAAACAATCCCTCTCTCACTGCTTTAAATGAAAAGCCAATAACATAATTAATGACAATACACATATTGTATAAAACGAGTACGGCCTTCTGCCCTCGTCCAGAACTATCATATCCAAAATAAATAGGAAGCGTAATTAATTCATTCCAGTGTGTACGACTTCTCAACGGCAAGCAACTCTGAGGTTATGTGTGTACGACCACAATGACAATTATGACTATAATTTTAATTATATTATAGATTAATCTTGTAGCGAATTATGATTAATGTTTATATACTGTTTCAATAACCAATTTATCTGTAGTTTTATTTCTCTACTCCTCTATTTTATATTTTTATGACGAACGCTGCAAAATGCAAAATGAATATACCGGTCCGGAACAGTAAAGTGTATAGTATTATATATATATATATATATATATATATATATATATATATATATATATATATATATATATATATATATATGTATATATATATATATATATATATATATATATATATATATATATATATATGTCACGAATGGTCTGTATTAGTTTGGGATGAGAGAAAGAGAGACGGAGGGCGAGAGAGTGATCGTATCTTGAATAATGTGTACGTACATATGTGACATGCATTGTAATGGTGTCGTTAATTGAGATATTTGTTAGGGTCGCTTATATCCGCCGCTGGCCCGCGTTGTTTCCTTGAACTCGTGGAGAAGATTGTCTATCCGAATATACATGACCTGAAAGGTATCCGCCAGATGGCGTCACTGCTGTATCAACTTGCACGAGCCTATGCGATTTCTTTGATCAAACCCTAGAATTTGATTATTGTTGAAGAAACAATCACACATTGGGTCTGAAACGTTCAGGTTAGCACAATGCTTTTTCCTACGTTCTATTGTTTGGTGGCGCATACTTCACACTAGGAATTGATTAGGGGTTATTAGCTCACGGACCTATGTAATTACTTATCGAATAGAATAACCACTAGTAGTTATCATGAAAACAAATTCATTTATCGATCAAATGAAGCAAACGGCCGGTTAAATAGAATCAACTACCCAACCGACGTCAGATGTCAGCACAGTTGGGCCACTCACAGCCACCAGGGAATGTATCACTCGTGCACTATGTAATCATTTGAAACCCTTAACGAGTTGCCTTCAGGCAATGAATAATGGCTGATAAGAATCTGCCAGGCGGCGGCGGTAACCGATCCAGTCGTAGACGGCTGCGCAATTGTTCTCTGTGTCGTAGACGTTCTGAACACTCTATGTGTGGACTGCACTGTGCTATCGTTGGTAAATGACGGATAATTATCAAATCAGCAGTGAACTGTTATTAAGAGCACAATACAGCCAAACAAACTGACAACCTGTCTTCATTGTAAATCATTTGAATACACTTCAACATTATATTGATTATTCAGCTGTCGATAGACCAGATTAATGCTGTCTGCACCAGGACGAGAACACGGTGCCAGCTACTGACATGAACATTGTGAAATCTAGCTCCTGTCTCTGTTCCAGAAACTTGAACATCTCTATGTGCGGTCGATTTAGTCGGCCAGATTAAACACGAAATAATGTGCAAAAGCGGCGTCGTTAAGATAACTTGCACGATGAATTATTGACATTTGACTTTAAAACAAACGTATTACTAACTTATAAATGTTGATCCATATGTTGTACCATAGCTAAGATTGTATATATTTTTTTTAGATAACGGTTACAGGTGTCTATGGCATATGACACACATCATTGTGAGACCAAAGCGGCGTGAGACGGCATCTTGAACAGCCCACTGGTCACAACAACATGTTTGGCTTTACATTCTTCTAGCAATACAGGTGTTTGATGAGTTCAATGAGTTTCAGCCTCCCCATATATATACCAGGAATCTTTCTCGAATCCTGTAGCCATTTCTGCTGGATCCAGTTCATCCTGCTTTTACAATATACAAAAAGGTCTGCTCTTCGGTGGGGAGAAATTCGTCTTCTGTTAATTTTTCGGGTGATTCTTCGGATGATTCTAATATTTCAATGCCGCCGAAAAGGTGCGCTGTATAGCGAAGTAATCGAAATATTCAAAATTACATAAATATCCCCAATAAAAATATGAAGTATTTTAATTGATAAATTAGACTGTTTAATTTAATTAGTGTAACATATGGGTCAGCATAAAATAAACATAATGTGGTATTGTGGCCGTTTTGTTATACTGTGATATTAAGAACATTGATTGCGGTAGTGTATCTTACTAAATTATTATTATTAGTGTTCATTTGAATGTAGTACCACTACTTTAGTACATGCCATTACATTCTATCAGATGTGAACAATGCAATCATTTGAGGCAATGAATAATGGCTGATAAGGCGGCGGCGGTAACCGATCCTACACACGTTCAAGGTGAGCAGTCGTAGAAGGCTGCGCAATTGTTCTCTGTGTCGTAGACGTTCTGTGCACTCCGCGTATGCACTGCAATGTGCAATCGTTGATAAATGACGGATAATTATCAAATCAGAAGTCAACTGTTATTAACAGCACAATGCAGCCAAACAAACTGACAACTTATCTTCATTGTAAATCATTTGATTACTCTTCAACATTATATTGATTATTAAGCTGTCGATAGACCAGATTAACGCTGTCTGCACCAGGACGAGAACACGGTGCACAAACGGCGTCGTTAAGATAACGTGTTCGGTGGATCATTGACAATAGACGGTATAACAAATGTATTACTAACTTATTAATGTTGATCCATATTTTGTCCCATAGCTAGGCTCATATATATAACGGTTAAGGGTGCCTGTGGCATATGATCAACATTATTGTGAGACCAAAGGGGTGTGAGACGGCATTTTGAACAGCCCACTGTACACATGAACATTTGTTTTGCTTTATATTCTTCTAGCAATACACACTCACACACCCACACACACACACTTACACACGCACATACACATATATACATACATACATACATACATACATACATACATAAAGACAGACAGACAGACAGACAGACAGACAGACATACAGACAGACAGACACTAACACACACACACACACACACACACACACACACACACACACACACACACACACACACACACACACACACACACGCTCGCACGCACGCACTCACACACGCGCGCACACACACACACACACACACACACACACACACCAACTGTCGTCAGGATTTGTATGTTCTCCTATTGAAATTGTGACATAGACAGAACAGTGAGGCGCACTTATCGGTGGTAATGAACCTTCAGCGTCAAACAACTATAATTAATCCGATAAACGTTTGTACCGGAGCGCGAGGTGATCCACGTAAAGGGTCGTCACATTGACGACTGTCAGACGCGACTGTTTATATGAATTTAGTTACTTCGTTCTTGTGGTAGAAATGTTCGGCACACCCCAGAACCTAACAATTACTCATCTATTTCAATAAATCCTTATTAACGCCGCACTAGAATGTAACACAACTAGTTGGTGCTTGTCATTAGTTATGGCCTTATTAATTAAAAGCTAGCGCCGTTTGAAAGGTGGACCGCAGTGATCGAATGAGTTCTGATTGATACCTGCTACGGCAAGATGTGATACTTTACACAGAGGTTAGCGCTACAGTAAAGAACAGGCGAACAATCGCTGTCCGCGTGGGACATGCCTTTTCACTCGGCTTGGAGACAGGTGTTTACGTGCCTGTCTTGGCGGTTTTATGTAGAACATGTGTCAACTCTCATTAACAGCGCGCGTCATTGTTTTTAAATAACACAATTATTGTTGTCAATACATAATGGTGGATTTGGTATACTGTTTATAGATGGACGAACAAAGACTTATTTTGATGTCTAGCGTCTATCGCTGTGTGACAATTTTGAATGTACAAAATGCCATGTTTTAATAACCCATATTTCAAGACAAATTGATGTTTTAAAAGTAAATGGTATATGTTGCCGCGAAAAACATGTCCTGCTTCATGAAGTAGACTGCATCGATGCGTGTACGTCTAATATCATACCTGTTTATCTTAACAAAATCTTATTATTAGTGTTCATTGAAATTTAATAACATTACATTCTACCAAATCTGCACAATGCAATCATTTGAAACACTTAACTTAACGACAAGGACCACAATGAAAATAAGTGCGTGCACGTTTTGTGTTTTCCGAACACATAAATCTACTTCGTATTTATATATTATGCATATGTGTACAATGTTTTACATTTTATATTAAATAAATAAATCAATCAATCAATCAATCAATCAAACGAATTGACTTGATGACAACGAATAATGGCTGATAAGAATCTGCCACGCGGCGGCGGTAACCGATCTTACACAAGTTCAAGGTGAGCAGTCGTAGAAGGGTGCGCAATTGTTCTCTGTGTCGTAGACGTTCTGTGCACTCTACGTATGCACTGCAGTGTGCAATCGTTGGTAAATGACGGATAATTATCAAATCAGCAGTCAACTGTTATTAACTGCACAATACAGCCTATTAAACTGATAAATTGTCTTCATTGTAATTAATTTGATTACACTTCAATATTATATTGATTATTCAGCTGTCGATAGACCAGATTATTGTTGTCTGCACCAGGACGAGAACACGGTGCCAGATACTGACATGGACATTGCGAAATTAGCTCCTGTCTCTGTTCCAGAAACTTGAACATCTCTATGTGCGGTCGATTTAGTCGGTCAGATTAAACACGAAATATTGTGCGCAAGCGGCGTCGTTAAGATAACTTGCACGACGATTCATTGATATTTGTCTGTAAAACAATCGTATTACTAACTTATATATGTTGATCCATATGTTGTACCATAGTTAAGCTGATATATGTATCGGTTTAGGGTGCCTGTTGCATATGGTCCATATCGTTGTGGGACCAAAGGGGTGTGAGACGGCATCTTGAACAGCCCACTGTTCACGTCAAATGTGTTCGCTTTATATTCTTCTAGCAACACACACACACACACACACACACACACACACACACACACACACACACACACACACACACACACACACACACACACACACACACACACACACACACACACACACACACACACACACACACACACACACATACATACATACACACACACTCACACACGCATACACTCAGATACGCACGCACGCACGCACGCACGCCCACAAGAACTTGAACATCACTGTGTGCGGTCGATTAATTCGGTGAGATAAAACACGAAGTAATATGCACAAGCGGCGTCGTTAAGATAACGTGTTCGGTGGTTCATTGACATTTTACTGTAAAACAAACGTATTTCTAATTTACAAATGTTGATCAATATTTTGTACCATAGCTAGACTCATAATTGTAACGGTTTTGGGTGCCTATGGCATATGACACTCATCAGTGTGAGACCAGAGCGGTGTGAGACGGCATTTTGAACAGCCCACTGTTCACACCAACATTTCTGGCTTTATATTCTTCTAGCAATACAGGTGTTTGATGAGTTTGATGTTTTGCAGCATTCCCATATATTTACCGGGAATCTTTTGTCGAATCTTGTAACCGTTTTCTGCTGGATCCGGTTTATCGTGCTTTTACAATATAAAAAAATGTCTGCTCTTCGGTGAGGAGATCTTCGTCTTCTGTTAATTGTTCGGGTGGTTCTTCGGATTATTCTAATATTTCAATCCCGCCAGCACGGCGCGCTGGATAGCGAAGTAATCGAACTATTCAGCATTACATAGATATCCTCATTGAAAATGTGAATTATTTTTAATTGATGAATTAGATTGTTTAATTGCATTAGCGTACCTTGTTGGTCAGCATAAAATAAATATAATGTGGTATTGTGGCCGTTTTGTTGTACTGTGATATTATGAAGTCGAAAATTGATTACGGTAGTGTCTCTTAATAAAGTCTTATTATTAATGTTCATTTGAATGTAGCAACACTACTTTGGTACATGCCATTACATTATATAAATGTGCACACTGCAATCATTTGAAACACTTAACGAGTTGCCTTCAGGCAATGAATAATGGCTGATAAGAATCTGCCAGGCGGTGGCGGTAACCGATCCTACACAAGTTCAAGGTGAGCAGTCGTAGAAGGCTGCGCAATTGTTCTCTGTGTCGTAGACGTTCTGTGCACTCTACAGAACAGTGTGCAATCGTTGGTAAATGACGGATAATTGTTAAATCGGCAGTCAGCTGTTATTAACTGCACAATACAGCCAAACAAACTGACAACCTGTCTTCATTGTAATTAATTTGATTACACTTCAACATTTAGTGATTATTCAGCTGTCGATACACCAGATTAAAGCTGTCTTCACCAGGACGAGAACACGGTGCCAACTACTGACATGGACATTACGAAATTAGCTCCTGTCTCTGTTCGAGAAACTTGAACATCTCTATGTGCGGTCGATTTAGTCGGTCAGATTAAACACGAAATAATGTGCAAAGGCGGCATCATTAAGATAACTTGCACGACGATTCATTGATATTTGTCTGTAAAACAAAAGTATTACTAAGGTATATATGTTGATCCATATGTTGTACCATAGATAAGCTGATATATGTATCGGTTAAGGTGCCTGTTGCATATGGTCCATATCATTGTGAGACCAAAGGGGTGTGAGACGGCATCGATGAAGTCGGTCAAATAAAACACGAAATAATGTGCACAAGCGTCGTCGTTAAGATAACGTGTTCAGTGGTTCGTTGACATTTGACTGTAAAACAAAGGTATTATTAATTTATAAATGTTGATCCATATGTTGTACGGTAGCTAAGCTTATATATTGTAAGGGTTAAGGGTGTCTATGGCATATGACATACATCATTGTGAGAAGAAAGCGGTGTGAGACGGCATTTTGAACAGCCCAATATTCACACCGACATTTATTTTACTTTATATTCTTCTAGCAATACACGCACACACCCACACGCACACACATACACACATAAAGATACACATACATACACCAATACACATACACAAATGCACACAGACGCACATATAACACTCGCACACACACACACACACACACACACACACACACACACACACACACACACACACACACACACACACACACACACGCACGCACGCACGCACACACGCACACACGCACACACGCACGCACACACCAACTGTCGTCAGGACATGTATGCTCTCCTATTGAACTTGTGACATAGACAGAAAACTGACGCGCACTTATCGGTGGTAATGAATCTTCAACGTCAAACAACTATAATTAATCCGATAAAGTACCGGAGCGCGAGGGGAACTACGTAAAGGGTTGACACATTGACGACTGTCAGACGCGACTGTTTGTAAGAACGTAGTTACTCCGTTCTTGCGGTAGAAATGTTTGGCACACCCCAGAACCTAACAATTACTCATCTATTTCAATAAATCCTTGATTAGATATGTCAAGCTAGCATCTCTTAAAATGTGGACCGCAGTGATCAAATGAAAATATGTCCCTGCTTCGTGATGTAGACTGCATCGATACGTGTACGTGTAATACCGTGCCGGTTTATCTGTTCAGGGATCGCCCATTTTCACAGCTGCGCATGTGCTGACATGGACATGTAGGGATAATTTCGTTAAAAGGGTAACGGCAAGCAGGGGAATGTATTGCAAAACACCTGTGTTGTTGGAGTGCCGATTAATGTAAATATATATATATATATATATATATATATATATATATATATATATATATATATATATAATATATATATATATATATATATATATATAAATATATATATATATATATATATATATATAAATATATATATATATATATATATATATATATATATATAATATATATATATATATATATATATATATATATATATATATATGTATGTATGTATGTATGTGAGTGTGTGTGTTGTGTGTGTGTGTGTGTGTGTGTGTGTGTGTGTGTGTGTGTGTGTGTGTGTGTGTGTGTGTGTGCGTATGTATGTGTGTATATGTGTCTATTTGTGTGTATATTTATGTATGTGTGTGTTGAAATAATGTGCACGAGCAATGCCATTCACGTAAGTAAAACCTGGTGTGTTGGGAAATTTGAGTGGTTTAAGCTCAAATATGGCGAAGTCTTTTTATCCCTACAGTATTTCGATAATGGAGAATAATTGTGGTATTTTGGCTATCCTCACGTCATGGAATTGTTGGTGGGCATGGAGAAGCACGGCGACCAATGGTGATGAGTTCCAGCCTCCCCAAATATTTACCGGGAATCTTTCTCGAATAATGTAACCATTTTATGCTGGATCCGGTTCATCGTGCTTTTACAATATACAAACGAATCTGCTCTTCGGTGGGGAAATCTTCTTCTTCTGTTAATTTTTCCGGTAGTTCTTCGGATGATTCTAATATTGCAATGCTGCCAACAGGGCGCGCTGGATAGCGAAGTAATCGAAATATCCAGCATTATATAAATGTCTTCATTGAAAATATGAAGTATTTTTAATTGATGAATTAGATTGTTTAATTTAATTAGCGTACCATAATGTTGAGCATAAAATCAACCTAATGTGGTACTGTGGCTGTTTTGTTGTACTGTGATATTAAGAAGTCGAAAATGTATTACGGTAGTATCTCTTTAAAAGGTCTTATTATTAAAAGGTCTTATTATTAATGTTCATTTGAATGTAATAACAGTACCTTAGTACATGCCATTACATTCTAACAGATGTGCACAATGTAAACATTTGAAACCTTTAACGAGTTGCATTCAGGCAATGAATAATGGCTGATAAGGCGGCGGCGGTAACCGATCTTACACAAGTTCAAGGTGAGCAGTCGTAGAAGGCTGTGCAATTGTTCTCTGTGTCGTAGAAGTTCTGTGCACTCCACGTACGGACTGCACTGTGCAATCGTTTGTAAATGACGGATAATTATCAAATCAGCTGTCAACTACCGCTTGAATGTGTGGACCGCAGTGATTGAATGAAGTTTGATAGGCATCTGCTGCAGAACAAGTAATAGCCTTTCCCACAGAAGATAGCACTACGGTAAAGTACGTGTGAACATTCGCTGTCCGTGCGGGAGACGTCTTTGCACTCAACTTGGAGACAGTATTGTTTCCGTGCCTGCCTTGACGGTGTTATGTCGAACCTGTCAACTCTTATTACCGATGCGTATCATTTTTTTTAATGAACCAGTTAGGTTTTTTAATACACAATGGGGATTTCGTCATGTTATACTGTTTAAATGTGGTCCAGCAAATACTTGTTTTGATGTCTATAGCGTCTATCGTTGTGTGGCATTTAATTTAATGCAAGACATAAAACAGCAAAGAAGTATGTTTAATGTTTAATAATGTAAATTATTTGCAACATGTTTACAATTATGTATGTATGACATACGCAGTATATTGTGGAAACAATTTTGTGTTTATTCACATCTACTTATATTGAACTGGTTTGTTACTGTATCACATGCCCAG
>OZ024864.1:24498362-24503362 GCA_964017155.1 Oasisia sp. SBJ-2009 | reverse complement strand
GACAATGCCTAATCCATCCATGATAAAACTGAAGGCTAGCAAGAAAACCTCGTAGGGTGCGTCATTATATATACTCCATAATAGCAACATAATACTATTCTCCAAGAGCATGACAATGCAATGAAACATACGGAAATTATTTGACACACTTTCCCCGACACCCACGTAGCAGATGACGTGGACCAATGACACGATAACTACGATGAGAGCGCTTTGACAACATGTGTAGTACAATCGCTCGGCACAACACATTTGGTAGGCTAACATAACAAATTCGTGGACACCAACAATAATAACTAACGTCTTGATATTGCTTACTGCAAAGAACGACAAAGCTGCCAGACGAATTACTATACTGCTGTATTGCCAGTAGAAGAATTCGAAAACTTCCTTGCCGCTTACCCCTGCGGCCCACCAACCTGCCCTTTGCGATCTGTAATATGCCACCATTGACAATACAATCGATATCTGGGCCACCGCAATCGCGAGCGTCTGCACTGGGAAGTCTGTAACAAATTAACAATAATTATAAATTGACATGCAAACAGTATATACAAATGTTAAATGATTATATTGTATGTG
Source organism: Oasisia sp. SBJ-2009 (assembly GCA_964017155.1). Classification (NCBI taxonomy): domain Eukaryota; kingdom Metazoa; phylum Annelida; class Polychaeta; order Sabellida; family Siboglinidae; genus Oasisia; species Oasisia sp. SBJ-2009. The sequence goes on along the minus strand of OZ024864.1, from coordinate 24,502,780 downwards.
CACTAACACCAAAATCTCGCGTTGACAGACACCATTTAATGTACACATTCAATTGTTGCATACCACCGTTAAGGCGTATGATATAGTGACATGCGCTCGCTGTTTACTACATTATATGTTTTTTTTCCGAATCAAATTAATTATGTTCAATCACGAATAGAGTGAGTAATTTGTATATTACAATAATTATAATAAAATATATTGTTCTTCCTTAAACCGTACGATATATCTAAAACCTATATAGTGCAATATTTTAACAATTGAGATGTGAACTTCATTTATTTCCTCTGATGATAGGCATTTAACATCTTAAATATTTCTTTTTCATTTGTTGCTAACATTGATGCAAACTTTAAAAAGTGACGAGTTTGATATAAAAACGTTATGTGATTTTAAAGAGTGTCCAATGTTTTATGTGGATTCATAAATACGTGTATGTTTCCCATTATCGAATTTTTTTCGACGAAAATAAAGCAGTCATTGAAATGTGGGTTGTTGAGTAATACGGATACGACAGACGAAGCGGCACAACGATATGCGATGAGATGGAATGACGCGCGATACTGTGAACGATGCCACGGGTGATGACATGCACGGTGTTGTTTTGTGCGGCAGACAAATAGTGCAACAAACAAGCTTGACATAGTTTCCTTATAACAATATTGCCACCAGTACTACTTTTTGTGAAATTCCTTAGTTCGATATGGTGGAGTGATATGCGATGATATGTGCGATATCACAAAAGAGTGCGTAACGCGATAGAGCGATTCCGTTTGATGCTAATGATACGACGGAACGATGCGCGATGTATGAGCGATGTTAAATGAACGATGCCATGCTATGCCCGTTGAATACTAGGCGCGATGCTATGGATGCTGTAGTGTGCAGGTATATGTCGAAAACAAGTCATATGCATTTGTTTTACGTGTTGCGGGATTGAAAAAAAGAAATATATTTTAATAAACTGTGGAACACACGTATTTTCTTTGCTGTAAATTGTGATTAATAGAAAAACTGGTGATTGTGCTACATAGTTTAAGGTAACAGGCCGTTTTTTGTTATTCGTCTTACGACTCTTTCCATAATTTCTAATATAGGGTACATAATAAAGCATCATAGAGTGGAACTTGATATCTGTGTTACTCTTTTGTATTGGTGTAACGATAACAGTATAATTAATAATAATGATGTCCATTATGACTTACCTTTAGCCATATCTCTTAGTGTGTCTCCTGACCCGCTAGACCTTATGACGTACAAATGCAGTAACGTCATTGGCGCTTGTTTCAATAAGCTTGTCAATACGTTCAGCAAGTGTATATCTCTCATCGCGTTAATCGCCCGTACGTGATTCATCACCGACGAGGATCGTCGACATTTCATCATGCACCGGAAAGCATCTATGCCCCTGGAAAAGAAACACAGAGTTTGGGTAAGCAACATGCAATCCAGTATGTATGGTGGTCTGGCAGCTACAAGAACCATATATATATATATATATATATATATATATATATATATATATATATATATATCATGTCAAGAAACACATTGTGCAAGTTGGATACAACTTGTGTGGGCTCGGTGGTCCAATGATCATCGTGCCGGGTTGCTGGCCGGACATCGAAACTCAGTGTTCGGTGGACGGTGGCTCGGCACCAATACAGCCACCATGTCCATTCAATCACACTACGATTTATTTACTTCTAACACGCACTGGTCAGCGTGGAAAGGTCGGTCAATACCATCAGCATACACAATTCTACAAAGCCATGACTTCTGCCCTAGGCTACGCGGGAAGACTTTATGACCAAGGAGGCTGAACTGATTAACTAGGTATACTTGCAGACTCTTATGACAAACCTAAACTCAACTGACCTGCTTACAGTTCCACATACCTTAATAGTCGTGACATTTGTAGAATCACGAACACAAATATCACAATGCGGCGCATTAGTGATGTTTTCTTTCTATGTGGCTCTTCCGATGTGTACCACGAAAGACTCAGAGTGTTAATGAGGACAGTCGGCACTACTGTAACAGCTAGTGTGTATCCAAACGACCGCTGCTCGATGTAACTCGTACGGAGAACAAAAATGTCCACTACAAATCCAAGCAATAAGAAGAAGACGTTACTCGTGAACATAATACAGACATCTACTTTCAAATAGTAGTACTCTAGATGTTCTTGTTCAGCCCATGTGTATAATTCGATCGCTGTAGGCTCGATCGTTGTAGGACCAACACGATAGACTCTATATTCCATGACTTCAAACGTCAGCTACGAAATGCCTTCTTTCTTTCTGGTCCTACGCCTATAACTGGTCGCCAAGTGTAACATGTCATGTCATGTATGAGATCGACAGAGCATTATAGGCTACGAATAAAAGGCTGAACCTTGTATAGGTGTGATTGACAGTTATAACTAAATGAAAATCACGGACACTAACAGCATCACTTAGAGCCACACCACACAAACACAACCGGTGAGCACATGCGTACTAGAGTCACAAATGCCTCACGACGCGCAAACACTACCACGCAGCAAATGCCTACTAGTGTCGCTTATTCACCAATACAATATATTCAAAACGGATCAGCTCTCAAGTCAGACTATCCAACGTCCTGGTTTCGTGTTATTCAATACGGCTGCACCAGAGGGAGGGCAGACATTATTGACGATCCCTTGCCATAAACAATACCTAAACATCGAAGCCGATCAATGATGATGAAAACTAAGCCAGTTTCACCTTCCAAGTGTTTGGTTTCTTAGATGACTTACAAGTAATGGAGAAGTTACGTCTGCCAATAGACACACTTGAACAAGAGATGTCAAACAAAAACACAATGTGGCAACGTGATGAGACAAACAAACAGTGTAGTTGAACTACGAACTGGAACAGCACAGAAATAATTTAAATACATACCAGTGGTATCATAACATAACATTCTTGAAGCGATTATTGATAACACTAACATACTTTCCAACAGCCAACACGATTTCCGATGCTAATTCTCCACATCACTTGTATTGCTTGACCGCAGAAATCAGTACATCATTAGATGTAAAACAATACATACTTTGCGTTTCTGTTGCCGTAAAGCAGCAGTTGATAGAGAAAATCAGTCAGAATTAATAAAAATATTGATATGGTATTCGTGGTATATATATATATATATATATATATATATATATATATATATATATATATATGTGTGTGTGTGTGTGAAATAGGTGGAAAGCTATGTAAGTAATATAAGTCAGCTTGTTAAAATAGATGAATGTTCAACAAATATTCTAAATATGTCATGTGGAGTAGCACAGGGGGTCTGTACTAATTCCAAAACTTTTCATTTTGTACATTGATTTCATATATAATTTGTTATAATGTTTCAGAACTTATTAAATGTGTTCTATTTGATGATACTAACATATTATATTCCGAGATGAACATACATACACTTCAACAAGTTGTAAATTGTGAACAATATAAACTTTTTATATGGTTTGCTGTTAACAAATTATACATAACACTATATCAAAAAGCATTATTTAATACATACTTAAATATACGAATGTGTCATAACAGAATTACTAGAGTTACCATGACAACATTTCGTGGTGTATACTTTGAAGAAACCCTTACCTGGAAATACCATATAAACGTTGTCAAAATTAGGTTACTTACTTACTCACTCACTCACTCACTCACTCACTCACTCACTCACTCACTCACTCACTCACTCACTCACTCACTCACTCACTCACTCACTCACTCACTCACTCACTCACTCACTCACTTATAGAGTCACTTCGCCAGCATAACTTTATCTCGTTTCCCATCGGAGGAAAGCATAATAAATGGGCACAATACGCATCCAATGTCATAGTTTGACGCACTGGTATCACGTGGCCTCCTTGCTTAGATTGTAACCACAAGGGTTATGGGATAATGACAATTAAAATAAATACATGGTTTGTTATTTTCGGCGCCCTTGCATAGAGTCAAACAATGCTCTAAAAGTCCGATAGGACAGGGAATGTTTTAAAAGACTGTGGCTCACCCCTAACATAATTACGTTGTAGCGTTGCTGTCGCCACGTTGTGCCATATTGGGCCTCGTTACGAGATTGTTTGTTTGCGTTACGAGTGTGTGGGCGCGTGCATGCTAGTATACTTGTGTGTATGTGTCTATATGCATGTATGAATATATATATATATATATATATATATATATATATATATATATATATATATATATATATATATATTATATGTGTGTGTATGTATGTATGTATGTATGTAGGTATGCATGTGTGTGTGCGGGCGTGCGTGTATGTATGTGTGCGTGCGCCAGGGTTCGTACCTACATCCGTTAAACCGGGAAGCAAGCAAGGCGTAACGACTTTGGTAACAT
>OZ024864.1:24483362-24493362 GCA_964017155.1 Oasisia sp. SBJ-2009 | reverse complement strand
AATCTGAATAATTCCTGCCGATGTGGAATTCCATTACAGATTCCCCATATAAAACTACTAAAACTCTTGATAAACCTTTTATGGAATTATCAAAATACAGTATCATATATTTTAGAGCAGACATTGTCAGCACTCTTAGGCTTACATCTAACGGTGTTGTCGACATCAAAAGCAAGATGTATAATGGAGTGAGCAAGTCCTTTTTTCACTTCATGTCATTGTACTGTTTAATAAATTGTCGGAAAAGATGTTCGAATCATAACAATGAGCAGCCTTTATACGACACCAGAAATAGGTTCTCGTTCTCCGGAAGACGTCAACACCATTCAAACTGCTGGTACTATTTTTGGAAGGCCTGGATAAGTGGGTTGACTGATATTCGTATTCAGCCAAATCTCTGCTAAACATGCAACAATTTCAAAGAGGTGTCACCACAGTGATATTATGAAATACAAACGATCATTGTCGCAGTTGTCGACGCCTGACTAACTGCAATATAGTGTTTATGTAATACTTGTGTACGTTTTATAATATTCGGTTCAAACTACTATCACGACTGTCACGTTCTAACCGGTCAGGCAACGGACATTTCTTTATTATATGAAATATGCACACATTTAACGGATGTAGGAAAATAACATATCTTTAGTTATTAATATATTGTAGTTTGGAAATGTCATCATTGAATATATCTCTGTAAATGTATTCCTTCCTTGTGATGACATTTTACACGTGTATAGCGGAACGTTCTTTGGGTACGGAATGTTATCGGTACACTTCCATTAAAAACGGTTTGTGGCTCGCTTCATATACACCCCAACATAAACTCTTCTAGTGCATGGCATAAACGTGAAGTAGTCCTTCTTGCACTGAGAGGTAACAGCCTCACTACATACTGTGCACATACGGACGTTTTTCGTAACGGCAAAGCAAACTGGAGTCAGCATGTCTCTGGTCATTTCACTATTTAATATAGTGTGGCAAAAGGTGTTTATAATAATGTGCAACTCCCAAAAAATAATGTATGGTTCTCTTGAAGACGTCAACACCATTCAAACTGCTGATACTATTACTGGCATATATGGTAAAGTTGGTTGACTGATCTTTGTGTTCAGCCAAATTTCTGCTAAACATGCAACAATCTACAAAGAGGTGTCACAACAGATACCTTAGGAAATAAAAACAGGTATAGTCGCAGTTGTCGACGCCTGACCAAGTGCAATTTGGTGTTGATGATAATGATTATGTATGTTTTATAACCTTCGGTACAAACAATACTCACGACTGTCATCCTCCAATCTATCCGATCAAGCAACAGGTATTTTTTTATATGATGACATATGTACACATATGAAAGGATGTTGGAAACTAACGTATCGTTTGTTATTAGTGTTGTTTAATTTCATGTAATTTAGTATAATTTAAAACTATTCTGAAGACACCATGCAGATATGTAAATCCATTAAAAATTCCACATATAAAACTATGTTTCCAGATAAGACCTGCTTATGTTCGTTGTGCTGCTTGTTAATGCAATACATTACCATACTTATTTAATCAATTATCGCAAGCGCTGATCAACAAACATCTGACGTGACTGATCTCAAGCAGCGTGTGTATCAGTCCCGTCACACGAATATCGCCCAATTCGATGATGAAGCTGATGAAATGGCCAAACACGTCATAAACTTGGAGGCGTACAAAATCAACTTGGACGAAGAGTCAGGTGCAGTTGTATAGTACATTAGAAGAAACTTTTTAACATTGCCTGCTGTTTACGTGTTTGTCTACTCATAGGCCGCTGTGCTGGACGTCTTCCGAAATCAAATCGGCATTTTCACTGGACACAATGACCTTTGGCGACATTCTCATAGATAGAAGGTATATAAATAATGTGAATATGATTTTATGTAAAACGTCACTTAGAAATTCTCTATTTAATATATTTAATTCAGTATTCCCACATTACTGATATATTTTAAGGAACTTTGTTACCGTGTTTGTTTTATTAAATTAGTGTTGACAAAAACACTGACAACAGGCATTGGAAATCGCCTGAGTTGGAGTGTATTCGAAAAATTGTATAAAAATATAACCTTTCTAAGCTACGATACTGTTCCTTTAAACTAATATGCCAATGACAGATTACGCAGCTCTAAATACACTGTAACATGAATACAGTAATATAAATCATTTTATGTTTTCACCTTCTTTCAACACACCGCCATAGTATTGATTCGTAGCAACACAACATTTGAAGCTCGACACTTTTTACGTCTTAGATAATTCTACACGCTACCTCGGAATAAATATTACATCTCGGTGTTCTAGCAAATGTCACGCGGATGACACCTGCACGTCTACGAATGAATCTATCACATTGCTCTAGTGGCATCCTAGGCACTGCTGTGTTTAATATGAATAATTATCAGTGACAATATACATTTTACATACTTAGATGTATCTAAACAAATCGACATTTTGTATTTGTAAATTTGAAGCTCAGCTTGTGAACATACTGCAATTAAAGAAACCACGAAATATGTTGACATAATAGTAATCATACATGTCGACGAAAATATCCATTTGTCACAGTAGATTCAAAATAATGTACGGTGCCTAATTACGTCAACTTCCTGAGGTTCACTACTGTCTTCTACTTTGAAAACAAATTATTACTAAACCGCCAGAATTATATTGTCGATTGCATGGTATGATGGCACTATATACAAAACAATACCGTACACTAAACTGTTATTCTTCTCTGTATGGGCAATTACATTTCGTTCAGACGGGTAATGTATATACCTTTTGTTAAAAGATATATATATATATATATATATATATATATATATATATATATATATATATATATATATATATATATATATATACTGTTTGTTGTCTTTGAAAATACATTGACAATATCATATTAGAGAAGTAGAATAATTTGCGCTCGTTTATTGCAGCATAACTGAGTACTTCCTAGATACGTCGATATTGAGTTAAATGGAATGAAATATGGCAAAGTTTATGTATAGAGCTCTTCGAGAGTTGTTCTAAGACACGATATGGCATTATATGAAATGTAACCTTTACCTTTGCGTGACTACTTGCAATGGTGTGAAGAAGTACACTACAAGTCACACAGTATGACATCTTCATCCAGCCGTTTTTAACATTACCAGCACGCTTACGTACACGAACGTTTCGAGCAGATGCTCCCTGTTCCAGGCGCACACAAAAACACGAAACCCATTTGGCCTTCTGCCACAATTATATCTCTATCGTCGCCATTTGTGGTGCTGACGTCTGGGTTGTTTTATACGCCCATTGTAGTGTTGAAGTGTCTACGTCCAGACATTCGTTAAGTCTTGTACGACAAAAACGGGTACGATATATTTGTGTTCGCACAATAAAATTGTTTATGGAATATGTTTAAATGATTCCCTAGCTACGGTGCATGCTATTATGTTTACTAGTCAGCATTTTCTTCGTCTCTGGTCTTTTCCTCGATTTCTTCTTGATACCGCATTTAACTGTATGCGATAGTCTATCGGCCATGCACAAATCACATTATGCGAGTATTGCAACCATTCGTCTCGGCATGGTCTGACGTTTTTATTCGGCGTTTCTGGTGCAGAAGTCTGCGATATTTTATCCGACCTACTTAGAATTGGCGTGTTTACGTCCAGACAAATGTCAAGTCTTGTGCGACAAAAACCAACATGAACTGTTTTTGTTCGCACGTAACAGTAGGTAGCATGTTAGTATGGATTTAAATTACATTTCTGCGTTTTCTTCGCCTGCGGGTTCTGTTTCTCGTCGTCTCCGTCTTGGTACTACATGCGACAGTGTAATGGCCATGCAATGATCACGTTATGTCTCTAATGCAACCGTTACTCTCAGACTCGTCCGAACCAGACTGCCAGCCCATCCAGGGTCGTAATGGTCTGTAGCTTATGTTGACCTACCCTTGATCGTTCACATTGAAATGTGTTGTCATTATTACATTTAATTATTCATCACACGACGAAGTTCTGATTTAAATTTTAGTATTTTGTACGTTAGTCCTGATTGTTGATACTGTTATACAGTTAAATGAGTTATTTTCTTTTCTGCTGAAGAAGCTACATAATGAACTTTATATGTAGTATTAGAGTAAGTGTTATAAAGTGGAGTTAATTAGTTTCGTTCCAGCTAAAGAATCTACGAACATTCTTCAAAGAATCACAATTCCGTACCTTCTGACAAATTTAGTGGCCGCTTATTCATTGACCGTATCAGACAACACAATTGTAGCATGAACTATATATATATATATATATATATATATATATATATATATATATATATATATATATATATATATATATATATATATATATATATATATATATATATATATATATATATATATATATATATTATATATATTATATATATATTATATATATTATATATATATATATATATCATTATAGTGCATGTTGCTCTCGTCGATGCTATTAATATTCTAAAATTATGTTTTATTTTAATTTCCTTTTTGTGTTAAAGAGAGCTGTTTTGTTTGGGCTGAGGAATATGACAAATGACACAATCTATGCTTCGACTACACCTCCTGTTGTGAAAATATCGATGAAATGATGGCTTTATTAGTTCAATATCCATGACCAGCACAAGAGGAGCTGATAGATTTATGGTACTCTATTAAGTTCGGCGAAAACTTAATAATATTAGTTATAATTAAAATTAGGTGATTTAGCGTGTTTGTAGATGGCTCGTGAGAATGCTGCAATGACGGAATCGTGCATGCAGCGTTTCGAGTTGTTCTCCTGGCAACCCACTTGTTAAGGGTTCCTTACTGTGATAATAGAAGGCCACTTATACGAATATATGACTACTCCGCACGACAGACTATTGCTCTGTGTACACGAGGGGCCTGCCTGTTTTTAGACCTTGGCACTAAATTATTTTTTGAAGTGATAGATATGTTAGCAGAACACAATATTTCGACAAGACGTAGTCACTGTAATTTTTTACACGTTGTATGAGCATCAGTAAGGTACTACGTGGTGCCTGAATCCATATATCATAATTTCAGTTCTGCTCTGGCTTGCTTTACTAAGAGTTAAACCTTCTTTCTGACATATGTTCAGTGATCTTTTAAAAAGAGACAGTGAGTATGATTCTCTTAATGAATTTATATGAATACTCATGGTCATTTAGTGGTATTCAACAAACTTCATGTATCGGTGAATAATAAGACCAAGCTAATATCATCTATACCTAATCCTCCGAAATCAAACATAGACGCGCAATACAAGAGTCGGCATATTTTAAATCGATATTCATCATACCATGTGTTTAGATGTATATGTGTTGATACGCCACACATCTAAAGTGTGCAAATCAATACGGAATTGATGAGCAACTGGATGGATTGATGATACACGACGTTACTAATGGATGTCATGACGTTGACACTTATCAAGTATTGAAAGTTACTGTTAAACATTAAAATTGATTAATCGTGATTAAGAGGTCTTACCATAGTTAGTGAATTGGTCACCATATTTTTATGTTAACACGACGAATAAAACGAAAATCAGACTGATATGTTCCAGTCTGAAAGGCTTAACAACAAGACCTGAACATACATAATATATGCGTTGGTTACACATGAGTGCTTTGTAAGTAATAACACAGTTCTAAAAATAACTCCGTGACGCCAAACACGTAGTCGTAGCAAAACAAACGGTTTTGTGTCCTATATAAAGACGAATTCCAACGTCGAAAGAGCACAACTCAGATCTTGAAGGAGACGTTCGCTTCACAAAAACAGGTAAGTACATGCTAAATTATTTTTGCAGAAGAAGACTTTCTTGTTAGGAGCCTAGTCACGTGTTGCTAACAGTACTGTGTCAACTTTGGCCCGATGTCAAATAGCTTGATTATATACAACCAAGTAATGCCTTTTTATTTGTAAACTAACGGTAACATAGCGCCATGCTTTAAAAGTTGATAGTTGTACATATACGATTTCTTATGACAGAACAAAATTCATAGTTTGGGTTTTCACAGGTAACGTTTTTGGTAAACAAGTTTGAACGATTACACTGCTTCTCGTTGCAGAGTTAATGTGACGAGACGATGCGTGTTATTATCCTCACTGCGTTCGTAATCCTAGCGTTGGTGGCAGTTTACGCTTTTGATGTTGTAAGTACCGACATAATATATGTTCTAGTAGGAGATAGATTGTAAATAAGTATGGGAACATTTATGAATACATAAAGTGGTTTTGTTTGGGCCGTCGATAACAAGAATATATTTTGGTTGTCATTGTATGTTCATCTAATCAGCCTAGAACCAATATGCATTTGTTTAATCGCTTATAAGGACCATGTTCTTATGATCTGCCAACTGTCCAAACATGCGTTGTCATAATAACTCTGTTTCTATTTTCAAAATAAACTGCAAAAACGCATCGTCCAAAATGTGTTATTGTCTAAATTATGTATACATTTAACATGGTTTGACATATATCATATATAACTCCAACTTAAAGTCACACGTGTTATGGTTTGTCGTTATTATTTACAGGATGAACCCGATGTGTCGATGAAAGAAGAATACAACGATGTTATGGGAGGTGAATAACTTAGTGTTCGAAAGATCGTTCACAAACGTAAAAATGGCGTAAACGTAGGGACTCTAACCTAATGTCGCATTCAAAATGTAACACGAGTAATGTTTCATTTAAAGTGCAAAGTGCGGCGTAATACATAAACCAGATGTACTTGGAAGACGGCTGTTTAAATTGCTATTGCAGTTTCCTTGCCCGTTCAGCGACTCGTTCATGTTTGATCACGCTTTTTGTTGTAGATCTTTCTAAAATAATACGTGTTTTAAAATACTTTTACGTGATTCTGTTCGTACGTATCAGGCGCACACATCCCGTTATTAAACACGATTTATTCTTTCTTTGTGACTAACTAAGTGTTTTCCTTTACGAGCTTCGGTTCCAATGCGTCAGTTACAACAGTAGTTTAGTGATATGACAATGTCACCAACATAAAATAACGTTCGCTGACATTGGGAACTTTGCCAGCAAATTGATTTGATTGACAAAGTTGCCTAGATTTTATATGGTGGAATTAATGGGATTCTTAATATTTCTAAATGCATTCAACATGTACCTTATCATATCGTGTTCATTTCCTTTTTTATGCCTTACCTATATGTATGCATAATAGTGGTGTTATCTGCGTCAAAAGCGGATAAATAACTATGTTTACGCAAATCATCGTTCAACATGTAAAGACATATCGATTATCATATTTGTTTTATTTTGTACAGACGCTGTAGATCGCGAAAAGAGACGTAAGTTTTAAAAATGTTAGCATACTTCACTTTGAGTTTGACAATTTTCAAATGAATTTTAAAACAGGGACAAACTCACAAATGTAACAAAACATAAACACATTATAGCACACACACACGTCCTCTCTCTCTCTCTCTCTCTCTCTCTCTCGCTCTCTCTCTCTCTCTCATACACACACATACCAACATACACACACATCCTCTCTCTTACACAGACACGAGCACGCATGCACACACATGCACACATGCACACACACACACACACACACACACACACACACACACACACACACACACACACACACACACACACACACACACACATATGTATATATATATATATATATATATATATATATATACTCATACACACGAACGCATGCACGCACGCATGTTTGCAAACACAGCTACATTACATTAATATGACTTCATTAATTGTGTGTTGTTTCCCTCTAGATGGTCGCCACATGTGCGTTTGTCCTCGCAAAGCCGCTTGGTACAGCTGCAGGTTTTGGCGCTGTCGCTGCTGCTGCACTGGTAGATGTTGGTGCAAATGCGGTCGTAGTGGACTGATATGCCAGTGCCTTAAAAATTCGTCTGGCCAGTGTACGTGTTTCACAAAACACGGACGTCACAGACACAGCCACTTCTGCGGCGCCGGTCATGCGGATATCAGAATCGTGTGCAAAAGAGGATGCGTCAATTGCACTTCCGGCTGCACGGGAGGGTAACTGTTCAACATGACGTCGTCAATGGCTGTCACACCGGCAACACTCGACGACAATGCGGGGTCAAGATTATCACTGACCACCAGCAAACTGTTTTCCGTTTGCGATACAAAACAAGACAGACTGATTTGGCCGGCAAACATTGAAAGTATAAAAACATAAATGTATTTTTGCTATTTTCAACCAATGGCATATCCATCTAAATGGTTCACTGTCTGTATGCCTATTCAAATATGTGTTGTCTTTCACATCCTACGTCTGTCTGCGATAATAAAATGTACCCCGCCTATTACTGCATTTTTGCTTTTTGTATAAATAAGTTAATTAATTCATATTCACCGAAAGCGGATGTGAATACTGAGCTTGTTTTACGCTCGCACGTCGCAACCATGTAGATGCACAATCACACATATACTCATATAGTAACGTATTTACACATTTATGCACTTTGCAATGAACAGTATATGAATCATGTCAAGCAAAATATCACTGGTTGAGCTTAAATTTAATATGACAAAACAGTAAGATAACTAGTTTCAATACACACTTTAATTGCAACGATGCTGAGACGAATCGAGTAGTGATTTGACATTCGAATTCCTCCAGCACAGATAGGAAAACACTAGAATGGTGGTAAATTCAGGTCTTCACTGCAAACTGATGTCATTCTACTTCCGTTTGTCATCGGTTTTTTGCATATTCGCATGACTTGTACAATCGTACACTCGTACTACGTTCGGCCCGCAGCTTACCAGTTTGGAGTGTATATCAGGTCCCCGATGTATATCTTTAGCCAACGTAATCGTATAATGCCTTCTGATACAATGCTCAGCCAATGCATGTTGCAGTTGTATTTCGTCACAGCTGCAGTATTCAGCGCTGTTTATAGCACGTACAGCCATTGTCGTGTCAAACACACATATCCGCTGTTTAATGATATCTGGCAGTGTGTCATGCATGTAGCTGAAATACCGTAAACACATACGCGCGCGACACAACACCATAGGGCCTTTGACTTCTGCCATAGATCATCCGTCGGACGCTATTTTGAGATTAATGCATTTATTCAAACTGAAATTGATCATTCAACTAACTATGGCCTATTGCTCCATGAGCCACACTTATAGTTATGTACCCAGACAGATTATGAAAAGATGGTGTTTGTAAGGCACATCAATTATTTTATGAAAACTAGTTAAAACACGACTTTGGTACTGGTTTGGTTGCATTCGCGCCAAAGAAACAAATACGACGTTGAATGATGTCCCCTGAAGTGTCTGTAAATACGATTACCGTTGTTTTGAATGCATTGCATACCAGGAATGATATGACAAAGGGGGCGCAGTTTGGCCGAGGGGCCCACTTTACCCGCCTTTCCCCTATCTGGCAGTTCGTCATGCATGTAGTTGAAATGCCGTAAACTCGTACGCGCGTGACACTACACCATAGAACATAAGTAGGTCGTCGCAACAGCAGAAGAAACATGATTAATTATGTAACACAGTTGCTGCGCCGCGTGGGTTATGAACTCAGTAACGACATTCTGACACGGGGGTCCAAGTTGTTCGGCCACATAAGGTCATGTTGGTCATCGTCAGTCGTGCGCGCATGCGCAATATGTGGAAAGACTTCCTAGACCGGATGTACGTTGCAGACCCGTACATATGACCAGACGTCTTCCTCAGCTCGTTTACATACTGCGAATTCGTTTGGTTTGTTGACTGATCGTTTCCGAAGTAAACGCAGTCGAACAAAAACAGTATAGCAATGTCTTTGCCAGTCGCTACCAGCCGTAATTTTCGATTGAAATGGGCTACAAATTTGATTCTAATGTCCCTCTCGGTGGTTATCAGGATGCCCAATCAAATAAATGGGCACAAGTGACACAG
>OZ024864.1:24458362-24480862 GCA_964017155.1 Oasisia sp. SBJ-2009 | reverse complement strand
AGCTGGTAATGTTAAAAACGGCTGGAAGAAGGTGTCACATGATGTGCTTTCACACACTAGACTGTGTGACTTATAGTGAACGCCTTCACATCATTGCAAGTAGTCACGTAAAAGTAAAGGTTACATTTCATATAATGCCACATCGTGTCCTTAGAACAACTCGCAAAGAGTTGTACGCATTAAACTTTGCCTTAGTTGAATCCATTTAACTCAGTATACATTTACGTAGGAAGTATCAGCTATGCTGCAATTAACGAACGCAGGTTATTCTGCTTATCTATTTTCTACACTGCTATTATTATGATAATGCCAATACATTTATAAAGACAACAAATAGTGCCATAATACCATGTAATCGACAATATTCTGTTGATTTATAAATAATTTATTTTCAAAGTAGGAGACTGCACTGAGCTTCAGGAAGCTGACGTAATTACGCACCGTACTTTATCTTGAATCTACTGTGACGTGCTGGACGTTTCGTCGACATGAAAGATATGTCAGTATATTACGCGAGTTCTTTAATTGCAGTATGTTTACAGGATAAACTTCAAATTTACAAAGATAACAAATGGCGAATTTGTAGATACATCTAAGGATGCAAAATGTACATTTTACCTTATAGTTATTCATATTAAACACAGCAGTGCCTGGGATGCCACTAGAGCAATATGATAGATTCATTCGTGGACGCTGAGGTGTCGTCCGCCTGACATTAGCTGGAACACCGAGATGTAATATTTATTCCGAGGTAGCGTGTGGAATTCTCTAAGACGTAGAAAGTGTCGAGCTTCAAATGTTGTGTTGCTACGAATCAACACAATGGCGGTGTGTTGAAAGAAGGTGAAAACATAAAATAATTTATATCACTGCACTCATGTTACAGTCTATTTAGAGCTGCGTAATTCGTCATTGGCATATTAATTCAAAGGAACAGTGTCGTAGCTTAGAAAGGTTATCTTTTTTTACAATTTGCCCGAATAGACCCCAACTCAGGCGGTTTCCAATGCCTGTTGTCAGTGTTTTTGTCAAAACAAATTTAGTGAAACAAACACGTAAACACATTTTTGCTCGTTAAAATATCTCAGCAATGTGGGGCTGCTGAATTAAATATATTAAATATAATCGTTAGAGAACGGCAGGAATGCGATAATTGCAAAATGACGTTTTATATGAAAACATATTCATATTATTTATATAGTTTCTATGTATGAGAATATAGGCAAAGGTCATAGTGTCCAGCGAAAATGCCGAATTTCTATTGGAAGACGTCCAGTACAGCGGCCCCTAAGTAGACTAAAACGTACACAGCATGCACTGTTAAACAGTTCATTCTACTGTACTATTCAACTGCACCTAACGCTTCGTCCAAGTTGATATTGTCCGCTTCCAGCTTCATCGTCGAATTTGGCGATATTCGTCTGATCGGACTGGCACACCTGTAGCTTGAGATCAGCAACTATGTCAGATGTTTGTTGGTCAACGTTGGCGATATTTGATTAAACACTTATGATACTGTATTGTATTAACAAGCAGCACAATGTACGTAAACAAGTCGTATCTAGAAACGTAGCTTTCTATGGTGAATTTGTAATGGGCGTCCACGTTGGCATGGCGTCTTCAGAATGGTTTTAAATTACACTTAGTTACATGAAATTAAACAATACTAGTAACAAAAGAAACGTTAGTTTCCAACATCCTTTCGTATGTATACATATGTCATCATATATCAAAAATACCTGTTGCTTGATCGGATAGATTGAAGGTTGGTACATGACAGTCGTGATAATAGTTTGTACTGAAGGTTATAAAACATACATAATAATTACGTCAACACCATATTGCACTTGATCAGGCGTCGGCAACTGCGACAATAGTCATTTTTATTTCCTGTTGATTGCTATCGATCGTGTAAACTCATCGATATGTTGTAATGTACATGAATACATTTTTGGAAGATCCTCATTAACTATATCTCTGTAAATTTAGTCCATCCATGCGATGGAATTTTACAAGTGCATAACGGAACGTTCTTTTTTGATTAAAGACCTTTAAAAACAATTGTCACTGTTGTGAAGCCTCTTTGTCTATTGTTGCATGTTTAGCAGAAATTCTGCTGAATGCGAACATCAGTCAACCATCTTTTCTACGTAAGCCAGTAACAGCAGTTTGAATGGCGTTGACGTCTTCAGGAGAACCACCAAACAATGTTGGAAGTTGCTGAAAGGCTGCACATTATTATGAACACCTTTTGCCACAATATATTAAAGAGTAAAATGACACGTCGTGAAAAAAGAGACATGCTGGCTCCAGTTTCCTGTGTCGATACGCAAGACGTGTGTATGTTCACAGTATGTGGTGGCGCTGTCACCTCTCAGTGCTAGGATTACTTCACGTTTAAAAGCCATGTGAAAATGAAGATCGCCACAAAACGTTTTTAAAGAACGGTGTACCAATGACATTCCTTAACCAAAAAAGAGCGTTCGCTATTCACTTGTAAAATTCCATCTCAAGGATGGACTAAATTTACAGAGATATAGTTGATGAGGATATTTCCAAAAATATATTCATGTACATTACAAAATATCGGTGAGTTTACACGATCGATGACATTACGCTTGCAATTGATGTCCTATGAGTTATGAAGCAGGGTTCTAGTGGACACGTGCAATGACTTCAACATGCATAGGACTAACCGTCCAAGTTAATGTTACCGACTCCAGCTTCATTACGTGTGCGGTCATTTCATCAACTTCAGTATCGAAGTTGGTGATATCCATCTGGCCGGATTGGTACACCTGTTGCTTGATGTCAGCATCATCGTCAGATGATAGTTGAGCAGCGCTGGGGATATTTCAGAATAGTTTTATTACTGCGATTATTCAGATTAGTTTTAAATTATTCTAAATTACGTGAAACTACAATATATCAATAACTAAAGATATGTTATTTTCCAACATCCGTTAAATTTGTGCATATTTCATATAATAAAGAAATGTCCGTTGTCTGACCGGTTAGAACGTGACAGTCGTGATAGTAGTTTGAACCGAATATTATAAAACATACACAAGTATTACATAAACACTATATTGCAGTTAGTCAGGCGTCGACAACTGCGTCAATGATCGTTTTTATTTCATAATGTCACTGTGGTGACACCTCTTTGAAATTGTTGCATGTTTAGCAGAGATTTGGCTGAATACGAATATCAGTCAACCCACTTCTCCAGGCCTGCCAGAAATAGTACCAGCAGTTTGAATGGTGTTGACGTCTTCAGGAGAACGAGAACCTATTTCCGGTGTCGTATAAAGGTTGCTCATTGTTATGAACACATTTTCCGACAATATATTAAACTGTACATCGACCTGAAGTGAAAAAAGGATTTGCTCACTGCATTAAACATTTCTTGCTTGATGTCAATAACACCGTTAAATGTAATCTTAAGAGTGCTGACAATGCTTGATCTAAAACATATGATACTGTATTTTGATAATTCCGTGAAGGGTTTATCAAGAGTTTTAGTCGTTTTATATGGGGAATCTTCAATTGAATTCCACTTCGGCAGCAATTCTTCAGAATAGCTTGACAACTGAAATACGTTAAATGGCGATAGGAATATGAGTGATTCTTCACCGCCAACGCTTTCACCTTACGGGTCAACTGGTAAACGAAAATACGTTTTGTTCCGCTATGTCAACAGAGCGTCATAACGTGCACTTTGTTTGTGGATGCAGTTGCATATATCTATATATATATATATATAAGTCGTAGCGCCCTGCTGGCTGGTAGCCGATTGGGTCGTCCGCAGTGTGAGCGCACTGGGAATTGGTGGCAATGCTACGTGATATGTGACATTGGCCAACACAGTTGTACAAGTCAATTATCTGAGCAGGACACAATTTATGTATTCATATTGAAGTGCTTATAAATATTAGCCATGCGATAATAAATGCATGTGGAACCTAGGCATTTATTATTTGTCGAAAAGTTTATTTTCAAAAATCTTCTTTATGACGAAGACATAAGAGAAGGTTGTTAAAGTGACAAATGTATGCCGATTTGTGTGGGATAAGAGATGTTATTGTGTAACAGCCCAGCTGATATTTTTGACTTCAACAATTACTACAACAATTGCTATCATCTAGAACATAATAGTATTCAACACAACGTGATAGTGGTCTTCCCGTACATGTTGTGTCTTCCCAAAAATTAATATGTTCCAACACTTTTGTCCATATTCTGGGAATTAACACAAGTCAACTGCAAGGACAATAATTGTGATTCTGATGTAAACTGTGACATACTAGATACATCAAACGAAATATTCAGGTTGCTTAGCAAACTCCATCAAGCGAATAGCAAAATGGCTACACAAACACGTGCCTTTTGTCGTATATTATGTTGACATTTTTGTTTCATCGATCGTTATGACAAAACCATAAGGAAAAGGTGTTAAAATCTCAAATGAATGTGTGTAGCAATCGTTGCGCTAGCAGATGTTATGTAGTAGTAATATAATTGACATATCTAATCGTTTTCAACATTGTTGGCAAATCGTGATGTAGGCCTCACGCCTAATATTAATAATAGCGTTAGCAAACCACGACATGCTAGATAAATAATTTACAGTCAGGGCACACGTAGTGATGTGACATTTTAGTAGGTGCGGGTTTTGAACAAAAACTACATTGTCGTCTGTAATACATTTTTTTACAACTGCAGCTTTCCACTTATGATGATCTTGAGTGAATGTGACTACTGCAGGCAGTAGTATAACGTGCAACTGCAAACTTGATCACAGGGGCAGACGCATGTGATGCCCCTGTGATTAAGTTTGCAGTTGCACGTTATACTACAGCAGCACAGGCAGCGGCGGTTGTTGTATGGTTGCTCCCTGTAGCCGCAGGATGGTCGACCATCTGTGTGGGTCAAAGCGCTTCAGTATTAGTATTTATACGTGCATATAATTATACGTTTATACTTATGTATATCATAATTACGTGCGTAAATGTGGATATGTAAGTGTGTATACGTACGTGTGTATGTATACATGTATACGTATGTGTATGTTTTATGTACGTATGTATGTATGTGTGTGTTTTATGTATGTGTGTACGTATGTATGTATATGTGTGTATGTGTATAAAAGTATGCATATCTGAAATGGATTCGTCACTATTTACTGCGCTTGTTTATTTAATAGTACCGCTCATGATCTGTGAATGTTTCTAATGCTGGTACGTTCATTTTATACTTCACTTAGAACAACGTGTCAGCAATATTACTAATGCGAGTTTGATTCAACGTTTTATATACAATCATAGCAATGTATTATAATATGTCTACATACACGCAGGTATTTGTAGACTATACTTACGTCTCTTCTGGCGGACTACATTGGCTGCAACGAAATAAAAATAACTGTTGCAATATGCACAATAGGTTAATATTATGTATTTAGAATCTAGACGAGTATGGCCCGTCAAATGATTCAACGACGACAACGAGTGACAGCAACGTGGAGTCGATATCACCACTGCTTGCCGTTGGAGATTGAAGCAAACTACCATACAGCGTATAATTAGCTACCACTAAATGTGCCGTTTGTATGCGAACTTGTACAATATCAATGTGTCAAGTTTAATAAAACGTACTCCACGTAGTGGTGTGTTGTTGTACGTATTGCAGAACATGGTTTGGGAACCTCTCTTACTGTACGGCAATGATATCTCCATCCATACGTTTTTGCATGGGTGGGAATTCTATCTACAGTGGGTAGGACAAGTGGGTTGGTGAATAATACATTCATGCAACATATCACCGACATTTTGGGAGTGATCGGCCGGTGATCGGTGTTACTGTCCATGTAGCAAAACAAAAGAAAACATTGTTTCATACGACAGAAAACAAAACACATACTAGGTTATTTGGCAGTACCCTTTTTTGTATAATAACACCCCAGTGCTTTGATGAAACATATGCAACAGTGGGATTATGAGGGATTCACATCTGCCAACGCTTTCACCTTACGGGACAATTGGTAGACGAAAAAACGTTTTGTTCCGCTACGTCAACTCAGCGTCATAACTTGCACTATTTGCCGCAACGCCCGCTTATG
The DNA here is from genome assembly GCA_964017155.1 of Oasisia sp. SBJ-2009. Taxonomy (NCBI): domain Eukaryota; kingdom Metazoa; phylum Annelida; class Polychaeta; order Sabellida; family Siboglinidae; genus Oasisia; species Oasisia sp. SBJ-2009. Next base: position 24,474,744 of record OZ024864.1, on the reverse strand, counting down.
CAGATTACCTACAAGTGATTCTAGAAAACAAACAATGTTTTCATTTGGGAAAATACTGTGATGAAGTAGGTCAATAAAACAAATAGCATTTCCAACTTAAGTATCGTAACATACATTAGATTCCTTATACCTCTGAAACCTACATACACATCGCAAATAGCAGCACGTATAATTCGAAGTCCTCACTATGAGAGGCACTCAAGAAGTATTGAATTTAGAGATCATTTTTCGAACATACAAAATGACAGCATTAAGTACTTGTAGTTCTCGAGGTAGTACACTTCCAAAGATGTATTTAACTCTGGAAACTGGATAAAACAGCGAACATACACTAAATATGACGTCACAGCATCGGAGGCTTCTTCTATCGGGAGAGACGCTATAGCATCGGATGCATCTACTATCGTGTTAGACTCATTGTTATAGCGTCTACTCTCAACAGGAAGTTTCCTTGCACAAATCCCATTAGTAGTATGTTATGTGCTTATCGCGGGTAGCCTGGCGCGGCGCGGTGGAATTCCTCCGGAGGAAGGTCAAATGTCAAAGGTCACATACCAAGGTCAAGGTCAAAGTCAAGCGGTGCCCCTTGGCGGATATGTCATGAACTAGTGACGCCCCCTTACGGACAGGTCACGAACTAGTACTGTCCAAATTCGAGCGTCTTATTTTAAAAAGGGGTAAATTGGGGTTAGGGGTCACATAACGCCCCCTCGCGGATAGATGACGAACTACAAACTAGGTCAAGGAACAAGTGGAGCCATCTGACGGATAAGTCTTCAGCTAATACCCCATAAATACGTGTCTTATTGTTTTAACTACTTTTAAAAAGAGAGGACAAGAGGCGATCCTGGCGAGAGCGGCGCATAGGTCAAAGAACAAGTGGACCCATGTTACTGGTATGTCTTCAGCTAATACCCCTTAAATACGTGAGTCTTATTAATTAAACAACCTTTTTTAAATAAGGAAAAGGTCAAGAGGCCATCCTGACGCGTCGTACCTTGTCCAGTATGTAAGTTACACAGGTCACGTTCTCCACGTAGGCAACTTACATATATTGTGCATGCGCATGCGTGTTGTCCAGTATGTAGGTCACAATGTCACATAGGCCTTCAAACTCCAATACAACATTGTAGTTCATGCGTCGCTACCATGTCCAGAATCTAGGTTACACAGGTCACGTTCTCCACGTAGGCAACATACATTTGGCGTGCGTGTTGTCCTGTATGTAGGTCACATAGCACTTTCACCAATACAAAATTGTAGTTCACACGTCGCTACCATGGCCAGTATCTAGGTTACACAGGTCACGTTCTCCACGTAGGCAACTTACATATGTGGGGCGTGCGCATGCGTGTGCTTGTCCGTGTGTGTCCGCGTGTGTCCACGTGTGTCTGTATGTGTCCGCGTGTGTCCAGTGTGTCCGCGTGTGTCCACGTGTGTCCACGTGTGCCCGCGTGTGTTCGCGTGTGTTCGCGTGTACCCACCTGTGACCGCGTGTGCCTGCGTGTGTTCGTGTGTGTCCGCGTGTGTCCGCGTGTGACAGCGCGTTTCCACGTGTGTTCGCGTGTGTCCCCGTGTGACCGCGTGTGTCCATGAATATTCGCGTGTCACTGCGTGTGTCTGTAAGTATTCGCGTGTGTTCGCGTGTGTCCGTAAGTGTTCGCGTGTGTTCATATATGTTGGTATGTTACCGTAAGTGTTCGCGTGTGTTCATGTGTGTTCGCGTATGCCCGTATGTGTTCGCGTGTGACTGCGTGTGTCCGTAGATGCTCGCGTGTGTTCGTATGTGTCCGTAAGTGTTCGCGTTTGTACGCGTGTTTCCGTAAGTGTTCGCGTGTGTTCGTATGTGAGTAAGTTTCACAGGGATGACTTTGTCAATTTGACGTATTTTTGGTGTTCACATGCGATAACTTTGTCAGGTTTGTCATATTTTATTATAGTCTGGGAGCCAACTGCCATTTCCCCCCTTAACGTTGCATTGTTGTATTAAGATCGGCAACGCCGCTGCATCAGCGATATCTCGCCATCCTGGATTCCCGCTAATCGACATTACCGTTGGATCAGCGATGCATCGTTATCCCGATTTATGTTTACTGGGCATTACCGCAGAACCAGCCAAATTGGTATCCCGACTTCCGGTTAATCGGCGTAATCGCTACATCGGCATCGCGACTTCCTCTTATTTGGCATCACTCCTGCGTGACATCGAAATCCCGAATTCCGTTGTTGTATATGCAATACATCAGCATCACGACTTCCGGTTATTTGGCGACGTTAATGTTGTTTCAGCGGAACATAACTACACTCGGTTGCAAGGCATTGGAGGCTTACCAACGCTTCAACGATACACATTACCATCACGGCTTTCGAGTATTGAGCGTTACCGCTGCTTTGTGTGATTCAGCATCAGCCCGATACCCGGTTATGCGGTTATACCGGTGCCTCAGCAACACATCGGCACCACGAATCGTGGTTATGCAGCGTTACTGTATAACGACTTCCGGTTTCTCGGTATTATCGCTATCTCAGCCCTACGTAGATGGGTATTCCGACTTCGGATTATTTGGTGTTATCCCTAACTCGGCGATATATCAACATCCCGATTTTTTTTCGGCATTACCACCTGGATAAGCCACACATCGGCATCCCGACTTCCGGTTACACGATCGTGACGCTACACAAGCGATACATTGGCGTCCCAACTTCCGGTTACCCGATCGTAATGCTCTATCAGCGACACATCGGCATCCCGACTGCCGATTACTCGATCGTAATTCTGCACCAGCGGTACATCGGCATTCCGACTTCCGATTACTCGATCGTAATGCTGCACCAGCGACACATGTTGCTTGATATCAGCATCATCGTCAGATGATAGTTGAGCAGCGCTAGCGATATTTCAGAATACATGTATTACAGCGATTATCCAGAATGCACAATCTTGCACATGATCAGGCGTCGACAACTGCGACAATACTCGGTTGTATTACATAATGTCACTATGGTGACACCTCTTTGAGATTGTTGCGTGCTTGAATACGAACATCAGTCAACCCACTTCTACAGTCCTGCCAGAAATAGTACTAGCAGCGTGAATGGTGTTGAGGTCTTCAGGAGAATCAGAAACTATTTAGGGTGTCTTATTGTCCCTCTCCCTCTCCCTCTCCCTCTCCCTCTCCCTCTCCCTCTCCCTCTCCCTCTCCCTCTCCCTCTCCCTCTCCCTCTCCCTCTCCCTCTCCCTCTCCCTCTCCCTCTCCCTCTCCCTCTCCCTCTCCCTCTCCCTCTCCCTCTCCCTCTCCCTCTCCCTCTCCCTCTCCCTCTCCCTCTCCCTCTCCCTCTCCCTCTCCCTCTCCCTCTCCCTCTCCCTCTCCCTCTCCCTCTCCCTCTCCCTCTCCCTCTCCTCTCCCTCTCCCTCTCCCTCTCCCTCTCCCTCTCCCTCTCCCTCTCCCTCTCCCTCTCCCTCTCCCTCTCCCTCTCCCTCTCCCTCTCCCTCTCCCTCTCCCTCTCCCTCTCCCTCTCCCTCTCCCTCTCCCTCTCCCTCTCCCTCTCCCTCTCCCTCTCCCTCTCCCTCTCCCTCTCCCTCTCCCTCTCCCTCTCCCTCTCCCTCTCCCTCTCCCTCTCCCTCTCCCTCTCCCTCTCCCTCTCCCTCTCCCTCTCCCTCTCCCTCTCCCTCTCCCTCTCCCTCTCCCTCTCCCTCTCCCTCTCCCTCTCCCTCTCCCTCTCCCTCTCCCTCTCCCTCTCCCTCTCCCTCTCCCTCTCCCTCTCCCTCTCCCTCTCCCTCTCCCTCTCCCTCTCCCTCTCCCTCTCCCCTCTCCCTCTCCCTCTCCCTCTCCCTCTCCCTCTCCCTCTCCCTCTCCCTCTCCCTCTCCCTCTCCCTCTCCCTCTCCCTCTCCCTCTCCCTCTCCCTCTCCCTCTCCCTCTCCCTCTCCCTCTCCCTCTCCCTCTCCCTCTCCCTCTCCCTCTCCCTCTCCCTCTCCCTCTCCCTCTCCCTCTCCCTCTCCCTCTCCCTCTCCTCTCCCTCTCCCTCTCCCTCTCCCTCTCCCTCTCCCTCTCCCTCTCCCTCTCCCTCTCCCTCTCCCTCTCCCTCTCCCTCTCCCTCTCCCTCTCCCTCTCCCTCTCCCTCTCCTTTTTGCGACGTATCCACGGAAACGTTAAATGCTGCCACCTTCTGGATAAACGACGTAATTTCTCTTAACTAGTTTCCGCTAGACAGCACGCTTGTCACAATCATTAAATGTTGTAATTCTTGCACTGAGCTTAGTATTAGTTTTGATTAATATAATTTAGCAATATTTAAATGATTACATAAAATCAAATTCATTCATTAATGCGTTTATTGTAAATGAGTGCCACATAGAATAAATGTAAGTGAGCTACGGGAACGATCATATGTGAAAAGTTGTATCCAATTATATGCCCTTAGATGTTCTAAAATGTGTTTTGATAAAAAAAAATACTATCACTCTGAAATAATATTACATACTTATATAAAGCAATACCGTAGTTTCGAACTGTCAAACATTATGCGAATAATTCGCATCTCTACCAATGACTATCACGCATCAGTTTAATTGCAACAGACGAAGGTAGATCAAGTTATATATGGCGTATATGTGGCCTAGATCTGGTTAGTTGTGTCACCCAATTAACAATAAATCTACAACCGTTACGAGAAATGAAAAACCCAAATGACGACGTAAACGTTGCATCTCTATCACTGACTATACCCACATCAGTCTAATTGCAACAGAAGAAGGTACATCAAGCTATATCGCGTCTATGTGGCCTAGATTTGCCTAATTGTTTCACCTAATTAACAATCAATCTACATCCTTTGCAAGTGATCAATAAACGCCAAAGATGTATAAAACGTTGCAATCAGGATGATCTTTTTTTCAAAGCCGACATGCCGGAACAATAACAATTAGTTTAGGGATGTTAGAAATTAGTCATATGTTGCGGGAGCTTAATGAATGGACTTTAATTGTTTATTACAAACTATAACAAAATATGACGGAATCCATTTTGCGACGTATCCACGGAAACGTTAAATGCTGCCACCTTCTGGATAACTTACGTAATTTCACAAAAATTGTTTCCGGTAGAAGGCACGCTTGTCACAATCACTTAATGTTATAATTATAGCATTGAGTTTAGTATTAATTTTGATTAATATAATTATTTTTATAGTAATATTTAAGTAATTTTATACTATCAATTTATACATTAATGCGTTTAAATGTTGAGGAAATGGGTGCCATATAGAATCAATCTAAGTAAGCTACGGGATCGATCATATGTGAAAAGTAGTTTTCAATTATATGCCCACAGATGTTCGAAAATGTGTTTTAATGAAATAAATTCTATCAAACTGAAATAATATTACCTATTTATATAAAGCAATACCGTATTTTCGAACTGTCAAACATTTCACGAATAATTCGCATCTGTACCAATTGCTACACCCCCATCAGTCTAATTGCAACAAACGAATGTATATCAAACTATATCGCGTCTAGGTGTCCTAGACCTGTCTAATTTGTTCACCTAATTAAAAATAAATCTATAACACTTGCGAGTGATAAAAAAAAACCAATGACGACTAAAACGCTGCATAACTACCACTGACTATACCCCATCAGTCAAATTGCTACAAAAGAAGGTACAACAAGCAATATCGCGTCTAGGTTTGCTAGATCTGTAAAATGTTGTCACCAGTTAACAGTATATCTACTCCTCTTGCAAGTGATAAAAAAGGCCAAAGCCGACATTCCGTGACAACAACAATTAGTTTAGGGATGTTAGATATTAGTCTTATGTTGTTAATATATGAACTTTAAGTATTTATTACAAACTATGACAATATATGACGGAATCCGTTTTGCGACGTATCCACGGAAACGTTAAATGCTGCCACCTTCTGAATAAATTACGTAACTTCCCGTAAATTGTTCCGTCACAATCATTTACTATTTTAATTCTAGCATTGAGTTTAGTATTAATTTTGCATAGTATAATTTAGTAATATTTAAATGATTTATACGATCAATTTATACATTTATGCGTTTAAGTATTGAGCAAATGAGTGTCATATAGAATAAATGTAAGTGAGCTACGGGATCGATCATATGTGAAAAGTTGTATCCAATTCTATGTCCTCAGATGTTTGAAAATGTGTTTTGATAAAAAAAAATACTAACAAACTAAAATAATATTACATATTTATGTGAATCAATACCGTGGTTTCGAACTGTCAAACATTACATGAATAATTCGCATCTCTACTAATGACTACACCCCATCAGTCTAATTGCAACATACGAATGTACACCAAGCTATATCGCGTTTACGTGGCCTAGACATGTCTAATTGTGTCACATAATTAACAATACAACTATAACCCTTGCGAGTGATCAAAAAACGCCAATGACGACTAACACGTTGCATCGCTACCACTGACTATATACTAATTGCAACACATGAAGGCACATCAAGCTATATCGCGCATACCTGGACTAGATCTGGCTAATTGTGTCACCCAATTAACAATAAATCTACAAACCTTACGAGAGAAAGAAAACATCTATGACGACTTAAGCGTTGCGTCTCTCCCAATGACTACACCCTCATCAGTCTAATTGCAACAAACGAAGATACATCAAGCTATATATCGTCTACATGGACTAGATATCTCTCCTTTTTCACCTAATTAACAATACATTTATACCCTTTGCGAGTGATCAAAAAACGCCAATAATAATAATAATAATCACTTCTTTAGCGCCAATATCCTCGAAGATCGAGCTCAGTGGCGCGACAAAACCAAGGGATTAAGCAAACTCGTAATCAAAAACAATGCGTGAGTCGTCAATGAATGGATGAAGAAGCTAGGAGGCTAAGGAGGATAGGCAGCATTAAAGAGATAGGTTTTTAGGCGTCGGCGGAATGAAACTATGTTAATTAACAATGACAACTAAAACGTTGCGTCACTACCACTGACTACACCCCTATCAGTATTATTGCAACAGAAGAATGTACATCAATCTATATCGCGTCTAGGTGTCCTAGATCTGTATAATGTTGTCACCTAATTAACAATAAATCTGGTACCCTTGCAAGTAATCAAAAAACGCATATTTTTCATAGCCGACATACCGGAACAATAACAATTAGCTTAGGGATGTAAGAAATTAGTCATACGTTGCGGCAGCTTAATAAATGGACTTTAATTGTTTATTACAAACTATAAAAAAACTATGCCGGAATCCATTTTGCGACGTATCCACGGAAACGATCAATGCTGCCACCGTCTGGATAAATTACGCAACTTCCCGTAACTAGTTTCCGGTAGACGGTACGTTAGTCACAATCACTTCATATTGTAAATCTAGCATTGAGTTTAGTATTAATTTGTATTAATATAATTAAGTAATATTTAAATGATTTCATACGATCAATTTATACATTAATACGTTTATGTATAGAGCAAATGAGTGTCATATAGAATATGTGTAAGAGAGTTACGGAATCGATCATATGTGAAACGTTCTATACAATTCTATGTCCTTAGATGATCGAAAATGTGTTCTGATAACAAAATACTATCAAACTGAAATACTATTATACATTTATATAAAGCAATACAATAGTTTCGAACAGTCAAACATTACGCGAATAATTCCCATCTCTATCATTGATTACACCGCATCATTCAAATTGCAACAGACAAAGGTGCATCAAACTATATAGCGTCTAGGTGGCCTAGCCATGTGTACTTTTTAAAATAATTATCAATAATTATATTACCCTTGCGAGTGATCAAAAAACGCCTAAAACATTGCATCACTATTACTGACTACACCCCACCAGTCTAACTGCAACAGTCGAAGGTACATCAAGCTATATAGCATATGTGTGACCTAGATCTGCCTAAATGTGTCACCTAATTAACATTTAATCTGCAACCCTACCGAGAGATAAAAAAAACGCAAATGACGACTTAAACGTTGCATCTCTACCAATGACTATACCCCCCCCCCATTAGTCTAATTGCAACAGACGAATATACATCAAACTATTTCGCGTTTACGTGGCCTAGATTTATAAAATGTTGTCACCTAATTAACAATAAATCTACTAACTTTGCAAGTGATTACAAAACGCCAATGACGTCTAAAACGTTGCAATCAGGATGGTATATTTTCCATAGCCGACATGCCGGAACAATAACAATTAGATTAGGAATGTTAGAAATTAGTCATATGTTGAGGAAGCTTAATAAATGGACTTTAATTGTTTATTACAAACTATAACAAAATATGACGGAATCCATTTTGCGACGTATCCACGGAAACGTTAAATGCTGCCACCTTCTGGATAACTTACGTAATTTCACGAAAATTGTTTCCGGTAGAAGGCACGCTTGTCACAATCACTTAATCTTATAATTATAGCATTGAGTTTAGTATTAATTTTGATTAATATAATTATTTTTATAGTAATTTTATACTATCAATTTATACATTAATGCGTTTAAATGTTGAGGAAATGGGTGCCATATAGAATAAATCTAAGTAAGCTACGGGATCGATCATATGTGAAAAGTTGTATCCAATTATATGTCCTTAGATGTTCGAAAATGTGATTTAATGAAAACAATATTATCAAATTGAAATAATATTATATATTTATATAAAGCTATACCGCAGTTTCGAACTGTCAAACATTACGCGAATAATTCGTATATTTACCACTGACTACACCCACATCAGTCTAATTGCAAGACACGAAGGCACATAAACAGGGGCGTCGATCCGGTTTTAAAAGTGGGGGGGACGGGGGACCAATTTATATACACATATATGTATGCATTATATATATATATATATATATATATATATATATAAGTGTATATATATATATATATATATATATATTTACGACATGCATAATATATATATATATATATATATATATATATATATATATATATATATATATATATATATATATATACGACCTGAAATACACGTAATTTAAAAAAATATATAAAACATCATTCATTGTTGGTCTTGTGCTAATTCTAAATAAACTAAAACAAGCCTTTATGTTATGCTATTACTAATAGTTATGTTGGCAGCATATATTTGAAGAGGGGCCATGGCCCACCGCAATCACTGAACATTTGGGGGGTAGACTTTGGATCCAACACTGCTTGTCTGATTCACAGAGTGACAAGATGCAGAGCTTACACGGGTGCCTGTATAAGACTTCCCAATACCACCTTTTGGCAAAGAAATTTGTCATCACTAAAATGAGATTAAATTTCACAAAGTGCATAAATCCGCTGGTTACGCCGTAGGCGATATAAATATCGACCAGGGCGACCAGGCTGCAATCCGAGGGGTGACAGGGCAAGCACAAATTAATAATCTTTAATGTGCTTGATGGCTAATGCCTATTAATATATCAACACAAGGGTGCAAAATGACAGAGCCCGGCGTGATGACAATTTACTGGACTAAGCAAGCAATTTTTCTAGTGGTTTTCCACTAGGTAATGGGAAGTTTATATTTTATAATTAATGATACTACTAGATCGATGTAGAGTGTTTAAGAGAGGGGAATGATCAGTCTCGCTATATATGCCTATAAATTTGTTTTATGAACTGAAAAAGTATGAGGACATTTTCTATGCTGACCCCCTCAAGCCGTGGGGTGGTCAGCGTCCGTGCCTGTGTTGAACTTCCCAATCCAACATTTTGGCAAAGAAATTTGTCGTCACTCAAATGGGAATAAGTTACACGAAGTGGAAGAATCCGCCGCTTCTGCCGTAGGCGATAAGCATCAAGCAGGCGAGGGGTGAAAGTGCAACACAAATTTCATCATTTAAAATGTATTTGATGGCTAGAGCCTATTAATAATATCAATACAAGGTTGTTAGAGCCCGGCAGCGGCTTACATTTTTCCGGTAGTTACAAACCTTCCGATTGGCCTTTCTGCGTATGCGCGACAAATTAAAAATCATCAGTGTGCAGCTAAATATTTTTTTTTAATAAATGCCACGGGCTGTTCGATAACTCTCCTGTGATGACTATTCGTTCAATACATTAAAATATTACGTTTGTTTAAATAACTATCACGGATTATCGCGCACTAACAGCAAAACATGCCTCAAAATAAAATATGTTTGCCTCGTGTTAATTTGCGATAAATAACTTTGCTGAACTTCATATCGCGAGTTTATTGTCTAGCTAGTCCTATGTAGAGAGATTAGTGTTGAGTCAGGCTATATGCCTCGCAATTTTTCTGAACTGAAAAGTGGGGGGACAATTCCTATGCTGTCCCCCCCACCCTGAAAAGTGGGGGGACGCGTCCCCCCCCCGTCCCCCACCGATCGACGCCCGTGCACATCAAGCTATATCGAGTAGATGTGGCCTAGATCTGGCTAAATATGTCACCCAATTAATAATAACTCTAAAACCCTTACGGGAGATCAAAAATCGCCAATGAAGAATAAAACGTTGCCACGCCAATGACGACTAAGACGTTGCATCTCTCCTAATGACAACACTCCACATCCGTCTAATTGCAACAGACGTAGGTACAACAAGCTTTACCGCTTCCAGGTGGCCTAGATCTGTATAATGTTGTCACCTAATTAACAGTAAATCTACTACCCTTGCAAGTGATAATAAAACGCCAAGGACGACTATAACTTTGCAATCAGGATGATATATGTTTCATAGCCGACATGCCGGAACAATAACAATTAGATTAGGGATGTTAGAAATTAGTCATTTGTTGCGGGAGCTTAATAACTGGACTTTAATTGTTTATTACAAACTATAACAAAATATGACGGAATCCATTTTGCGACGTATCCACGGAAACGTTAAGTGTTGCCACCTTCTGGATAAATTACGTAACTTCCCGTAAATGTTTTCCGGTAGACGGCCCGCTTGTCACAATCACTTAATATTGTAATTCTAGCATTGAGATTAGTATTAATTGTTATTAATATAAATTAGTAATATGGCTAGACATGTCTACCTTTTTCATCACATTTACAATAAATTATTTATTACTCTTGCGAGTGATCAAAAATCGCCAATGACGACTAAAACGTTGCATCATTACCACTGACTACACCCCCATCAGTCTAGTTGCAACCGTCGAAGGTACCTCAAGCTATATCGCGTCTATATGGCCCAGATCTGCCTAAATATATCACTTAATTAATTAATTAATTAAATTCATTAAATATACAAACCTTGCGAGAGATCAAAAAATGTCAGTGACGACTACACCCCATCAGTCTATTTGCAACAGTACTTCAAGCTATATCGCGTCTTTGTGGCCTAGACATGTATAATTTTGTCACCTAATTTACAGTAAATCTATAACCCTTGCGAGTGATCAAACAACGCTAAAGACGACTAAAACGTTGCCAAATGTTTGGGATAGCAATCCGTATTTTTGACCTAAACTTCTGTAAGAATCCGTATTAATCGACATCACTAATCAGACCTTCCAGTTAACTGCCCTAAGTTATTAAGGACTTTTCAAAACGTATGTGTATGTGTTAGGAATGATATTCTGCACCACTCCCGCTAAAAGGAAGTCAGATATTTTTTTAAATTGTGTTTTAGATCAATTCAATGCCGTCGAGTACATATAAGCCGGTGTCACAAGGCGCGAGCAGTTATAGCAGCCCAGACACTCTTGGGCATCAAACCCCAGCTTGGTAAAAGGCGATGTCCAGCGTGTGCATTGCGAAGTCAAAAAAATTGCAATTAGCCATATTTTATAAATTTATGCTTAAAATAAATATATCTGCGTTATATAGAATAAAAAGTTACTGATGTAGCCTTAGTTTTGGGGACATATTTGCAAACGCAAGACATCACCTTTGCGGTCGTGATACGTCTGGGGAGTGCTATGTATTGCTCACGCCCAGTGACATCGGCTTATTTAGGTCTACTCGACGACATTACATTGATATAAAACACAATTTAAACAATGATATCCAATTTCGTTTTAGCGGGTGCGAGGCAGAATGACATTCCAAACACATACACATCGAAAAAACGTGGTAAAACCGTTTTGAAACGGTCCTAATAATTTAGGCCAGTTAACTGATAAAGTTCCGACGTTTTAGTTCACTTCACTTCAGCACGTTTAAACTGCCTACCGCAAAAAAATACAGTGTCATGAAATAATAACAATTATTTATTTCAGCAGTTCGCGCGTATATCGAAGTTTCACTAGCAAGCGTCAACATCTTGAAATCGGAAATACAGGCGATTTCGCGGCTTCGAGCTTCATTTCCTGTACTGCTTTTCATAATCGTCACGCGCCTGCCACGCGCCCCTGTTCACACCCGTTGAGCCACCTTCCGCAGTTTTCAGAATTTTTTTTTAATCTAATATTCTTTATCTAATACGCGCTACAATAAACTAATCGGTGGTTTAGTTCGTTCGTTTCGAATCGAATTACTTAGTCACTAACAATAAACTATTATTCCATTAGGCTGTAGTATTGTAACGCATACAAGTACATAGACGTCTAATGTGGTTTAAAATAATGTATCCATTAATTTAGTTAAAATGCGTATCAAAATGGAATACGGCCGTATCACTTAAAAAAAACCACCAAAATACGTATCGGATACGGGTAATCCGTATCATGTGGCAAGTCTGCAATCTTGATAAAATATGACGGAATCTATTTTGCGACGTATCCACGGAAACGTTAAATGCTGCCACCTTCTGGATAAATTACGGAACTTCCTGTAACTAGTTTCCGGAAGACGGCACGCTTGTCATAATAATTGAATAGTGTAAAGCTAGCATTGAGTTTAGTATTAAGTTTGATTAATACAAGTAGGTAATATTGAAATGATTTATACGATCAATATATACATTAATGTTTTTTTTTGTATTGAGCTAATGAGTGCCATATAGAATAAATGTAAGTGAGCTACGAGATCGATCATATGTGAAACGTTGTATCCATTTATATGTCCGAAGATGTTCGAAAATGTGTTTTGATGAAAAAAATAATATCAAACTGAAATAATATTACATATTTATATAAGCAATACCGCAGTTTCGAACTGTGAAATATTACGTGAATCATTCGCACCTCTACCAATGATTACACCCCCATCAGTCTAATTGCAACAGTCGAAGGTATATCAAGCTATATCGCGTCTATGTGGCCTAGATCTGCCTAATTGTGTCACCTAATTAACCTTAAGTCTACAACCCTTGCGAGAGAAATTGTAAATTGTTTCCGGTAGACGGCACCCTTGTCACAATCACTTAATATTGTAATTCAAGCATTGAGTTTAGTATTAATTCTTATTAATATAATTTAGTAATATTTAAATGATTGTATACGCTCAATTGATACATTAATGCGTTTATGTATTGAGCAAATGAGTGCCGTATAGAATAAATGTAAGTGAGCTACGGGATCGATCATATATGAGAGGTTGTATCCAATTCTACGTCGTTAGATTTTCGAAAAAGTGTTATGATGACAAATAAATACTATCAAACTTAAATAATATTACATCATTTTATATAAAGCAATATCGTAGTTTCGAATTGTCAAACGTTACGCGAATAATTCGCCTCTCTAACAATGACTATAACCCAAGAGTGTAATTGTAACAGACGAAGGCACATCAAGCTATAACGCGTAAATGTGGCCTAGATCTGGCTAATTGTGTCACCCAATTAGCAATAAATCTACAACCCTTGCGAGAGATCATAAAACGCCAGTGACGACTATGACGTTGCGTGTCTACCAATGAATACATCCCCATCAGTCTAATGCAACAGACGAATATACATCAAGCTATATCGCGTCTAGGTGGCCTGGACATGTATAATTGTGTCACCTAACTAAACATAAATCTATAGCCCTTGGGAGTGATCAAAAAACGCCAACGATGACTAAATTGTTGCACCACTACCACTGACAACACCCCCATCAGTCTATTTGCAAAAGGCGAAGGCACAACAAGCTATATAGCGTCTAGGTCTCCTAGATCTGTATAATTTTGTCACCTAATTAACACTAAATCTACTACCATTGCAATTGATCACAAAACGCCAAAGACAACTAAAACGTTGCAATTAGGTTGATATATTTGTAAAAGCCGACATGCCGGAACAATTACAATTAGTTTAGGGATGTCAGAAATTAGTCATATGTTGCGGGAGCTTAATAAATGGACTGTAATTGTTTATTACAAAATATAACAAAATATGACGGAATCCAATACTAGATACCCGTAGCCTATTTCTTGATCTATCGAAAGCATTTTCCACACTTGACTATGTAATGTTATTAGAAAAGCTAAAATACTATGGATTGGAGGACACGACTATACACCTGATACAATACTATTTAACTTAAAGGCAACAAAAAGTGAACTGTTACGTGGCATACACCTAATAGAGTTAATATAAAGTAACAAGTTCCACATATACTCAATTTTTTTACGCCAGCGGTTTACTCAGAATGTGACCTTAAAGTCTAAAATTCTACCGAAATCCACTATGGCCTAGACGCCTCCATCGCTGATGGGTTAACTTGGCTTGGCCAATCAGCGCGCGGCAGTCTAGGTTTCTGCTGAAGCCGGTCAGGTTCCTGCGACGTCGTTAAGGGTCAACAACTTCGAGTCTTCGTTCAGTTGGCGTAACAAGTAGCAGCTGCTTAGACGTGTATCTAAATCTGTGGTCAAATCTATGGTAAACTTTAGTAGTAATTATGCCTTACTGTTCGGCATACGGTTGCAGTAATAGTTTCGTGAGAAATTTTGAGCTATCTTTTTTTCTTTCCCGTTGAAACAACCGGTAGTACTGAACATTGGATTCACAAATTGCGGGTACTTTAGCAGTTTAGGCCCGCACCTCGAAAAAACCATCAAAATGATCACCTACGATGACCAATCTTCGCAGGGCATATCTACTACACCTGTACTACGCGTATGCACTTGTAACATCATCCAAAAAAATAATTAATGCCTGAAATTGATCAAAATGTGTAAGTAAATAACGCCTCGCCGAGTCACTACTACTACATCAAATTCGAGATGACAGAAATTAACAGATTGTTGTCATTACGCCGAATTGAACAGTGCATAGACGCTGTTCGTGCATGGATGGGCGACAATCAGCTGAAGACGAATGACGACAAAACGGTCGCACTTGTGCTATCATCACGCAACAATCGAGCGAACCACAACATCACAGTAATTAAAATTGGCGACTGCGACATAACGCCAAGTCCTACTGGCAGAAACATCGGCGTTATATTTGACACGGAAATGTCAATGGTCAGCCACGTTAAACATGTCTGCTGTACATCATACTACCATCTAAGGAACATTGCGTCGATCCGATCATGTCTCACACAGAAAGCCGCCGTCCGCCTTGTATATTCTCTTGTTATATCGAGAATTGACTACGCCAACTGTCTTCTGTATGATCTTCCACAGTGCCTAATATCTAAGCTACAAAGAGTCCAAAATGCCGCCGCTAGACTAGTGGTCCGCTGCCACAGACGTGAACATATTACACCAGTTCTCATGAAACTACACTGGCTCCCGGTGAAACAACGAGTGCAATACGCAATACTGCTACTGGTGTTTCGCGCACAACATCGCCTGGCGCCACCTTACATCACCGACCTACTCGAACAAAGAGCTACGCGGGTGTTACGTTCAACCACAAACAATGATTTCCACGTGCCGCTCTCTCGCAGCCGATACGGTGACAGAATGTTTTCAGTAGCTGGTCCACGACTGTGGAACACTCTCCCTGCCGATATGAAGAAGACCTGTTGCTTCGTGACGTTTAAAAGACTACTGAAAACCCACCTATTCCGGGCTGTGTACGAAGTGTAGACACTTGTCAGTTTATTTAATTTGTATTTTATTTGTTATCTATTTATTATCTTTTACATGTTTTACATTAATTTTACAAAATGTCGTACTCATTATTTTATTATCAATATACCATTTATTTTAATAATTATCTTTACCTAACTTATTTATTTAATTATGTATTACTATTACTTTTTATACATATTTTAGGTATTTTATTTACCTTAACAAAGTTAATATTATAATTCTACAACACATGTATATATACTCATGTACAGCGCCTCCGAATGGATATTTCCAGATTTATGGCGCTTTATAAATGTTCTTCTTCTTATTATTATTACTACTGCAACAGTGAACTCCGTCAGGTGGCGCCACCATCTTGCTGCCGTTTCGCCGTGGGATCAAACCGTATTTACTTACAAATTTTGATCGATTTCAGGCATTAGTTATTATTTTGTGATTACGTGACAAGTGCATAC
>OZ024864.1:24450862-24453362 GCA_964017155.1 Oasisia sp. SBJ-2009 | reverse complement strand
AAAAGTCATCATTTGTTATATTTGAAAATTTGAAGCTCAGCCTGTAAACATACTGCTATTAAAGAAATTACGAAATATGTTGTCATAATAGTATTCATACCTGGCGACGAAGCGTCCAGCACGTCACAGTACATTCAAGATAAAGGACAGTGCGTAATTACGTCAGCTTCCTGAGGCTCGAGACCTGCTTTGAAATCCACCTGAATTATATTGTCGATTGCACGGTATGATTGCATTATTTGTTGTCTTTGAAAAGACATTGGCACTACCATAATAGCAGTGTAGATAAACGATAAGTAGAATAACATGCGCCCGTTAATTGCAGCAGAGCTGAATACGTCCTAGATACGTCGATATTGAGTGAAATGGAATCAAATATGGCAAATAGTTATGTGTACAGCTCTTTGAACGTTGTTCTAAGGGCACGATACGGTATTATATGAAATGTAACCTTTACCTTTACGTGACTACTTGCAATGGTGTGAAGGGGGCCACTATAAGTCACACAGTCTAGTGTGCAAGCACATCATGTGACACCTTCATCCATCCGTTATTTGTAACATGAACAGCACGTTTACGAGATACTCTTGTTAAGTGTTAAGTCTCTCGTGCCCAGTATTCGTATATTCGTGTCGGTGGCCTTTGATTGTCACCGCAAGACGGCCAATGTGAAACTCCGCATGCACGATGCCGTCGTGCCGACAACTACATAACCGCTAAATCATCCAATTATAATTAGAAATAATATTCGATTTTATTTTTAGAACTGTCAGTAGGATCACCTCCTCTTATATTGTTCATGGTTGTAGACGCTAGTGATGCCATCGTTTCACTGACAATTACACTAAGGGACGTGTTTTCCATGCCCCGGTGGTATCATTAATCATATTCTTCAGGTGCCGTGGGAATCATACACCGTAACGACATATACAGCTCATACCGCAATTTGGACGTCCTACATGGCGAATGACTAGTCGGTCAAAAAATACTTCAGAAAGTACATCATTATGGTTCTGTGAAGAATGTTTGGAGCTTGAGGTTCGGGGGAAGATACAAAAATAACGAATTTATCGTTATAACAGCAACAACAATGTAACGTCATGTAATGTAACAAAATACAAAAAATACAGTTAAAACATCAACGTCATGTGGTGAGTGACTGAATGTAATAACAACAATATATTTCAATGGGAAATATCAAGAGTAGTTTAACATAAGCTGGCATTACGACCCTGGATGGGCTGGCTGTCTGCTTCAGACTTAGCTGAGACGAATGGTTGCAATACATGCATAATGTGATATGTGCATGGCCAATACAATATCGCATACAGTTAAATGCGTTACCAAGAATAAATCGAGGAAAAGACCAGAGACGAAGTAAATGATGACTAGTCAACATAATAGCACGCACCGTAGCGAGAAATTCATTTAAGCATACGGCTAAATTCTTTCCATAAACAATGCTACTTGTGCGAAAACAAATGTATCGTTCCCGTTTTTGTCGTACAAGACTTCACGACTGTTCAGATGTAGACACGTCAACACAAAAAAATCACCGCATAAAACAACCCAGACGTTACCACCAGAAATGGCGACGATAGAGATATAATTGTGGCAGAAGGCCAAATTGGTTTCGTGTTTTTGTGGTCACCGGAAACGGGGAGCATCTGCTAGAAACGTTCGTGTACGTAAACGTGCTGGTAATGTTAAAAACGGCTGGATGAAGATGTCACATGATGTGCTTACACACACTAGACTGTGTGACTTATAGTGAACGCCTTCACATCATTGCAAGTAGTCACGTAAAGGTAAACGTTACATTTCATATAATGCCATATCGTGTCCTTAGAACAACTCCCAAAGAGCTGTACACATTAAACCTTGCCATATTTGATTCCATTGAATTCAGTATCGACGTATCTATGAAGTATTCAGGTAGGTTGCAATTAATGGGTGCAGGTTATTCTACTTATCTTTTTATACCTGTTATTATGGTAATGCCAATGTATTTTCAAAGACAACAAATAGTGCAATCATACCGTGCAATCGACAATATAATTCAGGTGGATTTCAAAGCAAGAGATTGTCGCGAGCCTCATGAAGCTGACGTAATTACGGACCTTACTTTACTTGAATCTATTTTGATGTGCTGGACGTTTCGTCGCCATGGATGAATAATAGCTAATAGCAGTATGTTCACAGGCTGAGCTTCAAATTTTCAAAGATAACAAAGGATGACTTTTTAGATACATCTAACTATGCAAATATATATATTTCCCTTATAATTAGTCATATTAAAGAAACTAGTGCCTAGGAGAGATGCAATTATTGAATGTTTCGATACATCTAAGGATACAAAGCGTATGTGACCCTCGCCTTTATTATTAATATTCAACTGAGCATATGCCGCTTTGGGAATATAATTAATTCACTTGTAGACGCAAAGAGGTGTCCACTGCGTGATATTTGCTTGAACACCGAGATGTAATATTTATTGCTT
>OZ024864.1:24440862-24448362 GCA_964017155.1 Oasisia sp. SBJ-2009 | reverse complement strand
GCGTGGCGTGGCGTGGCGTGGCGTGGCGTGGCGTGGCGTGGCGTGGCGTGGCGTGGCGTGGCGTGGCGTGGCGTGGCGTGGCGTGGCGTGGCGTGGCGTGGCGTGGCGTGGCGTGGCGTGGCGTGGCGTGGCGTGGCGTGGCGTGGCGTGGCGTGGCGTGGCGTGGCGTGGCGTGGCGTGGCGTGGCGTGGCGTGGCGTGGCGTGGCGTGGCGTGGCGTGGCGTGGCGTGGCGTGGCGTGGCGTGGCGTGGCGTGGCGTGGCGTGGCGTGGCGTGGCGTGGCGTGGCGTGGCGTGGCGTGGCGTGGCGTGGCGTGGCGTGGCGTGGCGTGGCGTGGCGTGGCGTGGCGTGGCGTGGCGTGGCGTGGCGTGGCGTGGCGTGGCGTGGCGTGGCGTGGCGTGGCGTGGCGTCGCGTCGCGTCGCGTCGCGTCGCGTCGCGTGGCGTCGCGTCGCGTCGCGTCGCGTCGCGTCGCGTCGCGTCGCGTCGCGTGGCGTCGCGTCGCGTCGCGTCGCGTCGCGTCGCGTCGCGTCGCGTGGCGTGGCGTGGCGTGGCGTGGCGTGGCGTGGCGTGGCGTGGCGTGGCGTGGCGTGGCGTGGCGTGGCGTGGCGTGGCGTGGCGTGGCGTGGCGTGGCGTGGCGTGGCGTGGCGTGGCGTGGCGTGGCGTGGCGTGGCGTGGCGTGGCGTGGCGTGGCGTGGCGTGGCGTGGCGTGGCGTGGCGTGGCGTGGCGTGGCGTGGCGTGGCGTGGCGTGGCGTGGCGTGGCGTGGCGTGGCGTGGCGTGGCGTGGCGTGGCGTGGCGTGGCGTGGCGTGGCGTGGCGTGGCGTGGCGTGGCGTGGCGTGGCGTGGCGTGGCGTGGCGTGGCGTGGCGTGGCGTGGCGTGGCGTGGCGTGGCGTGGCGTGGCGTGGCGTGGCGTGGCGTGGCGTGGCGTGGCGTGGCGTGGCGTGGCGTGGCGTGGCGTCGCGTCGCGTCGCGTCGCGTCGCGTCGCGTGGCGTCGCGTGGCGTGGCGTGGCGTGGCGTGGCGTGGCGTGGCGTGGCGTGGCGTGGCGTGGCGTGGCGTGGCGTGGCGTGGCGTGGCGTGGCGTGGCGTGGCGTGGCGTGGCGTGGCGTGGCGTGGCGTGGCGTGGCGTGGCGTGGCGTGGCGTGGCGTGGCGTGGCGTGGCGTGGCGTCGCGTCGCGTCGCATCGGATCGCATCGCATCGCATCGCATCGCATCGCATCGCATCGCATCGCATCGCATCGCATCGCATCGCATCGCATCGCATCGCATCGCATCGCATCGCATCGCATCGCATCGCATCGCATCGCATCGCATCGCATCGCATCGCATCGCATCGCATCGCATCGCATCGCATCGCATCGCATCGCATCGCATCGCATCGCATCGCATCGCATCGCATCGCATCGCATCGCATCGCATCGCATCGCATCGCATCGCATCGCATCGCATCGCATCGCATCGCATCGCATCGCATCGCATCGCATCGCATCGCATCGCATCGCATCGCATCGCATCGCATCGCATCGCATCGCATCGCATCGCATCGCATCGCATCGCATCGCATCGCATCGTGTCGTGTTAAACAAGCAGCACAACGTACGTAAAAGGACATATCGTAAAACGTGGTTTTATATAGGAATTGTGTAATGGAATTCCACATCGGCATCGATTCTTCAGAATAGTCTTAAATTACACTAAATTCCATGAAATTAAAAAACACTAATTACTAAAGATATAAATTAGTTTCATAAGTCATCATAAAACAAGAATTCCTGTTGCCTGACCAGGTAGATTGGAGGTTGGAACATGACAGTCGTGACATTTATTTTGTACTGAATGTTATAAAATGTACAAAATCATTACATAAACGCCAAATTGCACTTGGACAGACGTCGACAACTGCGACAATATTCGTTTTTATTGCCCAGTGTCACTGTTGTGACACCTCTTTGTATATTGTTGCATGCTTAGCAGAACTTCGGCTGCATAAGAACATCAGTCAACTTTTTTTCTATTTATGCCAGTGATAGTATCAACAGTTTGAATGGTGTTGACGTCTTCAGGAGAACCATAAATAACGTTTTGGATTTTGCACACAAAGGCTGCACATTATTATAAGCACCTTTTGCCACAATATATTATAGAGAAAATTACACGTCGTGAAAAAGAGACATACTGGCTCTCGTTTGTTGTGTCGAAACGCAAAACGTGTTTATGTGCATTGTGCGCGCTGTCACCTCTCATTGAAATAATGACTACTTCACGTGCAAGCCATGCACTGTAAAAGTTTATGTTGGGCTGTATATGAAGAAAGCCACACACCGTTTTTAAAGTACGGTGACCGATAGCATTCTTTAAACAAAGAACGTTCTGCTATTCACTTGTAGCATTCCATCGCAAGGAAAGACTACATTTACAGAGATATAGTTGATGAGGATATCCCCAAACATGTACATTACAAAATATCGGTGAGTTTACACGATCGATGGCATTACGCTTGCAATTAATGTCCTATGTGTCATAAAGCAGGCTGCTAGTGGAAATGTGTAACGACTTCAACATGCATAAAAAAACCAAAGACAATTTCATATATAACGCAGTATCCGGTCCTCATAACCGTTCGAAGCGCTTTACGCTTTACTTCCGTGACAGACCTGTTCACTCAGACACCATCTCGTCTTCTCTGGGAAGCATCCAGCCATATGCTACAATTAATGCGCCATGGCTGCTCGTACAAATGGCCACCACTGTTTATAGCCAGGTACTCCTTTATACAGCTGATTGAACTGCAGCAATGTAAAGTGTGTAGAGTGAAAAACATTTGCCCAAGGTCTTATCCTCGCAGTACAGGATTCGAAACCGGGTTCTTGTAGCAGAGAGTCCGAAGCTCTATCCCTGAGCCATTGCGGTCTACACATGCATAAGACTAACCGTCCAACTTATTTTTTACCTTCTCCAGCTTCATGACGTGAGCGGCCATTTCTCCAACTACAGTATCGAATTTTGTGATATCCATCTGGCCGTATTGGTACACATGTTGCTTGACATCAGCATCATCGTCAGATGATAGTTGAGCAGCGCTGGCGATATTTCTTCAAAAACGAATGATATTGTATTAAAAAGAAACACAACGTACGTACAAACATGTTTTTATCTGGAGACGTGTTTTCAGATGATAATATAAGGGGTAGTGGAAAATGACACGTCTTGAAAACGGAGACATGCTGGCTCTAGTTTGTTGTGCCGATACAAAAAAAAACACGTGTTTATGTGCACGGTACTTGGTGACGTTGTCACCTCTCAGTGCAACAAGGACTATTCACTCCATGGCAAGGAAGGCCTCGATTTATTTTACAGAGATATAGTTGATGATAATTTTTTTAACCATGAATTCATGTACATTACAAACATCGGTGAGTTTGCACGATCGATGACTTTACGCATCCAGCTGATGACCTACGTGTCATGAAGCAGGCTGCTAGTGGAGACACGTGTAATGATTTCAACATGCATAAGACTAACCGTCCAACTTAATTTTACCATCTCCAGCTTCTTGACATATAGGTACATTTCATCAACTTCAGCATCGATTTTGGTGATATCCAACTGTCTGGATTGGTACACCTGTTGCTTGATATCAGCATTATCGTCAGATGATAGTTGAGCAGCGCTGGGGATATTTGATCGAAAACGTATGATATTGTATTAACAAGTAGCACAACGTACGTTAACTGATTGTTATCAGGAAACGTATTTTATATGGACATTTTAATGGACTTCCACATCGGCAGGGATTATTCAGAATAGTTTTAAATTTCCCTAAATTACGTGATTTTAAACACGATTAATAAGTAAGATAAGTAATTTTTCCACATCTGCTCAAATATGTACGTAGTTCAGATAATAAAGAAATGGCCATTGTCTGGTCGGTTAGAGTGGGTGATGAACGTGACAGTCGTGATAGTGATGTGTACCGAATAACAGTTAAGCGTCGACAACTGCGTCAGAGCGGCAATATTCGTTTTGACTTTCTTAGGCCACCTACGTTACACCTCTTTTTAGAACATTAGTCAACCCAGCCGGGGTATTCACCTCTTAAGTGTTGCATTTTTCGAAGAAAGTCTGCATTAGTCAACCAACTTCTCCATGCCTGCCAGAAATAGTATCAGCAGGCTGAATGGTGTTGACGTCTTAATGAGAACCATAAACGATTGTGTATGTCGTAAAAAGGCTGCACATTATAATGATCACCTTTTACGACAATTCATTAAACAGTAAAACGACATGTAGTGAAAAAGGGGTTTGCTCACCCCATTATGTTGTGCCAATGCGCACGTATTCCCACACTACGTGGTTTGGCTGGATTGGTACACATTTTGCAACATCGTTAGATGTAAGCATAGCTGTCCCGACAACATCTGATCTAAAACGTATGATACTGTTTTTTGGTAATTCCATAAATACGCAAAATAACATACCTAAATGGGTTTATCAAGAGTTTTAGTAGTTTTATATGCGGAATCTACCTAAATGGGTTTATCAAGAGTTTTAGTAGTTTTATATGCGGAATCTTTAATGGAATTCCACTTCGGTAGGGATTCTTCAGTATAGTTTGAAAACTGAAATACGTCAAATTAAACACCATTAGTAATACTAAGACGTTCTTATCAACATCCTTTCAAATGAATACATAGTTCACGTAATAACAAATGACCTTGCCTGATGTTAGAATTTGATAGCTGACAGTCGTGATAGTAGTATTTACCAAATAATATAAAACACATCACCATTACATAAATTATATATTGCATATAGTCAAGCGTTGTCAACTACGTCAGTAGACTCAGTACTCGTTTTACTTGTTAATGTCAATGTTGAGACACCTCTTTGTAGACTGTTGCGTGTTTCGAAGGAATTCGGCATCAGGCCACCCACGTCTACATGCCTGTAAGAAAAGGTATAAACACTTTGAATGGTGTTATGGGGATCTAGAAACTACTTACGGTGTCGTGTACAGGCTGCACATTGTTACGAAAATCCTTTTCGAAAACTTATTTAAAATACAACACCATTACATCAACACCACATTGAACTTAATCAAACGTCGTCACCTGCGTCAGACCGGTAGTACTCGTTTTACTTGATGAGGTCAGTGCTGAGACACTTCTTTGTAGATTGTTGCATATTTCTAAGACATTCGGCATCAGACAACCCACGTTTACATGCCTGCCTGAAATGGTATGAATAGTTTGATGAATGGGTTTGACGTCATAGGGTGAATCAGACACTGTTTATGGTGTCTTATACAAGCTGCACATAATTACGAACACCTTACCACACAATTTATTAAACAGTAAAACATGTAGTGAAAAAAATGCTGTGCTAAAACGCAAAACGTTCTAATGCGAACGGTATATGCTGACGCTGTTCTCATTGCAAGCAAGACCACTTCTCGTTTACTTCATGTATTGTACGAGATTTGTGGGACATAAATGAAGAACGTCACAAACCATTTGTTATAAAGGACGATGTACCAAGGAACGTTTCACTATTCACTTGAAAAGCTACGTTCTAAGGATGGGTTATATTTACAGAGATACACACAAAAAGACATATATACAAACAAAGACACCATGGACTGCTGAAATATATATATGCATTTTTCGAAAGTAAACATAGTTTCAGGAATGGCGAGCTGTTGTAAATTATATTCCATGAACATCGCTGCATGGCATAATTGTGTGACAGACACGCGAGTCGCAGTGGACAGTGTTGACACAAACGAGGTACCCAGACTGTAATAATTCCGTATATGTCAGAATTTAGCAACGTGCTGCATTTGAGTATGATACACAGGCGCGTGTGCAGGCAGTACGTGCGAACACAAAACAGTTGTTGTCTTTAACTGTTGATGTATCTGTTGAAAACAGGTTTGAACGAAGAACGTGCCTTGTGGAAACAAAATGGAAGAGAGATCGCGCCAATCCAAACCAATCCAATCCAATCCAATCCAATCCAATCCAATCCAATCCAATCCAATCCAATCCAATCCAATCCAATCCAATCCAATCCAATCCAATCCAATCCAATCCAATCCAATCCAAATCCAATCCAATCCAAACCAAACCAAACCAATCCAACCCAACCCAACGCAACGCAACGCAACGCAACGCAACGCATCGCAACGCAACGCAACGCAACGCAACGCAACGCAACGCAACGCAACGCAACGCAACGCAACGCAACGCAACGCAACGCAACGCAACGCAACGCAACGCAACGCAACGCAACGCAACGCAACGCAACGCAACGCAACGCAACGCAACGCAACGCAACGCAACGCAACGCAACGCAACGCAACGCAACGCAACGCAACGCAACGCAACGCAACGCAACGCAACGCAACGCAACGCAACGCAACGCAACACGCAACGCAACACGCAACGCAACGCAACGCAACGCAACGCAACGCAACGCAACGCAACGCAACGCAACGCAACGCAACGCAACGCAACGCAACGCAACGCAACGCAACGCAACGCAACGCAACGCAACGCAACGCAACGCAACGCAACGCAACGCAACGCAACGCAACGCAACGCAACGCAACGCAACGCAACGCAACGCAACGCAACGCAACGCAACGCAACGCAACGCAACGCAACGCAACGCAACGCAACGCAACGCAACGCAACGCAACGCAACGCAACGCAACGCAACGCAACGCAACGCAACGCAACGCAACGCAACGCAACACACAACGCAGCGCAGCGCAGCGCAGCGCAGCGCAGCGCAGCGCAGCGCAGCGCAGCGCAGCGCAGCGCAGCGCAGCGCAGCGCAGCGCAGCGCAGCGCAGCGCAGCGCAGCGCAGCGCAGCGCAGCGCAGCGCAGCGCAGCGCAGCGCAGCGCAGCGCAGCGCAGCGCAGCGCAGCGCAGCGCAGCGCAGCGCAGCGCAGCGCAGCGCAGCGCAGCGCAGCGCAGCGCAGCGCAGCGCAGCGCAGCGCAGCGCAGCGCAGCGCAGCGCAGCGCAGCGCAGCGCAGCGCAGCGCAGCGCAGCGCTGCGCTGCGCAGCGCAGCGCAGCGCAGCGCTGCGCTGCGCAGCGCAACACAACACAACACAACACAACACAACACAACACAACACAACACAACACAACACAACACAACACAACACAACACAACACAACACAACACAACACAACACAACACAACACAACACAACACAACACAACACAACACAACACAACACAACACAACACAACACAACACAACACAACACAACACAACACAACACAACACAACACAACACAACACTAACCAACACAACCCAACAAAACACAATCCAACCCAACACAATCCAATACAAACCAAACCAAACCAAACCAAACCAAACCAAACCAAACCAAACCAAACCAAACCAAACCAAACCAAACCAAACCAAACCAAACCAAACCAAACCAAACCAAACCAAACCAAACCAAACCAAACCAAACCAAACCA
>OZ024864.1:24433362-24435862 GCA_964017155.1 Oasisia sp. SBJ-2009 | reverse complement strand
TGTTACATAATAAATCATTTCTGCGCGCTGTAGCGACGACCTAGTTTTCGACCCCGTACGTTGCACACTACAGTTTCCAGCGCGCACGTGTTCTTACCATTTCTCTGCACAATGACCACGATGCCGAGACGTGAAACGCTAACATTTGACATGAACCGCTAACCTTCGACGTTCTGGACCGCTCGACGTTCTGGACCGCCATACCGGAGGGTTCTACGACAACTCGGCGACGATTAACTAAGTTGGATCACGACACGAATATGTCTAAGCATTGTCTCAGCAAGATGTGCGTTCAGTAAAACGTGATGGAAATAAAAAACATTCCATCCACACGAAATGAATACAAGGGAAATGTCAAACTGTTGCTACAATGTTTTTTCACCAGTCATGCTCGGATCCCATGCACTAGATATGGGGCTTCAAATTATATAAAGTACGCTTAGTAAATGCTTCGTAACCCTGCGTGTGTGTGTATGAGTGTGTGTGTGTGTGTGTGTGTGTGTGTGTGTGTGTGTGTGTGTGTGTGTGTGCGTGAGTGCGCGTGTGCGTGTATGTGCGTGTGTGCGTGTGTGCGTGTCTACGTGTGAGCGTGTGTGCTTGTGTGCGTGTGTGCGTGTGCGCGTGTGCGCGGGTGCGCGTGGGCGTTTGTCCGTGTGTGCGTGTGTGCGCGTGTGAGTGTGTGCGTGTGTGCGCGTGTGCGCGTGTGCGTGCGTCTGTGCGTGCGTGTGTGCGTGCGTGCGTGCGTGCGCATGTGTTTTTGCGTGTGTGCGTATGCACGTATGCGCGAGTGCGTGCGTGTGTGTTGCGTGTGTGTGTATGTGGCGTGTGTGCATGTGTGTGTCAATGTGTGCGTGTGTGCGTGTGTGTGTGCGTGCGTGTGCGTGTGCGCGTGCGCGTGTGTGCGTTTGCGCATGTGTTCGTGTGTGCATAATTTTGAAAAGTTTTTTTTTATAATACTGCATTATCTTATAAAATAAGCGTTATTAAATTTGTTATTTCAAATTCGGTCTGACAACCAATCAGCGTCTCAACTCTAATCGGGGGTAAGGCCGCCCTGTCTGTTATATCGGTAATCTCGCTTAACCGACTGTCGGTCGGCTGCGGAACTACGCCGAGAAGAAAGTCTGGTTACTTACTCGGCTTTTGTTTGTTTATCCGCGTGATCTATACAATGCTGCCATCTCACGGACAGTGCCGTAATTTGTATTTTTTATAAACAACTGCAATTTGTATTTCTATTTATTTTGTTTTAATATAAGTTTAAATTTGAATAGTTTTATAATACAGCATTATTTCATAAAACGGTATCCTTATTTAATGTGTATGCTATCTGTGTGGGGCTAGACAATGCTGCCACCTCACGGATACTGGTTAATCCAGCCGTAATTCATATTTTATAAACAACTGCAAATTTGAATTTTTACTAACTTTTGTGTTAATGCAAGTTCAATGTTGAATACTTTCCATATGATATCATTATCTTGTAAAGTATATCGTTATTTTTATGTTTATTTCATAGTTGGCTTGAGAGCGTCTCTACCCTAATCTGGGGTAAGGCCGCCCTGGCGGGTTGAAAATGCAGACCCATTGTTCCACAGACGGAGTTGACGGGCTGAAGAGTGCTGCCACCTGACGGAGTCTGGTTAATCGAGCTAGTAGATCACAAGAAATGGCCTATGTCAGCAGTGAAGTTGATATGCGTATCAGACGAGACTCATTTACAGTGACAAACACCATAATGTTCTTGCTATCGAAGGCCCAATTAAAAACATGAAATGTGAACTTGTACATGCAAAACACACAAATAGTGAGTACATAAACAAACAGGATTACATAACACTTGTGTCCCACGTGGTCCTTAGACAAAGACGCAGTGATATATGGCATACATATATTAAAATAATATAACAAAACAACATACTAAAACTGAAATAATAAAATATTTAGTTTTTTATCACAGTGTATCACTATTTTTGTATTATTAATCTTATCATCATTAATTAATCAGTATAGGCAGATTTATCATCACAACGTTAAGCTATGTACATGTATGTACACACTCGTGTACTCACCCATGTACGGGGCAGCGCTCCCGGATTTTATGGTGTTAAAATTAAGTTTTATTATTATTTATTATTAAATCAAACTCATATAAAAAATACTCTTTCTAAGCGCGAATCACTCTTAGAGAATATAATGGGCAACTGACAACCTGCCACCACCGCAATGATGAAGAACACAGTGAGTATGACGAAACGCATCGTCTCGTCACAGTAAATCTGAAATGACACGCATTGTCATTATTCAAAGTTGTTTGTCGAATAGCTACTTTTGTAAACAAAAGCTATCAATTGTGTTATGTTATAATAAGTAATATATGTACAATAAAAAGTTTGTATAGCTTTGTCCTATGTTATCGTTACGTTTTAAAAATAAAAACTCATTATTTTATTGTATTACGTACAATATTTGACATCGGGCCAACGTTGGAACAAGGATA
>OZ024864.1:24423362-24425862 GCA_964017155.1 Oasisia sp. SBJ-2009 | reverse complement strand
TGCCTGCCTGCATCTGCACATGCGCGTGTGCATCATTCTCAAATGCACAACGCTGCTAAATATTCTGACATATGCGAAATTGTTACAGTCCGGGCGCCTCGTTTGTGTCAACACTGTTCACTGCGACTCGAGTGTCTGTCACACAATTATCCCATGCAGCGATGTTTATGTGATCAATCTCCTAAAACGTGTACGACACGAGTGCTTTAAGCATGCATGCTATAGTCAAGCACACTATAGTTGAACTATATCAAAGACGAGGCTAGTGCATGACTTTGTCATAAACGATGCATGTACATGTTTATGTACTCGTGTCGTGTAGATATAATTAAGAAATCTGACCAGTATTCCCATAATTCCATAATTACAAACTAAACTTCACCCATCCGTTGAGACAAACAAAAACAGCACGTAATTATGATTTGGTAAAACAAAACAAAACGTTCGTAAAAATGCATCGTCAAATCGTGTATAACAACAGAAATGTTAAAAACCATAATTAAAATAGAATACAAACAGTTAAATTCAATTAAGCCAGTTTATCTGTGTAAGAAATATTCGCTTTGCTATGGTTCTCCAGTAACGCTGACATGTTTGGAGTTACCAGTACACATCTTCCCCTCTCCTGGCCTATTGTGTAATCGCGAAGGGGGCGAGGTTTACCGGGAACAGTACCAATTCCACCACCCATTGTGAGAATCAGAAACTATGCTTAATGACAAACAATTACTTCACTCGCCCGTCATCAAACTAAAACGCGATGTATTACTTTGGCATTGTATTATTCGACAAATTGCTTCAACGCATGTTCACAGTAGATTATATTATTACAAACGACACGTGAACTAGTTGTGACGTTGTGCATTCCTTGTTCTCCTCGCTAGCAGTTGTCAGTATTCAGTCATGCATGTATTTGTGGGTTGACAAATGTCTGGCGATTGCTAATGTTTCCTTGAATCACGCGAAGACCTCCTTAATATACAGCAAATAGGAGTAAGCATGAAGACTTCATAGTACGGTGACGATTAAGACTGTTAGATCACGAAACGAAATATGTCTCAACAGTAAGAGTATATTGAGCAAGTCGTATTGCAGCTTTTATATTTAGTAAAATTGAGAGTAATTACGATAAAACAAAATAAATTATATTCAATATTATTTGATAAACCATTTATAATAAAATATAAGACTTAGTATTCTAACGGTGTACTAACCACCTTGGTATTAATAATTTGTTTGTAAATTCCCATCCTATGAAGGGGTAGTTTCGTAGTTGTTTCGTGAAAGTAAAGTAGGAATGGATCTGACTGAACAATTGCATGCATTCACCCTGGGTATTCGATGTAGGACTACTATTATTTTCATTGTACTTGTCTTTCTTTGACAACACAATAACGGCTACTGTCTTCCGCATTTACGTCAGTGCTCATCTCTCGAATGAAATATGAAATATTCTTATGACAGGTATCGCAACAAGAAGGTGCGATCAAGCAAACTGTAGCCATTTAATCATGAATATAAATTAATGTACTTATATAAATCATCTACCACCACACTACTGTGCATGAAACAGTATTCACATAAATCATAACATGCGAAGCTGACGGAATATTTCGCTTAAACGGAACCCGCACGCTACATATAAATTAATACTAAAGCGTGTGGTTCAGTATACGTCACACTGGAGCCAATTAGTTATGTGACTCAAGCACCGACTAATGCCCTGTCTTTCTTGTAAAGGCTGCCTGTAATGTTCCAGGTCATCCCTCTGTAACTTGTCGCACTGTAGCCCCATGGGACACGTTGGCTTCTGCCATAGATTATCGGTCGGACGCTATTTTGAGATTAATGCGTTTATTCACTTCAAATTGAAATTGCTCATTCAAATAACTATGGCCTATTGCTACACGGACCACATTTACAGTTATGTATCCTGACAATTTATGAAAAGATGGTATTTGTAAGGCGCATCAGTTATTTTAAGAAAAGTACCTAAAACACAAATTTGCTACTCACAGTTTTGCATTCGCGCCAAAGAAACCAATACGACGTTAATTATGTCCCCTGAAGGGTATGTAAATATTACTACCGTTGTTTTGCCTTCATTGCATACCAGGAATGTTGTGACAGAGGGGGCCTACTTTGGCCGAGGGGCCTACTTTCCCCGACTTTACCCAATACTAAAAATGCGCCCGCCCGCCCGCCCGCCCGCCCGCCCGCACGCACGCACGCACGCACGCACGCACGCACGCACGCACGCACGCCTGTATGCCTGCGTGTGATTTCTCGAAAATGCATTGTATTTATACATACTCACTTCCCGAGTATTACCGAAACCTATGACAGACGATCTTAGCTAGGAAAATATGTTTTCGCCGTTTGTAAGGATAACTTGTGTTGTGTATTTGCCATGTTGGAGCTCGGGAGTATCTTCTTTTATGTGCAGAACCGGGCAGTTAGCTTTGCTTGGGTCGAGTGCTGTGTTATGTTCTCAAGTAAA
>OZ024864.1:24413362-24415862 GCA_964017155.1 Oasisia sp. SBJ-2009 | reverse complement strand
ACATCGTAGGTGGCCGCTCATCTCGGGGGCCGCTGAAGACAGGTACCACTGTATTGTTAATGTTCATCAATTTGTGCGCATTGGCAGCCACAATTCGCATAGAACACTGATCGAATCAGGCATCCCACAAGGATCTGTGTTGGGCCCAGTCCTCTTCTCCATCTATACGCTGCCATTGGGTGCTAACTTCAGAAAGCATCAACTTCAGTACCATCTCTATGCAGATGACGCCCAACTATATGTTGACCTGTGTAGAGTGCCGGATGGAGAAACTGCCGATGCAGTCTGTCGCGTCGAACGATGCATTGAAGAAGCGAGACTGTGGATGTCAGACCACAATCTCCTGCTCAATGAAAGCAAGACCGAAGCAATTATCATCTCGGCGCCAAATCGTAAACATCTGCAAGACGTCTCTTGTGTTAGTGTATGCGGATGTAACATTGTGCCATCACCAACCATCCGAAACCTCGGGATTATGATCGACTGTGAATTGACAATGTCGTCACAGGTGTCGCGCATGTGCAAGGCTGCGTACTACCATCTTTACGCAATCTCAAAGATAAGACACTGACTTACTACAGAAGCGTGTAAGACAATTGTACATGCCCTAGTGATATCGCGGCTGGATTACGGCAACGCGCTATTGTATGGCATTACGGAGGCACTCATGACCAAGTTGCAGATGGTGCAAAATTCAGCAGCGAGACTGATCGCAAGGTAGCGAAAACACCAGCATATTACTCCGGTACTGATTAAGTTGCAATGGCTTCCGGTTCGCTGGCGTGTCCAGTATAAACTACTAGTACTTGTGTTTTCTGCCTTGCACGAGCTTGCACCCAAATACATTCAAGATCTTGTAACACCATACTCGCCGAACCGTAACCTCCGGTCAGCTGATCAGTGTCTGCTCGTGGTTCCGCGCTACAATCTGGAGGGCTACGGCAGGCGGGCTTTCTCGGTGTCTGGACCAGCGCTTTGGAACAGTTTGCCAGAAAACATTCGTCAGTCAGACACTTTAGCAAAATTCAAAACCCTCCTCAAGACACATTTATTTAAACTAGCGTACTACCAATGAGGATCTGTTCTGTGTGACACTCATGATAATGTATTTTATGAATCATTACTTGTATTAGTATTATTTTATAACAAATGTATTATTATTATTTTATATACATATTTATTTATTTTAAATATTAATTTCGGTATTATTATTTTATTGTATAATAATTATGTTTTACTTTTTTAATTAATCTTATTTCTAAAATTTATATTTACACAATCTTAGAAACAATATCCTATACTTAGCTATGCACATGTATATATACCATGCTTTACATTTTTAGATATATTTTGTGTGATTCTATGTACATTTTATTGTAATGTGTGTACGCGCCTATGAACGGGCTGGTCCCGGAGATATGGCGCTTTATAAATGCTTGTAATAAGTAATAATAATAATTTGTTATCATGTCGCGCCTTGTTGAGAAATATTCATGTCGTGATCCAACTTAGTTGATCGTCGTCTGGTTGTAATGGCGGTGTCGTAACACCCTCTGACATTACGTTGCATGTTAAGGGGGGACTGCCTTTACTTCGTCAATAAATCTTTCTCCCCGAAAATAATAATATGGTGTCGTGGCGTTATATGTATATAAATTATTCAGCTGTTTACTTTTTGTGTATTACGCAGTTGTCAGTGTGTCAGTGAGAGAGCGATAGCGATAGCGATAGCGATAGCGATAGCGAGAGCGAGAGCGAGAGCGAGAGCGAGAGCGAGAGCGAGAGCGAGAGCGAGAGCGAGAGCGAGAGCGAGAGCGAGAGCGAGAGCGAGAGCGAGAGCGACACCGACACCGACACCGACACCGACACCGACACCGACACCGACACCGACACCGACACCGACACCGACACCGACACCGACACCGACACCGACACCGACACCGACACCGACACCGACACCGACACCGACACCGACACCGACACCGAGAGCGAGAGCGAGAGCGAGAGCGAGAGCGAGAGCGAGAGCGAGAGCGAGAGCGAGAGCGAGAGCGAGAGCGAGAGCGAGAGCGAGAGCGAGAGCGAGAGCGAGAGCGAGAGCGAGAGCGGGAGCGGGAGCGGGAGCGGGAGCGGGAGCGGGAGCGGGAGCGGGAGCGGGAGCGGGAGCGGGAGCGGGAGCGGGAGCGGGAGCGGGAGCGGGAGCGGGAGCGGGAGCGGGAGCGGGAGCGGGAGCGGGAGCGGGAGCGGGAGCGGGAGCGGGAGCGGGAGCGGGAGCGGGAGCGGGAGCGAGAGCGAGAGCGAGAGCGGGAGCGAGAGCGGGAGCGAGAGCGGGAGCGAGAGCGGGAGCGAGAGCGGGAGCGAGAGCGGAAGCGGAAGCGGGAGCGGGAGCGAGAGCGAGAGCGAGAGCGGGAGCGGGAGCGGGAGCGGGAGCGAGAGCGGGAGCGAGAGCGAGAGCGAGAGCGAGAGCGAGAGCGAGAGCGAGAGCGAGAGCGAGAGCGAGAGC
>OZ024864.1:24403362-24408362 GCA_964017155.1 Oasisia sp. SBJ-2009 | reverse complement strand
GACTAGGCTTCTAACATCAAACGCAACAAACAGGTTGGCATATGTTATAAATGCAGTTGGGCAATATTTCAGTCATAGCATTCGAATATGTTCGATATAAAAAGTAGCTAAACCAAAAGACACACGACCATAAACGTGTACATGATAGCAGTTGAAAACCACGAGTTTCATTGGCAGGTCGGTAATGTTTCTGTTAGCATGGTTCAGCGGAACGTCGTTCGAATTCATTTTGTTAAGTAGATATCTTGATAACATATACAATTATTGCGTTATGTGATGACCGATTCGTGGATTATTCGTATGGCTCAGGCACAAGGCATAATATCTCAATCAAAAACCCGCATCAAAATTTCGAAATACCTCTTGCACCAAATGACATTTACTTGAGAACATAACACAGCACTCGACCCAAGCAAAGCTAACTGCCCGTTTCTGCACATAAAAGAAGATACTCCCGAGCTCCAACATGGCAAATACACAACACAAGTTATCCTTACAAACGGCGAAAACATATTTTCCTAGCTAAGATCGTCTGTCATAGGTTTCGGTAATACTCGGGAAGTGAGTATGTATAAATACAATGCATTTTCGAGAAATCACACGCAGGCATACAGGCGTGCGTGCGTGCGTGCGTGCGTGCGTGCGGGCGGGCGGGCGGGCGGGCGGGCGGGCGGGCGGGCGAGCGGGCGGGCGGGCGGGCGGGCGGGAAAGTTCAAGATTCAAAAAACGTTATTATCCGTTTAAAAACATATTAAAAACGGAAACTTTTCTTTAGTCACACATAAAATTACAGTAATAAAAACATTGGTGAATCATATCTACAATTGTCAATACAATATAAAATCATAGTAAATATAGTCATCACTAAAATAGGTAAAGTATCATAATAAATTACGAATAAAAATAGCTACTAAGATAAATAAATAAATAAGCATGTATAATTTTTTTTAATGGGTCTCTGATTGGAGACAATAACATTAGCAATAATATAATACTAAAATTGATAAATAAATAAGTTGAGAACAACATGTGCAACAAACGGTAACGAAATAAAATAAATGAGATTTTGACAGCACAAATATGATGTTACCGGAACCGTCTGATACAGTAAGTATCCGGCCAATATCGATCCAGAAAATCAGTTTCCGAAGGTGTTACTTTACATCGAACGCATTTTTAGTATAGAAGAAGGGCGGGTAAAGTAGTCCCCTCGGCCAAAGTGAGTCCCGTCTATCACAGCAGTCATGGTATGCAATGAAGGCAAAACAACGGTAGTAATATTTACAGACCCTTCAGGGGACATCATCTTTCTTTAGCGCGAATGCAAAACGGTGAGTAGCAAATTTGTGTTTTAGCTACTTTTCTTGAAATAATTGATGTGCTTACAAACAACAATTTTTCGTAAATTATCAGCGTATACAACTGTAACTGTAGTCCATGGAGCAATAGGACATAGTTAGTTGAATCAGCAATTTCAGTTTGAAATCAATAAACGCATTAATCTCAAAATAGCGTCCGACCGATAATCTATGGCAGAGGCCAACGTGGGCTCATGGGGGTACAGTGCGACAAGCTACAGAGGGACGACCTGGATCATTACAGGCAGCCTTTACAAGACAGACAGGACTTTAGTCGGTGTTTGAGTCACATAACTAATTGGCTCCAGTGTGACGTACTGAACCACACGCTTTAGTATTAATTTATATGTTGCGTGCGGGTTCCGTTTAAGCGAAATAGTCCGTCAGCTTCGCCTTTACGCGAATAATGTTTAATGCACAGTAGTATGGTGGTAGATGATTTATATAAGTACATTAATTTATATTAATGATTTAATGGTTACAGTTCGCTTGATCGCATCTGCTTGCTGCGACACCGGTCATATGAATATCACATAATTCAGTCGAGAGATCAGTACTGCCGAAAATGCGGAAGGCAGTAGCCGTTATTCCGTTGTCAAAGAAAGACATGTACAATGAAAATAATATTAGTCCTACATCGAATACCCAGGGTGAATGCATGCAATTGTTCAGTCAGATCCATTCCTACCTTACTTTCACGAAACTATCCCTTCATAGGATGGGAATTTACAAACAAGTTGTTAATACCGAGGTGGTTAGTACACCGTTAGAACACTAAGTTTTATATTTAATTATGTATGTTTTATCAAATAAAGTTGAAAATAATATTATGTATGTTTTATCAAATAAAGTTGAAAATAATTTGTTTTGTTTTATTGTAATTACTCTTAATTTTACTAAATAGAATAGCTGCAATAAGTTTATCAAACTTTTTGTTCAATATACACTTTATATTGAGACATATTTCGTTTCGTGATCTAACAATGTTAATCGTCACCGTACTATGAAGCCTTCGTGCTGACACCCTATTTGCTGTATGTTAAGGAGGTATTCGCGTGTTTCAAGGAAACATTAGCAATCGCCAGACATTTGTCAACCCACAAATACACGCATGACTGAATACTGACAACTGCTAGCGAGGAGAACAAGTAATGCAAAACGTCACAACTATTTCACGTGTCGTTTGTAATAATATAATCTACTATCAACATGCGTTGAAGCAATTTATCGAATAATTCAATGCCAAAGTGATACATCGCGTTTAACTTGATGACAGGCGAGAGAAGTGTTTACAACGTCATGGTTTGTCATTAGGCATAGTTTGTGATTCTCACAATGGGTGGTGGAACTCGTACAGTTCCCTGTTAACCTCGCCCCCTTCTCGATTACACTAGAGGCCAGGAGAGAGGGAGCTAACTCCAAACATGACATCGTTACTGGACGAACTATAGCAAAGCGAATTCCGTACACAGATAAACTGGCTTCACTAAATTTAACTGTTTGTATTCAATTTAGCATGTTGTTATTGTCATACACGAATTGACGGTGGATTTTTACGAATGTTTGTTGTTTTACCAAGTCGTAATTTCTGTTTGTCTCAACGGATGGGTGAAGTATTGTTTGTAATTATGGTAATATTGTTCAGATTTCTTAATTATATATATACACGACACGAAAACATAACAACGTACATGTCTCGTTTATGACAAAGCCATGCA
Source organism: Oasisia sp. SBJ-2009 (assembly GCA_964017155.1). Lineage (NCBI taxonomy): Eukaryota > Metazoa > Annelida > Polychaeta > Sabellida > Siboglinidae > Oasisia > Oasisia sp. SBJ-2009. The sequence continues at coordinate 24,405,286 of OZ024864.1, read as the reverse complement.
CACGTTTATGCCTCATCTTTGATGTAGATCAACTATAGCGTGCACAAAGCCCTAGTGTCGTACACGTTTTAGGAGATTGATTACATAAACATCGCTGCATGGGATAATTGTGTGACAGACACGCGAGTCGCAGTGAACAGTGTTGAGACAAATGAGGTGCACAGACCGTAATAATTCCACATATGTCAGAATTTAGCAGCGTTGTGCATTTGAGTATGATGCACACGCGCATGTGCAGAAGCAGGCAGGCAGTACGTGCGAACACATAACATTTGTCGCAGTACGTGTTAACTGTTGATTTGTATGTGTGAAAACAGGTTTGAACGAAAAACGAGCCATGTGAAAGCGAAATGGACGACAGATCGCGCCAACTCAATCCAATCCAATCCAGTCCAGTCCAGTCCAGTCCAGTCCAGTCCAGTCCAGTCCAGTCCAGTCCAGTCCAGTCCAGTCCAGTCCAGTCCAGTCCAGTCCAGTCCAGTCCAGTCCAGTCCAGTCCAGTCCAGTCCAGTCCAGTCCAGTCCAGTCCAGTCCAGTCCAGTCCAGTCCAGTCCAGTCCAGTCCAGTCCAGTCCAGTCCAGTCCAGTCCAGTCCAGTCCAGTCCAGTCCAGTCCAGTCCAGTCCAGTCCAGTCCAGTCCAGTCCAGTCCAGTCCAGTCCAGTCCAGTCCAGTCCAGTCCAGTCCAGTCCAGTCCAGTCCAGTCCAGTCCAGTCCAGTCCAGTCCAGTCCAGTCCAGTCCAGTCCAGTCCAGTCCAGTCCAGTCCAGTCCAGTCCAGTCCAGTCCAGTCCAGTCCAGTCCAGTCCAGTCCAGTCCAGTCCAGTCCAGTCCAGTCCAGTCCAGTCCAGTCCAGTCCAGTCCAGTCCAGTCCAGTCCAGTCCAGTCCAGTCCAGTCCAGTCCAGTCCAGTCCAGTCCAGTCCAGTCCAGTCCACCAATCCAATCCAATCCAATCCAATCCAATCCAATCCAATCCAATCCAATCCAATCCAATCCAATCCAATCCAATCCAATCCAATCCAATCCAATCCAATCCAATCCAATCCAATCCAATCCAATCCAATCCAATCCAATCCAATCCAATCCAATCCAATCCAATCCAATCCAATCCAATCCAATCCAATCCAATCCAATCCAATCCACCAATCCAATCCAATCCAATCCAATCCAATCCAATCCAATCCAATCCAATCCAATCCAATCCAATCCAATCCAATCCAATCCAATCCAATCCAATCCAATCCAATCCAATCCAATCCAATCCAATCCAATCCAATCCAATCCAATCCAATCCAATCCAATCCAATCCAATCCAATCCAATCCAATCCAATCCAATCCAATCCAATCCAATCCAATCCAATCCAATCCAATCCAATCCAATCCAATCCAATCCAATCCAATCCAATCCAATCCAATCCAATCCAATCCAATCCAATCCAATCCAATCCAATCCAATCCAATCCAATCCAATCCAATCCAATCCAATCCAATCCAATCCAATCCAATCCAATCCAATCCAATCCAATCCAATCCACTCCACTCCACTCCACTCCACTCCACTCCACTCCACTCCACTCCACTCCACTCCAATCCAATCCAATCCAATCCAATCCAATCCAACACCATCCAGCCAGCCAGCCAGCCAGCCAGCCAGCCAGCCAGCCAGCCAGCCAGCCAGCCAGCCAGCCAGCCAGCCAGCCAGCCAGCCAGCCAGCCAGCCAGCCACCCATTCAACCAGCCAGCCAGCCATTCATTCATCCATCCGGGCTTCGCTGTGTACGTTTTGGCAAGAGTTAATTATTAACACATTTTTGAAGTAGTGCGAACGCTTCTCTCCAATTTCACCCAATGCGTTGCGTGATCCAACATTGTTAATCGTCATCGGATTGCAATAGCGCTATGTTAAGAAATGTCGTAGTTTACGGCA
>OZ024864.1:24305862-24398362 GCA_964017155.1 Oasisia sp. SBJ-2009 | reverse complement strand
GAGGCGGAGTTATTTTATATATTAAAGAATCCATCCAGGCTTACGAAATAAAATTAGAAAAAGAAGCAGAATGTGAAGCTGTCTGGTGTAACATAGTTACAGGAAACTCAACATTAACTGTTGGGTTAGTTTATCGTAGTCCAAACATAAGCATAGAAGAGAATGAAAAAATGCACAACGCTATAAAAGAAGTGAGTAAACGGGACTGTATTATTATGGGGGATTTTAACCATGGGCATATAAAGTGGACATCTCTACAGAGTCCTGGGAGAGAGGATCAAGAGTTTTTAAATTTAGTACAAGATAGTTTCCTTTTTCAACATGTGTTAGAACCAACCAGGGACAAGAACGTGTTGGACATAGTTTTGAGCTCACAGAAGGAATTTGTTGATAATGTCAATATATGTGAGCCACTGGGATGTAGTGATCATAACCAGATACATTTTATCATCAAAGTAAAAGGAGAACGGAACAGAAAAATACGGTACAGGAAAAATTTTCACAAAGGAAGATATAAGGACATGAGGGAATATTTAGCGAAGATAGACTGGAATAACACACTGAAGAATAAGACAGCAACAGAATGCTGGAATATCTTAAAGAGGGAAATTGACTGCGTCGTTGACAAATTTGTCCCCTTGAAAAAACAGGGGAAAAGGTCAAAGAAGAAACACTTATCGAAGGAAGCCATTAGAAAAATCAAGTACAAGCAAATGATGTGGAAGACATATAGACATACTGGAAGTGACGAAGACTATGCCATTTATAAAGAAGCACTTAATCAAGCTACAGCTGAAATTAGAAATTCGAAGAGAAGCTATGAACAAAAAATAGCTTTCAACATAAAACATGACAGCAAGAGTTTTTATGCGTATGTTCGAAGTAAACAGAAAGTTCAAGATAAGGTCGGGCCACTAGAAGGTAGTGATGGAAACATAATAACGGAGGGATTCTTAATGGCAGAAAACCTAAATGAATACTTTAGTTCGGTGTTTACCAGGGAAAATATTAGTACATTACCAGTACTAGAGACTAAGTTCGAAGGGAGAGAGTGTGACTATTTAGGACAACTAACTGTAACCCCAAAAATGGTAGCTATGAAAATAAGAGATATGAAGGATAATAAATCACCAGGAGTGGATGGGATTCCTCCCAAATTACTACTGGAAATTGTAGAACAAATTAGCATACCACTTGCAACAGTGTTCAATTTGGCATTAGAGGAAGGAGTGGTTCCGGTAGAATGGAAAGAAGCAAACATCATACCATTATTTAAAAAAGGATCAAGAAGCAAGTCAGAGAACTATAGACCAGTGAGTTTAACATCGGTGATTTGTAAACTATTAGAAAGACTAATTAAAGATCACTTGGTTGATTTTCTTGTTAAAAATAAATTGATAAACACATCTCAACATGGGTTTTTAAAAGCGAGGTCATGCTTAACAAATATGTTATGTTTTTTGGAAGATGTCACAAAGTGGGTAGATGAGGGATCACCAGTAGATATAATCTACTTAGATTTTCAAAAAGCCTTTGACAAAGTGCCACACCAAAGATTACTACTTAAACTAAAGGCCCATGGCATAGGAAATAGTATGATTAACTGGATAGAAAAATGGCTTATTGATAGAAGACAAAGAGTAGTAGTTGATGGGGAGGTTTCAAATTGGAAATCTGTTTTGAGTGGAGTACCGCAAGGATCAGTATTGGGACCTATTTTATTCTTAATATATATCAATGATTTGGATGATGACATAACAAGCAAGGTGTTGAAGTTTGCGGACGACACAAAAGTGTTTAGGAAAATAAAAAGTGATGCAGATAGACAGCATTTACAAGATGATCTAAATAAGTTGATAGAATGGTCTGAGAAATGGCAAATGCTGTTTAACTTTGGAAAGTGTAAGTGCCTCCACACAGGACATGGGAATGAAAATGCACAATATACAATGGGTGGTACTGTACTAAATACTACTGTAAAGGAAAAGGACTTAGGTTTAACCATTAGTGCTGACATGAAGGTATCAGAGCAGTGTGGAATTGCAGCAGCGAAGGCAAACCAAATTCTTGGATTAATTAGGCGAAATATAGTATACAAAGAAAAAGAACTAATAATACCGCTTTATAAAACAATAGTTAGGCCTCATTTAGAATATTGTATACAAGCATGGAGGCCATATCGCAAGAAGGATATTGATATGCTAGAAAGAGTACAAAGGAGAGCAACAAAAATGATACCAAAACTCAGGAATATTAGTTATGAAATGCGTCTAAAAGAATGTGGTCTAACAACACTAGAAACCAGAAGATTGAGAGGAGATCAGATTGAGGTTTTTAAAATATTGAATGGGTATGAAAATATTGACAGAAATATTTTTTTCACGGTCAAGGAAGAGAGAAGGACTAGAGGACATGGAGTTGCATTAGCAAAGAAGCAGTGTAGACTAGATATTAGAAAATTTTCATTTTCCCAAAGAATAGTAAACGAATGGAACAAATTATCAGCTGATTGTGTAGGTGCTAGAAGTGTTAATATGTTTAAAAATAAAATTGACATATACCTACGACGGGCAGGGTATACTTAGATAGATAGGTTGGACTCTCGATAAGCCAAACGGCTTCCTTGTCCACCTGCCATCTAGAATTGATTCTCTAGGTGGCAATCTTGTTAAATCTTGTTAAATCTTGTTAAATATTCTAAACGTTACCGAAAAATAATTGCTAAATTATTTTGCATCGTTCGTTCTTATGCCACCATAGGTAAACAACCTTCAACTTTGACGAATATGTTCCAGCCACCCATGTGCAAGTGGGTTAACTAATGAGTCAAGCGTGGCGTTGATTAATGCCCGTACATGGCGAATGAACCCAGCACGCATGTCAATCCCTCCTTAACACGTCACGCAATGCCTGGCAGAGGGTGTTACGAATACGTCATTACAACCCGGCGACGACCAACTAAGTTGGATCACGACACGAATATGTCTCAGCAAGACGTTTTTTGAGTAAAACTTGATGAACATTAATTACATTCCATCCACACCAAAAGAAAACAAAGAAAATGTCATACAGTGGCTATCACGTTTTTCATCAGTCGTGCTCGGATCCCAGGCACTATAATGCGCAACTGCATATTATATACAATGCGCTTAGAAAATGCTGAATAACCCTGCATGGAATGTTTAGTAGTGTGTGCGCGTGTGCGTGAGTGTGTGTGTTTGTTGTGTGAGTGTGTGTGTGTATGTATGTGTGTGTATGTGAGTGTGTGTGTATGTGTGTGTCGTGTGTTTTGTGTGTGTGTGTGTGTGTGTGTGTGTGTGTGTGTGTGTGTGTGTGTGTGTTATGTGTGTGTGTGCGTTGTGTGTGGGTGTGTGTATGTGTGTGAGTGTGTGTGTTTGTTTGTGTGTATGTATATATATATATATATATATATATATATATATATATATATATATATATATATATATATATGTATGTGTGTGTGTGTGTGTGTGTGTGTGTGTGTGTGTGTGTGTGTGTGTGTGTGTGTGTGTGTGTGTGTGTGTGTGTGTGTGTGTGTGTGTGTGTATGGTGAACACTAATTAGTGGGATAGTGAGTTTACAGTAAAATTGTTCTAGCACAATACATAAATTATAAGAAAGAAATACCAGAGTGGTACAAATATACATCTCATTTTAGCTTTGTTCATTTGAAATGAAAAAGATGTTTACGCCGCCGTTGTTTGTCATTAAGCGTAGGTTTTGGCTCTTGCTACAGAAGGAGAAGCTGCCACCATTGATAAATTTGTGTAGACGTGGACAACGAAATATCGGGAATGGAGAGTACATAATTGTTAAAGACAATAATCTATCGAAATGTTTAATTTTGCGGAGGCATGACTTAAGCTCTGAGAATATGTCAAACATGTGACTTCTGTGACTCCGATACTACCACACCTCGGCATGTATTCCTCCAGGTAAATTGGTGGAATCACATTTTAGTGGACTCGTGTCCAAAGAACCAAATTTGTGATAATTATAGCTTCGAACGAAACAAAACATGTTATATCGATCTACCCGATTTAACAGTCAATGTCAAGATGACATGAAGGTCAAAAAGTAATAGTGGTAATATTCCATTTCTAAATTTCAACACTTAAGCATATTTTCTGTGGTTGGAAAGGCAAAAATATGTTCTGCTACCAATTATTTCCGATGACGATTTATTAATTTGCACAAATCCAGTATGATCATCCAAAGAGCAACTACGCATAAATATTAAATATCTTCTTATCGTGTTCAGGTCAATTTCCATAGATGGCCAATTATTCTGCAAGTCTTCGGTACACGTACTACTGTGTGCAGATACAGCGTTCTGTCATTTTGAACACAGGTCTTTGGTTTCACACCACCCAGCTCCGGGTCCAACCATTCCCTTCACCATTTCGTTTTAACTGTTCGCTCAAAGTAAGTTACATTTTTGCCATACGACAGGTGCATGTCTCCGGTTCACGACAAAATAAAAATTGCTAACAAACTTCACTAGTATATTGTTGGCTGACACGATACTGTCATGCAGGAGGGTGCTATACAAAACACTTTACCGACTCTCGCTCGACTACGTAACTTCGCCGAGAAGATAATATAGTGACTTAGCTAGCCTCGGTTACAGAGGCTCCGCGAGGTTGCAGCGCTTTTAAACCCCTCACACCCGACTGGGGAAAATGTGGGTCTGCATTTCCGAGGCATTACCCCAGGTTAGGGTAGAGACGCTGATTGGCTAGCAGGCCAACAATGAAATAAAAATTAAAATAACGATATTCTTTTACAAAATAATGATATCCTATGAAAAGTATTCAACGTTGAACATATATTTACACAAAAGTAAGTAAAAATTCAAATTTACAGTTGTTTATAAAATAACAATTACGGCACGATTAACCAGTATCCGTGAGGTGGCAGCATTGTCTAGCCCCACACGGATAGCATAAAAAAGTAAATAAGGATACCTTTTTATCAAAAGTAAAAGAAACCAGACTGTCTTCTCGGCGTAGTTCCGCAGCCGACCGACAGTCGGTTAAGCGAGAGTGACTTAGCCGGCTTATCCGTGTAGAGTGCTGCCACCACACGGAGCCTGGGTAACCAAGTATAGTCCTGCCATCATTCCGGTTTCACAAACAAACTTCAAATTTATATTTATGATTATTTTTGTGTGAATATAATTATAAATTAAATATGGATACCCTTTTTCTCAGATAATATTATATTATAAATAATATCCAAAATTACACTTATATTCACACACAAATAATCATAAATACAAATTTGAAGTTTGCTTATGAAACCATACGGCCAACACAAACACACACAACACATACAACATATAACACACACACTACACACACGACACACACGACACACACGACACACACGACACACACGACACACACGACACACACGACACACACGACACACACGACACACACGACACACACGACACACACGACACACACGACACACACGACACACACGACACACACGACACACACGACACACACGACACACACGACACACACGACACACACGACACACACGACACACACGACACACACGACACACACGACACACACGACACACACGACACACACGACACACACGACACACACGACACACACGACACACACGACACACACGACACACACGACACACACGACACACACGACACACACGACACACACGACACACACGACACACACGACACACACGACACACACGACACACACGACACACACGACACACACGACACACACGACACACACGACACACACGACACACACGACACACACGACACACACGACACACACGACACACACGACACACACGACACACACGACACACACGACACACACGACACACACGACACACACGACACACACGACACACACGACACACACGACACACACGACACACACGACACACACGACACACACACACACATACACACCGTATTGATGTCGACGAAAACGAGTTGATTATTTTACAAGTTAGAAATGTGATAACGTATTAAACTTTGCGAAATCGGGAGGCGATATTGATCTGTAGGACGCGCCGTTGGAGCACGTCCGCATTGTGGCGATGCTGTAAGAGTTTGGACATTTTGCTTGAGGTGGTAGAGGTGTTGAAGAAATTCACATTAAAGATGAGAGAAAAGGGTGACATGGGTGATACCAAACCAGATGTTGAGACTAGAGACACCAGAGAGAATAGAGGGTTATGATTATTATACATTAATTTCTCTCAGTGGTTGTGTGGTACTTAACGGACATTAACCAGTAACACCATGTTTAGAAACACTCTCCCAGGAGAACGAACGTCAGCACTTGGGCTCTATGCATCGGGTAACATATATGCAACAGACGTAACACAACAACAACATGCGGGGTACGTTATATTATAATTTATATGACTCACTTACAAACTGCAAAGACGAGTTATCTGAATAGGCACACGCATAAGATGTCATATAGGTGACAATGGTACTACTTGCTTCTTGTGTTTTTGCAAGCCAAATCAGTCTCTCTTTCTCTACCAATCGGGGCAATGTCTGATGTCGATTACAGGTAAGCATTGCCCCTCTTTCTCATCATCTGTTGCCTTTTCAAAAGCCTGCTTGACGGCAGTAGCTCGATCAGCTACGTTCGAAGGCGACACCCAGAAGCGCATCTCATGCAGCCTCTGCTGCAGAGGATGTGGGAGATGACGTCCTCGACAGCGCAGTAGTGAAGATGTCCATGGTTTGGCGTTGAGTGTCGTGTACGGCAGTAGAAATGTCCGTAGCCGTAGCAGTGGCAACTCAGTCCCAGGGCCATACTGTCCATACACGTGCACGTACGTACACCAATCGTCGCAGCAACAGAAACAATTTCGTCTGGCGCAGGAGTAGCGCCTGCAGTGACTCGGACGGTGACACATGTGACGGGTATCTGGAGGGAAACAGGTCAGCATTAGTGATGATGACGTTATACATATGTTAGCTAATGTTGAAAGCCAACTTGATGCGAGATCCAGTGGGTTGTCTATATTCTGGTGGGCTATCTTTTTTCTAGTGGACTTACTATGTTGGTGGATTATCTTTATTCTGGTGGGCTATCTTTGTTCTAGTGGTCAGTATATTTTGGTGGGTTATCTTTATTTTAGTGGGCCATCAGTATTCTGGTGGGCTAATTTTATTTTGTTTGGCTGTTTTATTTAGTTGACATGTCTTTATTCTGCTGAACTGTCTACTGAAATAGTGTTTATGACTGGTTACAAGTTGTGTGTCCACACTTTGCACAGCATACTTGAATACGTTTTGTTTAAATGAGTTACCATGTCAACCCTTGATAATAAGACCTGTCACATGTCATTCATTCCTTACTGTAGTTGATGTGACAAGATAGTAGCAACAACATTGTAAGGTGTTAAACTATGTCCAGTGTTTAATGTATCGCCTGTGAACATACGTTCTCTTTATATTGTTTATTGCAATATATACTGAGATAATAAAATTAACAGTTTGCTATGTGTCTATGTATTAATGGTTAACAATTCAACATCCATGTATACGTGTATACTGATATGTAGGTGAAAATAAATTTGTGAACAAATAAAACTTGTTTTTCCAGTGGAAATATCATAACAAAATTCATATGCCCATCCACATTGTGTTAACTTAATTATTAGATTTTAGCTTGCAGTCAACATAAATTGTATTCCTTATCTATTGATGCTGGTTATGTGCTCTCAGGGATTGTCTCTCACTCCCTCTCTCTGTCTTTCATTCTCCCTAGCTCCCCCCCCCTCTCTCTCTCTGTTCATATAAGTGTATATTTTATGTTGCATAAAGATGAAGTGACTACAGAAATTGTTTGGCAACTTAACTCATAAAATTGACAGTTTTGACAAGTGTATAAAATATGTGTGGCAGCTGCTTGATACCATGGGTGTGCACCATGTGACGTCTAATGTACCTATTACATACTATTTCCCATCTGTGCACAATATATACATGAGCCAGGTGTTGAGTAGTGACTGTAGTAATATAGGTTTTTGTGTGTAAAAGTACGACATTAATTCTGCGTTCCATTCCCAAGGCAGTCTAGATGCTATAAACAAATGCATATCTGGACAGCTAGAAGAGATGGCAGGTGTAGTGAAGTTAGAATTATACACAGATCAGTTATATATAAAGGTGGAGGGGATTTAAGAATGTATGATCATGGTTTCATTAATATACATATTTGTTATTAATATGTAGCATAGAGTAACTAGGAAATTAGATCAACCGTGACATATTACTATTCGTTTTATATTTATTCTCTAACCTCTGTTGTGAATGTTCACGTGCTATTTACACAAATATTTCAACTCCCTTCGAAGACAAATTCAAATTGACTGAAACATAATTGTCAAAACATTTCGTAAATGGCAAACATTACCTTGTAGATACAAAAAAAGATTATTAGACGCATACCATAGAGTCACACTGCTGTGTGATAAAACCTTAGTAGCATGCAGCAACACACATATGCACTGAAAAACACGATGTATACTTACAGGTTCGTGCTTATGGACGGTTGCAAAAGTTGTCGGCAGATGGTTTAGGCCAAGTTAATAAAATCGATATTCATAATCTGTGCTATCACTGTCGCATTCACAACGACTTTTACTTTAGATGTGTTCACCATATCTTTCTTTTCAGGTACATTCTTCATATCTTTCTCTTCACCAACATTCATAATCTATCTATCTCTCTACCTCATTATGTGGCTCTCTCCTATGTACCTCTCTCCATCCCTCTCTGCAGCCATGTTCTCTGTCACTCTTCAGACATACAAACCATCCCCGTTTCTTTCTCTCGCTCACTCTCTCGCTCTCATCAGCCACCCTCACCCGCTTTACTCTCTTCTGTTTTGGACGCAACCTCTCTGTCTTTCTCTCTCTCTCCGTCTCTTTCTTTCTTCAGCCACGTTAACTGTCACTTTTCAAACATGTACACTATCCCTCTCTCTTTCCCACGTTCTCGCTTTTCTCTCCCTGCAGCCATGCTCACCTCCATTATTCTTTTATGTTGTTGACGCCACCTCATTTGCTCTCTTTCTTTCTCTATCTCTCTCCCACTACCTCTCTCTCTCTCTCTCTTCAGCCACGCTCACCCATTTTACTATATTCTGTTGTGGACGCCACCTCCCTCCCTTTCTCTCACTCTCGCTTTCTCTCTTCAGCCACACTCACCCGCTTTACTCTCTTCTGATGGAGATACGGCCTCTCTGTGTATATCTTCAGCAACGTTAACCGTCACTCTTCAGACACATACACTATCCCCATATCTCTCTCTCTCTCTCTCTCGCTTTCTCTCTCTCTCGCACTTTTTTGCTCTCTTTCTCACTGTTTTGCTCTCTCTCTCTCTCTCTCTCTCTCTCTCTCTCTCTCTCTCTCTCTCTCTTCAGCCATGCTCGTCCAATTTACTCTCTTGTGTTGTGGACACCACCTCTCTTTCTCTCTCTCTCTCTATCTCTCTGCCTCTCTGTTTTATGTGTATCCAACCAATCATGGATTGAAGTCTCCGTTTCTTCAGCACATGGTCCACCACTGGGATATGGGCCTTACTTACACCGTTGACTTCTTGCAACTACCATATGAAAGTCGCCCGGTATAAAATTACGCAACAGGTACGGGAACGCCAGCGACCGATGTCGCTTCGATCAGCGCAGCAACTTGTCTCTTGTTTCGGCCGGCCGCATCTATTCACACCTCGATGTGCTGACTCAGGGAATATCATCGGGCAACAGGGTCGTGTTTACAAACACACCGAACGCTGATATAACCATGTGTATTATATATATATATATATATATATATATATATACATATACATATACATATACATATACATATACATATACATATACATATACATATACATATACATATACATATACATATACATATACATATACATATACATATACATATACATATACATATACATATACATATACATATACATATACATATACATATACATATACATATACATATACATATACATATACATATACATATACATATACATATACATATACATATACATATACATATACATATACATATACATATACATATACATATACATATACATATACATATACATATACATATACATATACATATACATATACATATACATATACATATACATATACATATACATATACATATACATATACATATACATATACATATACATATACATATACATATACATATACATATACATATACATATACATATACATATACATATACATATACATATACATATACATATACATATACATATACATATACATATACATATACATATACATATACATATACATATACATATACATATACATATACATATACATATACATATACATATACATATACATATACATATACATATACATATACATATATATATATATTTCTTTATATATATATATATATATATATAAAGAAATATTTCCGTCGTAATAACATTCCGTTATGGGTAAATACATATTGCCATCTAAGTCGCTTGTGCATGCATACTATTATAAACTCAATCATGCCTCCTATATACTGTATACACACACATATATATATATATATATATATATATATATATATATATATATATATATATATATATATATATATATATATATACAGTGTATATTCGAGTTTTGGTACAAAAATGACGACTAATGGTAGTTGTTCATTGTTTAATCAATAAGCGGTTATTTCAATAGTTTTACAACCGAAACGCAATCCACATGCTTAAAGTTACAGTCCGCACCTAGAAACGCTGTTCCAAGGTATCATAATTTGCATGAAATTAGCATTAAATTAATGGTATGCGAATGACCTGTGTTACTCATCCTCGCGCGCCATTGATCGCTGCGGCCTATTACGTCAGTTTATAAATTATATATATATAAATATAAATATATATATATATATATATATATATATATATATATATATATATATATATATATATATATATATATATATATATATATATATATATATATATATATATATATATATATATATATATATATATATATATATATATGTTTATAGTTTTTATTATGGAAGATATAGGCAAATAAAGGGTATTTTTGACCCATTTTGGGAAGTTTTTTCTGTAGTACTATTATACTAACACGAATTATGCATTAACCAATAATCACAGGTGTGTGGTTTATTTACCCATTTATCGGTGTGTAGTTCGACATAGAGGCTTCTAAAAATGTCAGCGTTTTGTAGAATGGGCGCGCCGTAAGAAGAGTATATATTATGGTGGGGTAGTTTGGCCGATACCGAGCGTATGCAAATTTTCAACAAAGCGTATGCAAGGGTAAGTAATGTAGTACGAAAATACTAATTGTATCTGTATGTTCATACTTCCATTTAGATAACACCTGTATAGGTTAAATTGGCCTCCCAATTTTTGTAATCCTGTAGTAAAATATAATAGTCTCATATTTCGACGTGGGGTAGTTTTTGACGATACCGAGCGAATGACATAGACTCACTGATTTTGGAGAGAGTTTTAAATATTAGTGGACGTTTTTTCCCCACATATTTGTCTGGTGATACTTAAGGTGTGTGACAATGATAACTTAGAAATGCAGCCATCTTTTTCTTCTATATGTTATGATGTTTATACGTGTGGTGATACCGAGCGTATACACGAGACCGAGCGTATGCAAATCAAATATCTCAAAAATGACGTACTGCTGCCATTACCAGAAGAAAGGGAGAGACACAGGAAGGCAATAGCCAAATCACGGAAGATAAGATGTTGGTAACGGAATTTCTTAGGAGATCAGAAAACAGCAATTAGTTACTTTGAAAGAATTATTAAATCAGGGGAAGAGAAATCTTCTCACCGACAGACACTATGCAAAACATCTACAGTAAGTTCAGCCTTGAATTCAGCGAAAGTAAGATATAATTTACTGCATTCTGCAGGGGGAGACCATCCAATGTCAAGCTCAGAGACACGTGTGCCTATGCCAGCGTTACGCCAACATGTCCGTGACGGCGAATGCCTCCAAAGTACTGCCAAAGTCCTTACCTGAATTAACCTCGATGAGTGATGAAACTATAACGCAGAAACTGAATGACGGGAACTGCATAAACCAATCAAAAATCAACTGTGGATCAAGAAAGACGTGCACTACAAGACCACCGTCAGCACAAATTGAAGTGGTGGAGGACATTGACACGGTATATCTTTCAAAATGGCCGCCGAGGTGTGACATCTTTTCGATCGAGGGAGCGAATTTACTAATTTATCACGAATTGTTTGTAGTAATTAGCCCACACCATGCCGCCTAAACAAAGAGGAGACAGCGCTTCGGACACTGCAGAAATAGGACCAAAGGAAGACGCCCTGCTGGTCAGGTTCGTAGAACTGTTATCAAACGAAGCGGTTGTCCAGAAGTTGCGCCATGTGCTCTACCCCCAGGCCCTCACCGATAAACTGGACACGTTTAAGTGAAAAGATATCACAGCTTAACGAACGGTTGGAAAAGAAAGACCAGTATATTGCTGCTCTAGAGACAAGACTGTCCTCATGTGAGGCAGATCTTGACCAACTGGAGCAGTATTCAAGACGAACGAATCTACGATTCTTCGGAGTCCCCGAGTCGGAGAAGGGGGAGGACACCACCAGCAAGCTCCCCACCATTGTCAACGAGACAATGGGAGTCACACCTCCCATTGTGAACGCCGACGTCGTTACGAGTCATCGGCTCGGACGGCGCATGCCAGGTGCGGACGCACAAACACGTCCACGACCAGTGATCGTGAAATTTGCCACGACGCACGTGCGCGACGTGGTCATCCGAGCGAGACGCCGCTTGCGGGAAAGCGGCGGGGGACCCACCCTCTACGTGAACGAAGAGCTGACACGTCGCCGGGCGGCGCTGGCAAAGAAGACTCGAGAACTGAAGAAAGAAAAAAAGATCACCGACTGTTGGACATTCAACGGAAAAGTCCTGGTAAAAACTATAGACGGTACCGTGAGAGAAATCCGGGCCGACATTGACCTATCTGGGTACTGACCCAGCGAACTCTGAATCTGATGATATCAACATTTCAATTTTTTTATTATTATCTTTTTGGGGCTCGATGAGTTATAGCATTCGTAGTATATATCTATTTTTCACTTCTAAATTTGGTTCTGTTAACTGTGGTAACATTTTATGCGTATTCATTTTTTTACAGTGTTGACAAATGTGTGGTTGTGTAGACGTAATTATGAGCTGACTTAAATGGTGTTGACTGAGCATATTTAATTATATGTAATATATTTGTGTGGTTCTGTTAAACTGTCTACGTGGATGCAGTTTTGTTTACAGTGATACCATTATGTGTAGATGTACATTTATTTATCTTCTTCTAAATGTGTTTCCATTAGGTGTGCGAACATTTTATGGTAATTTCGTTTTTGTTTGACAGTGTAGAAACATTGTGTGGTTGTGTCGACTGCCGAAATGATTGAATTTACTTAAACTGTGTAAACTGCGCTACTGGTACTGTTCATTTATATGAAATTTATTTGTATGGTTCTGTAAACTGTCTATGTAGATGCAGGTTTGTTTACACTACTACCATTATGTGTACATCTTTTCGGTTGTTTCACTACACACAGACACATTTTGTTGAATGCGCTACTGTTCCATGCAGGTTGTTGTTTAAATAATATAAACAGAGATGTTAATTTCACTATATCCTCCCTGTGAACAAATCATGATGTCATTCACCCAAAGCCTAATTAGCTTTTCATTTTTCTTTTTGTTATGTTTTTTTACTGAAAACTATGCGATGCTTGTCTCTACTCAATTGCAAGCTTTCGTAGAAATTATTACTTTACTAAGAACTGTAATGTTCTCAGAAATGTACAAATCAATTAACTGTATGTATTGTATGTATTGTATGTATTATGTCTATCAAATTATCTTCAAACAAAGATGCTTTTTTAATAACAGTATAATGAAATCATATCAATTCAAGGAAAATGACTTCCGATGAAGCTTTCCTCTCCTATTCAGGAGGTATTCTAAACAACTGCTTAACAAATATATTACATATCAATGAAAATGAAACTTACATAAACGAACAACAGATAATTTATCGTTCGTCATACTATTATCTCGATCAATTTAGTAAGTTAGCTAATGAAAATAAAAATTCATTTAGTATTTTAATTATAAATATACAGTCAATAAATGCAAAGTTTTCTGAACTTGAGGCTTTCGTAGAAGAACTAAATATTATAAACTTTAAATTTAGTGTAATATGTCTTCAAGAGACATGGATAGATGAAAGTGAGGACATATCACCATTTCATCTACAAGGCTATGACTGTATATCTCAGGGTAAAACATGTACCAGCAAAGGAGGACTGATAATATATATAGATAACCAGTATAAATCAAAAGTAACATGTAATCTCAATACATACGAACACTGGGAAGGCTTGGTAGTAAAGGTGCAGAGTAATTTATCAAAGACGTTCACTATTGGAAATATATATCGATCGCCGAGAACGCGAAATGAAGACCTAAGCGCTTTTATAGATGAATTTACACCGATTATATCAAGATTGGAAAACTGTAATAATTATATCGTTATTGCTGGGGATTTCAATATTAACTTACTTAAACTAAATGAAAACGAAATGTTTAGTAGCTTCTTCGACATGTTAATCTCACATAGTTTTTACCCTCAAATAACCCTACCCACTAGATTTACCAGAACAGCCGGAACCCTGGTAGATAATTTATTTTGTAGACTTCATGAATCAATACATACCGCAGGGATATTAACTAAGCGCTTTTCGGATTACCAACCATATTTTATGATTATGCATAACACTGTAAAATTGCAGTCCCCGCCAAAATATGTAAAAAATAAATACATTAAATGCGGATGCAATGATAAATGTCATGAATGAAATAAAATTAGGTAACATTTATGAACAATTTCATAAAAATCCAAATGCTGACCCAAATTATAATTATGATATAATATATGAAGAAATTACACGTGCTAAAACTAAACATATGCCAAACAAATTAGTGATATAAAGAGATATAAACATACGAAATCTGCTTGGATCACCCAGGGTCTATTAACATCAATCATATATCGAGACAAAATGTACAAAACATTAAAATTAACAAACCCCAATTCAGGCAATTACGAAACTATTAAAATTAATCTAAAAACCTGTAACACAATATTAAAGGAAAACATTCGGGCGGCTAAACAAATTTATTTTGAATCTCGGTTTTCACCTTTTAGGAATGACATACGAAATACATGGAAAACCATAAACGAATGTCTCTCAAAAAAACATACAAAAAACAGTTTCCCAACTTATTTTGAAGACAATGGCTATCAAATGTCAAACAAACAAAAAATTGCTGATACTTTTATTAACTATTTTACAAATATAGCTCAGACTATTGTAAATTATATCAAGTATGAAGGTACCAAAGAGTTTACCTATTATCTAAATAGAAAAATAAACTCAACTTTTAAAATACAAAATGTCGATGAAGAAGCTGTAAAGAAAGTAATACACAATCTACCCACAAAGCATAGTTGTGGTTTCGACGGTATCTCCTCCAAATTGTTACAAATAATTGAACCTGTCATTTTAAAATCCTTGACTATGGTAATAAATCAAGTGCTAAGTACTGGAATTTTTCCAGATAAACTCAAACTTGCCAAAGTAATTCCTATATTTAAAAAGGATGATCCCACATTATTAAAAAAATTTAGACCAATTTCCCTGCTACCAACAATATCAAAAGTACTAGAGAAAATAATTTTTGCCCAGCTATCTTCATACTTTAATGAAGCTAAGCTATTTTTCGATAACCAATATGGTTTTAGGCCAAAACACAGCACTGAGTTTGCTGCGCTTGAATTAGTAGACAGAATTATAAATCACATGGACAAATACAAGGTGCCAATTAATATATTTCTTGATTTGTCAAAGGCCTTTGATACCATTGATCATAATATTTTATTACACAAATTAAGATTTTATGGCCTGGATGATTCGACAGTATTTTTGTTTGAAAGTCATTTAAGAAACCGATGACAGTATGTTGAAATTGATGAAATGAAATCAGAAATACTTCCAATAAATATCGGAGTTCCACAAGGTTCAATCTTAGGACCTTTATTGTTTACTATTTATATTAATGATTTTCCACAAGTCAGTAATATATTTAACTTCATTATGTACGCAGATGATACAACACTCTCTAGTACATTAAACCAATTTGTCAATAGCACACAACATCAAAACAAAAGTGTAGAATTTTTAATAAATTACGAACTCTGTAAAGTTATGGAATGGCTAAATATAAATAGATTGTCCTTAAACAAAGAAAAATCTAAATATATCATTTTTCATGCAAACTCTTACTCTTAAAATAGATAAGATAAACATCGAATAGGTGGATGAATATAATTGTCTAGGATTAACTCTGGACACAAATCTTACCTGGAAAAAACACGTAAATAAAATAGCAAATAAATGTTCCAGAATTACGGGCATTTTAAACAAATTAAAGTATGTACTACCACAAGACATTAAAACACTTTTATACAATTCTCTAATCCAATCACATATTAATTATTGTATTACAGTTTGGGGATACAAAGGTAGTCGAATATTGAGAATCCAAAAAAGGCAGTTCGAATAATAACATTGACCAGGTACAATTCACATACAGAACCACTTTTTAAAACACTCGAAATATTGAAAATAGATGATCTATTAAAAGTGCAAGAACTAAAACAAATTCTATAAATATAGGCATGGTATTTTGCCTGTTTATTTATTAAATTGGAATATTATACCCAATTACAATATACACAGTCATGGTACTCGCAAAGCAACAAATATACACACATCTATGACAAGACATGAATTTGCAACAAAAATTGCCTTAAACACAATTTGCCCCATACTATAAACGATACTCCAGAATTAGTTTTGGAAAAGATTATTACCCACAGTTTACATGGGTTTGCGTATTACTTTAAAAAAACTATTTTGCAAAGATATCACTACGCATGTACAATATCTGATTGTTACGTATGTCAGATAAATCTTCAAAATCATTAGAATTTCAAATGGATAGACACAAACTAAAGTTATATGTTCTTATGTATTGTAAGTTTTGTCATTTCATTATTTTATTATTTTAATTTGTACACATATAGAGACAAACATCGTATTGAATGAATATAAATACTATAACATGTAATAATCCCGAGTGGCTCCTGTGATAGCGACTTTTTAGTCTTAGCAGGTGTCACTGACCCCAATTTCATGTGTATTCTTAATTACTTATGGTGACATTTGTTCATGTGCATATTATTTGGTATTATTTAATGTAACTGTTTTGGGGTCAAAATAAACATCTTGTTCTTGTTCTCCTAAACACTGATGTGTCGGGGTGGACTTGTAAAGATAAAAATTTGATATTTTTATGCGCCAAATATATTGATTTTCAAAAATATATAATATTTGATGGTCATTTCACAGCTTCATGAAATCTTAGATATGATCATTATGCCTGGTTCTTTCATTACCATGTCCCCAGACAACCTCTCCCTGTCAGCTGAACATATGCTGCAGTCAATAATTATGTACATAGCCTGAAAGTGCATTTTAAAATTGAAATTTTGAAATGTTCCGGTTTTATATATACATCTTGATACATGTACTGCCTATGGACACACAATTGGTCCATTGTAAATTTGAAAGGATGTATGTACAGTAAATTATGATGTAGCCCTAAGTGTCTTTTTCTACTACTTTCAATCTTTGTATTCTAGTCATATTTACTTCTTGTTTTGGTACACATGATGTTTAACATCTCACCTAAACATGCTAAACCTACACCCGCCCAAATTGCCAAAACCTCCCTGTGGTTTATATGTTCCTCTATTTTAATACTTTGTCATACAGTTGTGTGTGCGTTAAATTATGTGTCTATTCCTAGTCATATTCATAACTAGTTTTCATGATATGTTTAAATTGTATTTTTTTACACCATTGCATACTTTTGTATTTTTAATGTCTGAAGGCTCCACCTCAACAGTTTTATTACTGAATGTGGATTCCTTAATAAATCATTCAATCAATATAATTCAGTTCAGACAGTTACTGTCCAATCCCAATTTTTAAAAATATTTCATTCCTATTCTGAAACAGATCAAAAACATGAACAAAAAAGACATGGGTACAATAATACATTTATTGTAGGCATTAATAGCATGGGTACAGATATTAAAGTTAGTATACACTTCAAATGAGCCCAAAAACATGCCAATTTGGTTTGATTTGCCAACATTTGCAGAAAGTATTCAACATCATTATTCATTTATCAAATACATATCATTTTGTAATCAAGCCACTTCACATGAGTTTTTTTAATTTTTGACACCCACGTCTACAAATAAATAATGTCTGCACATGTCCATCTATGTTTAGAATTAATGTAATTTCGCAGATGAAAGATGCATATGATACATACAACCTGTGCTGTATATTGATACATGATAATCATCATGCGCCACACAAAAAGTAAAAGAATATGTGCCAGTATTAAAATGTCAATACATTGTCAGCAACATGTACATTTGTTCACAATATTCATTATAGTTAGTCTTCAGTTTCATTGAATTTGCATAGTTTGCAATTCATATCGTGTAACTGCAAAATATAGCCAAAATGTTGGTTGCCATTTACAATATTTAGTGTCCAAATGACACAGAATTATTTCGGTGTTCTCACAAAAACGTTACAATTATTGAAACATACTAATGTTATCAGTTGATTATGTAAAACACATGTATAGCCCTTGCTGGACTAAGGTATAAGGTGGGGGGGGGGGGGGGGGTGCCACCAGTAGGCCTACCGGCGCCACCCCTCTTATACCTTAGTCCAGCTAGGGCTATATGTATACTGTATGGTGATGTACTATATATCTAGTCAACTGTCTCAAACAATTTACAACAACACAATCATCTGGTCTGACATGAATATAATCAAGAACATTGATTTTACCAGGACTGAAGTATCTTGCTCAACTACATGCTCAGAAGATGAAGTTCTATCCTTGGGGGGCTTGCGTTCTTTCTGGTGATCTGATTGATTGCAGCTGAATAACGTGGGAACTGCATCCCTTACCAGCTTGTCACGGCTGTTGGCATTCATAAACTGCGACTTGGTGAAGTGTTTAGCGCACATCCGGCAGTTGTTATAGAGATACCCGCAGTCTCTTTTCAACAGATCTTGCCTTCTAGAGTTTATAACCCATCGCTTACTCCTGAAATAAGAAGTGCAAAAACATTTAATTACAGCCAGTATTACACATGGATTGCTAATATTTTGCTAAGGCACCTATTCTATTATCTAGAATTTAGATACACCATGTACATGTACAAGGACAAGTAGGCCAGTCTGGATACATGATACAGTGTCAGTGATATTTACTCTTAGGTCAGCCCACCACAAGATCCGCTGGGACATACTGTTAATTTATTGTCATTGATAACCACCCCCCCCCCCCCCCCCCCCCCCCCCCCCCCCCGCCCACGACAGTACTATTACTTGCCCCAACTACTACAAAACCCGTCCCAGCCATACGGAGTGTTTTTGTTTACATCACCAGCTGACATCCAGTCTGACACTGACTGGGGGGGGGGGCGTGTCGAGGCGTTGCATTTATGCATTTATGTGTGTTATGCATGGTATTTCTTTTTAGTTTGTATTGATTTAATGCCTACCTGTCTTTTTCTTTCGGGAATCTGAAGAATGAAAGCTCTGCGTTGACGCTTTTGTTGTTGCTGCAGCCAAAGGCTGAGGAAAACGAACCGCCGTGCCTGGCGTACGCCATGTTGATCTGACTTTTGAAACCCAGCCGCTTGGTTCGCTGCGGTCTATGTTTTAAAAATGGCGCCCAATGGGAAACAGCGCATGTGATTGGTCTTCCTTTAATCGTCTTTGGCTGCATGGTGCTAAACTCGGTCACGCGGTAAGTTTCTGGGCTTTTCGATAAGGCGTAAGACCACCAAAAGGTGCACGTCCGCCATTCCCCGACCAACATTTTCTTCTGACAGTAACTAATCTACCAGCTGTATCTGATGTTTTAAATAGTGTATGTACACCAGCGAAATAATTTGTGGCAAAATAAAGGACGTGTGATGGCTATGGAAGTGTCTCTGTCTAATATAATGGGTTGCGCCCGAGTAAAGTGCGGCTTATTGCAAGGGGGGTAGGGTGATAATTTGTTTGACGCAAGAGATACGTTCTACTGTGTATCACGAATATGCTTCCATCATGTAACGTGTATATTCCTGAATGTATTTCCCACATTTCAGCGTTCTACATACAATTTAATTGAAATTACCATCGAAAGACGCTGCCTGGCCTTTCAATACTGCGAAAATTTATGAGTAACTGGCCTGTGATTCTGAGCCCGCCTGGGGACGTATATATACGACGCACAGTTCATAATTGCATCATACAATTAAGCAAAGTTGGTGATCATTATGATATACAGAAATTCGTGAAATTTAGCACTTTGCGTGTCCGAAAAAAATGCTGTTCAAAAATATGATTTTTGCATTTTTATGGTGAAATTTACATTTAAAAAAAAAAATTCAAAAAATATATATCTTCAATATTCTCTATATGTTACTGTCAGATCGTTAAGAGACTGTGGTGGACTGTTTGTTGTGTACAGTGCCATTAGTTTCAGGCAAACGTCTGATCTATTATCGGTTTCTGAATAAACGTGTTTCAACCCACGCACGGTGCTATTTATCTTGGAGGGGTGCAACGTTTGAAGACGCATATTATAATTATTTTTCGAGATGGTGTCAATTTCTCTAAACAGTTAATCTAGCTATATGTCATTCTTGATGTATAACTAATTTTTTTGAACTTTTGACGCTTTCGGCCAATCTATATTTGGCGTAAGACCACCAAAAGGTGCACGTCCGCCATTCCCCGACCGCAGAGTACCTTATAAAAGCAGCATTATGCACGTTGTCTGGATTTCTGTGAGCACATATGTAGTGTGGAGTGATTATAAATGACGTTTTTGTGCAGCGTGACATCAGAGCTGTCAAATTACGACAGCTGTCATTCGGTGCATTTCTGCGTATTAATACATGTGTCATTTTGCTTGGTGATGTAATCAGGGGCAATCCGTGGGTGGTTCAAGCAGAAATGGAGGGGTGTAAGGTTTGAATGAACTTTGTGGGAGCCTGAGGTATTAAAAGTTCACGAATTTTTCACTGAACCTCTGTCTATGGAGTGTAAACATGCTGTGAAATTGTCAATAAGAGAGCTGATCAAGATTAATAGGAAATGAAGGAAACGTTATAATGGTCGCCAATGGAAAATGCAAATGTGGTCTTACGCCATAAGGACGTTTCGATAATGGCATTATATATACGCACTGTGCGACCAATGTTCATATTCAGTTGATATATGGTAATTAACACATTCATTTAGTAATAACAAAGGGACCAAACCATTGGCATTGTAATATTTTTGTAGGAACTTAGCCTAGCTCAGATGTTAATTTTCAAAATGTGTGCCAAGCCTAGCTAGCCTGGGTTATCGTTACTGCAGGTTACCAGGTACATTTTTGAGAGAACCTACTGCGTCAGTTGTACCCAGTGATCTCGGCCTATACGGCAGTGATCTCGGCCTGTGGGGCAGTGATCTTAGCCTGTGGGGCAGTGATCTTGGCCTGTGGGGCAGTGATCTCGGCCTGTGGAGAAGTGATCTCGGCCTGTGGGGCAGTGATCTTAGCCTGTGGGGCAGTGATCTTGGCCTGTTGGGCAGTGATCTCGGACTGTGGAGAAGTGATCTCGGCCTGTGGAGAAGTGATCTCGGCCTGTGGGGTATTGATCTCGGCCTGTGGAGAAGTGATCTCGGCCTGTGGAGAAGTGATCTCGGCCTGTGGAGAAGTGATCTCGGCCTGTTGGAAAGTGATCTCGGCCTGTTGGGAAGTGATCTCGGCCTGTGTGGGGAAGTGATCTCGGCCTGTTAGGAAGTGATCTCGGCCTGTGCGGCAGTGATCTCGGCCTGTAGTCATATAACAAAAGTAAAGGCAAGTTCTTATATAGCGCAGTATCCAGTCCTCAGGACTGCTCAAAGCGCACTTTACTTCCCTGATAGACCTGTTCAATCAGACACCATCTCAGCTTCTCTGGAAAGCATCCAGCCATATGCTACAATTAATGTGCGAAAGCTGCTCGTACACATATCCACCACTGTCTATAGCCAGGTACTCGTTTATTCAACTGAGTAAACTGGAGCAATGTAGAGTGACAAAATTTGCCCAAGGTTTTAACACCGCAGCCAGGATTAGAACCCGGGTTCTCGTAGTCGAGAGTCTGAAGCTCTACCCCTGAGCCACTGCGCTGTTTTTTTATTGATGTTGCCCAGCGTTTCTTTTCAACATACTGTGTTAAGTACCCAACACTCTACATGTAGTGCAAGTAAATCTAAAGTGGCAATTAAACATACCTTTTCAGATATGATTTTACCATTACACAATCATAACTAAAAAAAAATCTTGTTTGTATGCTTATCTAAGATGTATACATGTAAATAATATTATGTGTGAAGATAAAGGTATACATGGTGTGCAAAATCTGTGATTGATCACAAGTTGTTCCCAAGGCATAGGCCTCTATAGCATGCCTGTGCAATTTATTGCATGCTTACTTATGCTTGGTTGATTAACATCGTATGAATTCTTTGATATCTATCGATACCAGATTTGTATTCGATACTCGAAATTTACCTTGTAAGTCTAGTTCAGTACAGTAAAGATTTCCAAAGAAACACACTATCCACTTAGAGTAATGCCACAGAAACACACAATTTTTCACTTGTAGGGAAACACAGGGGTAGAACTACCCACTAGTCTGCTAGTCCGCACACTAGTAACGATAAGGGCGAACTAGTAAACCTACCTAATAACTAGTCCGGTTGTCTAGTAAAGGCCAGTGTGTCATCCACCCCACCCTACAGTAGTCGATCAAGTGTTTGTAGTCACAGTGACCCTAACCTATCCACAAGCTGGGGGAATGTAACTGAATCCAGTGCCAATGATCAAGTGGCTACAGGCCTACAGCAGCTTCATAGCTTTATATAGACACCCATCCCCCGTTATTTGGACGGGTAAAACGAATATAGACGAGTAAAAAAATGAAGGAACAAAAAAAGGTCTTCCAAAAGCATATATACTAAATTAGTTATGCCTTGAAAGTGAGTGTAAATGGTGTCAAGTGTCTGTTTGTAGCAGGGTTGGCACATTTGCAGGGGAAAACAGGTTAAAGACATGGCAGAGTGGGAATAACCTGGTAATTACCGGGAAATATGTGGGAATAACTCGATAATTTATATTACCACTGGCTAGTACCTGCCCATTTAGAATTTAGTTAATATATTCATCTATAGCTACCAAGTTTACTCGTTCAGGTGTATCCTTGTATCTGTTTAAAACATGATGTCAACAAGATATTCAAAAGAAAAGTGATCATTTAGTAACAAATGTCAGTGTATTTTGTTACTGAACTTGAAGCACTGGTAACTGGTCAGTTAGCACCATGAGTGGAAGAGGAGGTAGACTGGTTGACAAACGCAACATTTAAGAAGAAGAACATATATTATCAGAAGCTAAGACAAAAGCATATAATTATCAAGTTATATTAGAATAATCATGAAGATATTTCTATGGTGGCCTTCTTACTCATGGATTCCCTAACTCATCACAGTGTACCTATATAAACATGGTTCCCTTTTATCATGTGGCACATGGCATGGATTGCCCATAGTGCAGGCACACATTTAATCCATTCAATATCTATTGAAAGAATGTCCATCAATAAATCTCCACTATAAAATGGTTTTATATTATGTATTTGTGTTTAATAAATGTCATAATAAGGATAATATATAAACAGAAAGATGTGTTTAGAATATATCAATCATAACCTGAATGAATTTCACCTAGGAATTTAACATTGTGTGTAATGAGTACTTGAACTTTATTGAACCATAACAATTAGATAGTTGTAGGTATTATTAGTTATATTTTAATGGGTGTATAGTATGCTTGTTATACAAAATGGTTCCGATGACAAAAAATTACATTTTGAATATAATTATTAACACTGCCATTGAATATATTTTGGAATGTAATGTTTAGTGATAGTATTGTTGTTTTCAGTCTTGCTACAATTATGATTGTTCGAAAACAACCAGTACAGTACTGATGTATCATTATGTATCATTATGGTGAAGATACAGTAACTTGTATTGCAAAAATTGTTCAAATTTAATCCCTTTAAGAGTTGTTCCCAGGTAGTCTGGTAATGACTGGTATTTACCGCTATTTGAGGTTTCTCCTAGGACGGTAATTACCGCCCGGTATTTACCAGGGTGGGAAAAACGTGCTAACCCTGGTTTGTAGCCCATTTAAGATGTTACAATGTTTATAATTGCTAGCTGTGTCTTATTTGCTGAAGTTCATATCATCCCTAACATTTCTTGTTTATGTAGACGGCAAAAAAACAGACAATTTTGTTTCATAAAAATGTTGACTTTATATAATATAATGTGTAGATTAGCAGGCTTAACGATGGCGGGTTCTTATATTTAATTTTTTATTTATTTTTCTCCAGGCAAGGGTGGCAAAGCAAAGCTTCAACAGGATGAACAACACCAAAATCAGGCTGACCTTGAGCAGCTGGACAACAAGTGTTTGTTCTCGGTTAACCACGAGTACTAGTAGTACTAACAAGTACTTCAGCCCCCCAACCCTGTACAAAATCAAACACTGTATTAGTAAATACTTTATTAACTAAAATAAAATATCATGCACAGATTCATAATTTTATCTTCTTTTTCTTGATGTGTTTTACCTATTTAAAACAGAAATCTGTTATTGATAATTGTGTTGTGAAATGGTGAAAAATAAGTGCTTTATTTGCTTTAATAACAAATGCATGAAAATGCTATGTTGCTTAATGCTAATGTTCTTATTTTAACAACTTGTGTCTGTCATTGTCTGTTGGACTTCCTGCAGAGAACATAATCATAATGTACTTGCTAACTTGTTTCTTCGTTAACTCTTCTATATGTTGTAAGTCATCAATACTGTTTCACCCACCTGGACAATGGGAGCCAAAAGAGAAGTGAGCATGGATTCACCAAATAAAATAGTTTTTCAAAGATAATTAACTTGTCATGTGGATTAATCAACAGATATTATAAATAATACATTTGCTTTGTAATTAAGGGTAAATACTAATGTATCGGTTTCAGTTGTTGGTTCAATTCCAACTGGTATGCCTTTGTGCAAAAATACCCCTGGTATGGGCTTATTGACCGAAACATTGCATTTCCCCTTGTAATTATGCTGATATTCAAGTGAAAGTTGTATTAGATCAGTAAAAACTGTAGCCAAATTCCGCCATTAGTTAAAGTCACATCTTCATAACCACCATAGCAATCTTTTGACAAATTAAATGCATCTTATCGATTTTTATATAAACCAACTGTTTTGTATGGATGTGCCTCTCAGCATGATTTCTAAGGATTTAAGCACAATAGAAGTTATTTATTTACTATTATTAATATCAACATCTAATGGGACACTCAGAAGGTTTTTTTCGTCCTCTAGGGTGGAATATGTTATACGACTGTACTAACATATTACATGTACCTCTTGTGCATGGCAGCATTTATATATGTTTTGCATGGGCATTGATCGGTGGCATGTATGGGCATTGATCACTTTTTAGCTTGAGTGGGACAGCAAGATTCAAGATTCAAAAAACTTTATTGTCCATTTAAAAACATTAAAAACGGAAATTTTTCTTTAGTCACACATAAAATGACAGTAATAAAAAACATTGGTGAATCATTTCTACAGTTGTCAATACACAATAAAATGATAGTAAATATAGTCAGCACTAAAATAGGTAAAGTATAATAATAAATTACATATAAAAATAGCTACTAAGATAAATAAATAAATAAGCATGTATAATTTCTTAAAATGGGTCTCTGATAGGAGACAATAACATTTCTAATAACATAATACTAAAATTGATAAATAAATAAGATTAAATAAAGAGTTACCATAAGAATATGAGACACATAAAATGTAAACATTTATTAATGACTAGTTGAAAACAGAGCATTATCATTTAGCGTTTAAAATTAAAATGGCAGCATAGCCATAGGAAATATCCCCTTCACCTCTTCAGCCAGAAGAAATTTGGGCACGTATGTGCAAGTCGTGTAACTGCAACATGTAAAAATGGAGTTGTTTTCATTTTAGAGATAATTCGTTGCTAATAATAACATTAAATACAAGTTTATATCGTCTGCATCCTCGTGAATCTGAGCTGGAACGTAATCATTCGGCATGTTCTATAAATTATGATGTTTTTACTTGTCAAAACAATTCGTTACTTTCAAACGGTGAATCAAATTAAAACTACATGTCGTACTATTATTATTGTAGAAATAAATTAATGCAAGGCCAAAAATAATATGCTTTGTTTCCGCTGGGTTTCGAACCCAGGACCTTTCGCGTGTTAGGCGAACGTGATAACCACTACACTACGGAAACCACACGACATGTTTGTGCAAGTGTTTGGTCTTTCCCATTCCTTATCAAAAAGATACGCATAATAATTATAAATATTAATTAAGGTATTTCTGATTTATTACTTCTTTTATTAGGTGAATAAAATCCTCAGTAATAATATCCGAAACAGTAATCCGAGAGTTGAGCGGGGGCTTTGACCTCGTTGTCTAGTGTTAGTTCAGTAACACTCGCTAGATGGAGTATGGTCGGAATGTCCCTCTGCCTGAATGCCCCAGTCGTAATGCCCCTACTGCCTAGTCGCAATGCCCCAATCGCAAAGTCGCAATGCTCCAACCGCGAAGTCGCAATGCTCCACTTTTGGACGGAATGCCCCACTTTCGTGACAGTCGGGTTTTTTATGTTTTTAATAACGGTTTTATTATCTCCATGCGATCCAGTTGTACTTGTTTCCAGCGGCAATATATATATATATATATATATATATATATATATATATATATATATATGTATGTATATATATATGTATATGTATATATATATATGTATATATATATATATATATATATGTATATATATATGTATATATATATATATGTATATGTATATATATATGTATATATATATATATGTATATATATATATACATATACATACAAATATATATATATATGTATATATATATGTATATATATATACATATATATATATAGATATATAAATATATATATATATTTGTATGTATATGTATATATATATATATATATACATATATATATATGTATATATATATATATATATATATATATATATATATATAATTTTATATATATATAAAACATATTTTATATAATACTCACATCTTTCTTGTTAGATTATTGAATGCCACTGTAATATACGGGTCAACCCTCCAGTGGCAACTATACGGTGGAAAATCGACTAAATTGCTATGGTTACATACAATCTGCAGTTTGACCTTAGTAACTTGGCAACGATTATTTTGCATCATTGTATTGATGTGTTAATTAAATAGCCATTAGCCATTGTGCATATTGAGAATGCTGGCATCTTTGTTGTCCTGTCGCCTCTTGGGATGCAGCCAGCCGGATGCTTATCGTCTACGACAGAAGTGGAGGATTCATCCACTTCGGGAATTTCTTTGCTAAAGGGTAAGACTGAGAAGGGGAGTTCTGTACAGGCATCCCTATACCCACTCTACATATATATATATATATATATATATATATATATATATATATATATATATATATATATATATATAAATATATATATATATATATATATATATATATATATAATGACATATACCATATACAAAGCAGATAAATGGCATGGTCACCCGTAACCACCCAGCAGGTGTAGTCGGGGGGGGGGGGGGCAAATGAGCGTGGGAGCTCCCTGTCCCTATCACTGTCCCTCTGCCTCTCGCTCTCCATCTCCCTCTCCATCTCCCCTCTGTACACGGTAGGTAGCACGTGTGTGCTAGTTGAGTTTCACTGCGCAGTGACGCCGCTATATAATATAGCCTGCCACTCCCGTTGTCCACTGGCGCTATTGTATTCTAGCCGCGGCCGCTCGAGTTGTGTTCGTTCTGAATCTGTGGTCACTGACTTGAAAAAAAGCATCCGCTGATACAGGGTGTGTGTGTGCGTGCGTGCGTGTGTGTGTGTGTGCTTGCGCGAGCCTGCATGAGCACTGAGCCGTGTCAAATCTGACAGCTACTGGCGGAGACATTGTCAATAATTGCAGACGATATAAATCAGTCAGTTGAAATTAGAAACGTTGTGCACGAGCAGCGGTTCTGAGACCGCGTGCTCGCCAGATCAGCCATAGCTGAAGGCCCACAACAACTTAATTGGCATAAAACAAGCAGCCAGTAGATCTATGCAGACACAAGGTAGAACTTGTCTACCAGGAACAGAACATGCAGAGAGAGAGACGCGTGTTGAACAATCCATTTCCCGGCAGTTACGTCGCAATCTATACACCGTGAGACAACGTGATCAATGAAAACATAATGAAAATTAAAGGCTAGTAACGTTGACCGCACCGGCACCGATGACAACAACAACAACAACAACAACAACACCCACAACCACAAAAACAACAAACCGGCGACAACCGCACTGGCACCAATGACATCAATGCCGAAAATTGTGATTGTATTGCGCGTAACGACTTTTGTGAGACTAGCCCAATGCCAACAATGATGACCACGCACGCACCAAGACAAAAACGGTGGTCTGAGCATGCGAGGAACCGGCGCTGACGTCAGAAATGTGGCGTGTGTACAAACTAACAAATGAGACCTACCGACGATGGTCAGTACAATGTTGGCGGAGCGCTGGCTGGCAAATTGGACGAGATCAAAGTAATACAAGACAATTACGGTGTAGACGTTATTGCTATAACTGAAACTTGGTGCACTAGTAACATACCTCTCGCTGTCGGGGTTCAACATTTACCGGAGGGACCGACAAGACCGCCGCCAACACGGAGGTATCGCCTGATATGTTCAAGACTCGATTCCAACACGGACCGAATTAAACCAACCCGACGAAGAGACACTCTGGATAACAATACGTGCACCCAAGATGCCTAGCGATCATCCACAACTTACATTCTGAACTATATACCATCCTACGGGGTCAGACGATTGCGCAGTGCTAAAGTCTGACATGTCGCTAGATTACATTATATAGGCATCGTAATAATGGGTGACTTCAATAAGATGAAATATTCACGCCTGAAACGAAATCATAATCTGAAACAAATTGTTGATCTACCAACAAGAGGCAATTAATACTATATTGGATAGCATCTACGCCAACATACCCGGTCTATCAATGCGTTGTTTCACCAATAGGCCTCTCTGATCACAAGGTGGTTGTCTGCATTCCATCCACATCACCGAACTACATAGCACCGGTGGTATCGAGCACAAGTGCAACTGAATTTTGCGAAGTGTAACTGAATTTCTTCAATTCTAGTATAAGAACATTATTTGACGTGCATCTTCCTAAACGCCAAATCAGATTTGGGTAGATGATAACTTAAATTTCGCCATTTAATTCGTCGGCATCAAAGACTAGGCCTACTTCTGTGTGGAGATCGTACACTGTACAATTAAAATAGAAACAAAGTCAACCGTGAACCAAAATCGCTGCCCCGCAACGGAGGTGTTACGAACATACACTCTTGTGAAAGATCACCCGAAACGATGGTGGAATGACATCAAAAATATTGCTGGGATCAAAGTAAGTTGCGACAGTCTACAGGGACTTGCTAACTCGCATTGCGCGGGAGAATTACATGTTCTCGCCGATAACATGTGTGATTTCTTGCAAACCTTGACGACGGACTGGTGACCGTCCGGTGACCCCACTGTCAACGGACGATACCTTCCTCCCGCTAGGAGCAGATACCTCCGTCCCTGATCCCTATGTCATCAGACAAAAGAAACAAAGCTGCCGGCCTGGACGAAATACCAAACTGGATTCTACGTGACTTCGCCACCTTACTTGCTCCTCCCGTGAGCGCGATCTTCCACAGCCGCCCGAGGGAAGGGAGTGTACCACTACTGAGGGAATGCGGCGACATAAGACCTCTACCCAAAGTACAACCACCGAAGCTCATTCACAAAGATCTGCGGTCAAACGAAACGCGCATAAGCTTAAAAACGCCAGACGTCTCGCCGATAACAATAAACGACAGACAAATTGAACAAGAAAACTGCACTCGCCCACTTGACGTCGTTATTTCATACGATTTTACGTCCACATCGATGAAATCACAGCAATTGCTTCACGACGCCTGTATTTCATTATCCTCCTCAAGCGTTCTGGAGTAGAACTCTTTTTTGTCATACGGACTGTACAGCTGGCAGTAACTGGACTTTCGTACTCACATAGAGTATTACATGTGAATATTTTAAGCTATTTGTTCAGTTGATCTATTTTGTACCATTTTAATGAGTCTGTCTGTCTGTCTGTCTGTCTGTCTGTCTGTCTGTATGTCTGTCTGTCTGTCTGTCTGTCTGTCTGTCTGTCTGTCTGTCTGTCTGTCTGTCTGTCTGTCTGTCTGTCTGTCTGTCTGTCTGTCTGTCTGTCTGTCTGTCTGTCTGTCTGTCTGTCTGTCTGTCTGTCTGTCTGTCTGTCTGTCTGTCTGTCTGTCTGTCCATCTCTCCTCCTGTCTGTCTCTCTCTTGGCTGTGTCTCCCCAGTCTCTCCCCCAGCGAGTGTGATACTCACCACGACAATCAAGTCCACCTCCCTCGCCTCAACAAAACGTCCAAGTGTTGCCCACACCGAGACTCGCCACCCAGCCCTGTACTCTACTGACACCGAAACATCTACCACTGAGTTCAAAAGAGGGTGCATTCACCCATGCACAGACACACTGGATCCACAACGTATACCCATCTAAACCGCCAATGAAGCTCTTTCAAACAGTCGACATAAGTCTGTCACGCCCCCTGGGTCCACGTCTCCGCGTTTTACACACAAACGTCCTCATGTTTGTCAAGGTCATTCTTCTTAATAACATTGTCCTTCGATATCGGAATGAGGTGGTCTCTTCATACATAGTTTTATATATTAATAATTATAAATATGTTGCAGGGCGAACTTACTGGCAATTAAACCAAAACCTTCATTAGCAATATCACGCGACAAATTGCTTTACGTTATGATAGAATGTGATAGAATAGCCATATCAAGGAGTGGCCGTTTTCAAGAAGTGGTCGCATTGAGGTATTCCAAGTACAATCCGTGCGATTTACATGCTTGATGCACTCAATACAAATCAATGTTTACACTTCAACGAAGTCATATTAGCTGTGCTTCATAGCATATTAACACTGCCTTGGTGCATATCTTTATATAGGCCCCTACTACTAGATTATGGACACATTAATAGTTAACGCTTAAGCGAGACAGTGCTGTAAGGCCTAAAGTCAGAGTAGAGTCTACAACGTAGCGGATGATTAGAGTTAATTAGGCAACTATAGTAGAGCGAACAATACCACCTACGGTACAAGTCTTGGGCACTCGCTCGGTAGTAACATGTTTAGTCGTTTGTCTTGGCGCTATTAGCGTAGGGCGGTTAATACGCCAATCTTAAGCTATACACTGAATAATAATAAATAATACATTTTATTCTGAAAAAACCTTAATACTCCAAAGAGGATAGGCAGCATTCAAAGTCTGTTTACTATACATTTTCAAGATATATGAATTAATTTTTTTAAGTAGGCGTATTGCTCCTTCGCTGGGGTAATACGCCCCTTAAAATGAGCAATTCGCCCAGGGTCGGCATTTGACCGCAGCAAAGATCTTATTATGTCATTTCGCTGCTAGGACAGCGATGCCAAACAGTTTATTTTTGATCTTTGCAAATGAGCACATATCATAAATAAATTGATACAATAATGAAATAATATTGCACAGCTAGTTTCTGCCTTAGATTGATTTAATTGGTATATAGAAATGGAGTTTGGTATTGGTAATTGTATAATTGTCATTATAATCTACACCTATGTAGATATATTGCCCCTTGGCTTGTAGGCGTCTCACCCCACTAGTGCTATTTTGACTAGCAGTTGTCGTCCTGTAAGCGTACTTATTATCCCGCACAGTTATTAGTTTAGTGTTCACAAGTTAATTATGATGATACATGCATAGTGGCAACATTCTGCCTTTAGTTAGGACGACATTATTGACACAAAACAGACGTTAATTTTCACAGCAAAATCAAGAAGAAAAAAAACTGTCGATATACATACTTACTTTTGAACATGCACATTGACGTTCTTGCTAGAAGAAAGCGAGACATGGCAGCACTTCCATAATCCATAATATGTGACATTGTCCGTTAGGCGTTAGTTGGAAAAATGCATATTACCTCATATGGGGGTATTACCCCACCTTACCCTATAATTAAACATTCGTCAAGTTATATCAATGTTGCTACTGCATGTAATTACAGGGATTCGTTGCATTCATTAAGTACTGTATGGGCAATGTAACTTGGGCAATACATGAGACAGTTAACACTGTTAAAACGCAGATGTTCAAATCTTCGTGTGACGTCGAATTTCTGTGAATCGGTGTGAAGGTCGAATCGTGACTCGTATCAACAACCTTCTCAATATCATCGCGATGTTTGTCAGATGCCATGACAGCGACTGTCCTGCTATTGTATAAGTTTAAACCAACACATTGTTCGTGGCGCTGTACAACATATTTACTTATTGTATGCATTTGGAAATTAATAATGTAAATATTTTGAAATAACATATTATGTGTTATTTTATATATTTTATTATACAAATATAAATATAATAAGGCGATAAATAATTACAATATTTGAATAACTAAATACTAACTAAATAATAATTGTTCGACAGGAACAGAGCAAATATTATTTTTTTCTGTAACAGTACGATATTGATGGCCGGTGACAGTTTGATAAATGATCAATAAATATATACGAATATGGCGTTGAACCTCAGAATGCTTCAGCGAGATACTGAAGTATTCAGTGTAAATCTGCTGAACACAGTGAGCATAAACGATCCCTTCGTATTCTACGCCAGCTACGAATGAATGGAGAATTGTGTTTCACACAGCTTTGTGACATCAATAGTGCATAAATAGAACCTAAATAGTACAACACGACCAATGCACTCGACTGTGTTTTGTGACAACTGACGCAGCAGACTTTATTGAAACACCACGGCCACTACGTAGACTACTGACCACTACGTAGATTACTGGACACTACGTAGACTACTGACCACTACGTAGATTACTGGACACTACGTAGACTACTGACCACTATGTAGATTACTGGACACTACGTAGAATAATGGCCACTACGTAGACTACTGGTCACTACGTAGACTACTGGTCACTACGTAGATTACCGGCCACTACGTAGACTACTGGTCACTACGTAGATTACCGGCCACTACGTAGACTACTGGTCACTACGTAGATTACTGGACACTTCGTAGACTACTGGTCACTACGTAGACTACTGGCCACTACGTAGACTACTGGCCACTACGTAGACTACTGGACACTACGTAGATTACTGGTCACTACGTAGATTACTGGCCACTACGTAGACTACTGGCCACTACGTAGACTACTGGCCACTACGTAGACTACTGGCCACTACGTAGACTACTGGCCACTACGTAGACTACTGGCCACTACGTAGACTACTGGTCACTACGTAGACTACTGGTCACTACGTAGACTACTGGCCACTACGTAGACTACTGGTCAGTACGTAGATTACTGCCCACTACGTAGCCTACTGGGCAATACGTAGACTACTGGTCACTACGTAGATTACTGCCCACTACGTAGACTACTGGTCACTACGTAGATTACTGCCCACTACGTAGCCTACTGGGCAATACGTAGATTACTGGCCACTACGTAGACTACTGGTCAGTACGTAGATTACTGCCCACTACGTAGCCTACTGGGCAATACGTAGATTACTGCTCAATTCGTAGACTACTGCTCAATACGTTGACTACTGGTCACTACGTATAGACTACTGGCCACTGCGTAGACTACTGGTCACTACGTCGACTACTGGTTGCTAAGTAGACTACTGGTCACTATGTAGACTACTTTCCACTATGGACAGTACACAAATACAAAATTACTGTTGTATGCACCCAGGCATTCATATTGGAGGTGCAAAGCTTTGAAATAAATATTTGTCGACGTATCTACAGAAAGTAAAGACAGTAGTTGTGTATGTAAGACATAGTCACCCCCACCGATCACCCCCTCTCCCCTTTCCCCGCTCACCCCAACCCCTGGGAGTCTGACATACGTTCTCCTGATGTCACCTGATGGATCCAGAGACAGACTCCAATTTATTTACCGACTTCTTCCACATGAAACGTTGTCTATAAGGAATTGTGATTCGTTACTTTCGTGTAGTCGTGTTCACTCAGTATGCTGCTTTTATAATTCGCATTCAACCAGTCTTTGAGGTTGAGAGGGCTAAGATGGCGGTATCGCGTAAATATCCTGTATTTTTCATTTATTATTTCTTCTTCTTCTTCTCATTGTAGCTCAGCACTCTGTAATAGCCACGAATGTACGTGGCTAGAGTATTGTCGAGGTTTGGTAGGTCGCATGTAGTGGGTGGTGTTGCGCATGGGGTTTGGGCGATATTTCAGCCATATCTCAGTAGCAGGATGAATGTAACATGATTATGGCGCCACCAGATCGTGTCACATTAGTTTAACTGTTAACATTTCTATTGTATGTACCAAAACGGATCGCTCTGAGGAGATTAAATATGACATGTGTTCATCACCCATGCAGTCCGTATGGCATGATAAACACGTATACAAGAGCAACACTTGCGCAGTGATATAAGTTCGTTATATCGAACATTATGTTGTATCGCGCTTTGTCACACTGATTCAAATGTATATCTAAAATCTAATACCGTAATCTTAGTTTTACAGAACTCAAAACTTTTTAGTATTTTTTACAGTTCCAATTAAAACGTGTACGATGTTTTGCCAATTTGCAGTATTTGACATAGAGTGACTTATTCTCTTCTCCTTGAAAAAGGATGTAATTTGCATATATGGTTGAAGGTTTACTTGCTGGATAATTGTAAGTAAAGACATTCAGACAATGATACATATATTGTCTAAATATTATTGAGCTTCATTGAGCAAGCTTTTAATCATTCGATGTAAAACCGCCAAAAACACTTTGCACAAATGACGGGGTTTTGTTGTCGAAATCGCAATGGGTGTTGATATAAGAAGCGATCGACGAGCGGTGTTGAGAGGATCACGTGTCACTGGTGGTCTACGCAGTAAGAACTTAGGCACTGCTTGTACATTACACGGCTGACTGAATCAGAATAGTTGTTTTCTCGATTGTGCTACAGTCACGTGTTAACGGCGTCACTGTCGCATATGGCAACAAAACGTTCAACTAATGTTGTGTTGTTTGACTACTCGACTACGTGAGATCAACCCACCCAACGAGCACTCGTACGTCGGCTACGGCAGACATCAAGTTACAGCTATAAGACCTCACACCGAGTATCGACTTCGTCCACAGTCAGAAGTTTGGTTTGACACCAGATATAACACGACGATCCCCTCTGTACACGGTAGGTAGCACGTGTGTGCTAGTTGAGTTTCACTGCGCAGTGACGACGCTATATAATATAGCCTGCCGCTCCCGTTGTCCACTGGCGCTATTGTATTCTAGCCACGGCCGCTCGAGTTGTGTTCGTTCTGAATCTATGGTCACTAACTTCAAAAAAGTATCCGCTGTTACAGAGTAAATGTGTGTGTGTGTGTGTGTGTGTGTGTGTGTGTGTGTGTGCGTGCGTGTGCGTGTGCGTGTGCGTGCGCGTGTGTGCGCGTGTGTGTATGTACACACATATATATATATATATACACACACACAAACACACACACACTCATACAGTATATGTATGAGTATGTATATATTTATGTATGTTGTAGGTAGATATATATATATATATATATATGTATACAGGTGTGTGTATATATATATATATATGTGTGTGTGTGTATAATTTATATATGTGTGTGTGTGTGAGTGTGTATTTATTTATTTATGTATATATATATATATATATATATATATATATATATACATACATATATATATAAATTACGTGTGTGTATGTATATCAGCATGTATGTATGTATATATGTGTCTATTTGTATGGCTTGCGTACATGTGCCTATAAATGCGTGTGTGAATGTGTATACATTGATGCGTATGTGCGTGCTTCAGTATGTGAATCTAAATACCTGAAGGTTGGAAACATTTCGTAAAGTTTACTTGTCGTTGTTCGGACCTTTGCGAAACGCGTGCGTGTGTCATTGCGTTTAAGTGGACAATGTGCCAGTGCTTGTTTACTTATGTGGGGACTTCCTTGATTCAGACGTCGATAAATGAATGCATTCCCGCACAACAGTTGACACTTGACTACCGGAGGAACGGGCAGCTTTGAAGTGCATCGGTAAAATATCTCCAGCGAATATACATGTATATATATATATATATATATATATATATATATATATATATATATATATATATATATACTGTCTATATATCAATGGATATTTATTTTTTAGTATATAATATATATGTATATATACAGACAAATAAATATTCATTTATATATAAATGGATATTTATTTTTCTATATATGTAATATATATATATATATATATACGTAATGTATATATATATATATCCAGACAAATAAATATCCATTTAGATATACAGTATATGTATATATATATATATATATATATATACTATTGTGTGTTTGTCTAATTACGGACTGTTGTTAATCTTCGAGCAGAGCATACGTTCTATAAACATGATTTACTTTTGTAATATTGTGTTTGGAAAAAACCATTTGTTACGCCTAGTTTGTGGGTTTGTAGATTAATCATCGAAGATTTGACATCCGGGAAAATTAAGAAAACCTTATCATTACAGCAGAAACCTCGATTACCGTTAGATATTGGTTCACTTGATATGTCGCGTAAATGCCTACTTTTGATACTATGCCACTAAACTAAACGCCACACTCAAGTCATGTATGTTAATACCGTAGGCCCTATAGACGCTAAGCTGTAGCCTCGCTCGTCTACGTTGAGTCGTGGTCATGGTTGAGTGGCACGCACTGCGGAACGACGTGTCATTTAACGATAGCATCGCTAATGACGGACACGGGCCTCACGCGGCGAATTGTAGAAACACGCACCGTTTATGTGTTCTTGGCTTCGCTCGGCCAACAGGCAGAGACACTTATCCACATTTCACTGAACCTGTTAATAAGTTAGGTCTGTTTGTTGATGCCTTCTAATAGAATCGCTGATGTTTTTATATTTATATTGTTCTCACCGATTAATAAGTTTGTATGTTGATGAAATATAACCTTACGTATACATTAGATACTGGACAGTTAGCGGTGAGGTCTATAAATGTTAGTAATAGCTTACAACCTACGTGACACAAAACATGTCGTCAACAATCGTCACCATTATGCCTACAACTGTTTGAACATTTAAGACCTGTTGTACCCAAATAATCGAACTGCACAATGTAGGCAACGCCTGGTGAAGAACTGAAAACTGAAGTTAATGAAAAATGCACAAACCTACCTTTTTTGTTTGTATGTAGACCTAATTATTGTGATAACAGAAAGTGAACGAATATAGAAATATACGAGAGTGAGTCAGCGCCTGAGACGAAATAGACGCTTAATGGTCCACAATTGGCATATTCTCTCACTCATGCCGACCACTCTGGTCTACCATGAATGTCCCACACAGCAACCCAACGAATGTGAAACGGAACGCAATACTTCAAATAAACTGTGAATTTTCCAATGTTAAGTTTCACTCTTTAAAACACGATCCGGCGACTGAAGGAAAGCTGTTTCACCACTGTCCTAGCCAGACCATTGATTGGAATCAAGGAAATGATCATGTGTTAGCCGACAGTTGCCGGCAATGTGTCCTATTGACATAGTATTGTGTAAATCATGATTGTGTTGTTGTGCACGTGCACACATACTACACACCAAAATGTTTATCTCATATGCATTTACGTGCTATTGTTTCTTATTTACAAATTAACATTATTGACAAGTACATTGATTTCTTATTGTACAGGCGATAACAAGAGCTCCGTGGAGTCGCCATGGCCGCTCGGTCTACAGGCGCGGAACGAGATTTGTCATCGCTAGAAAACCTTCTCCAATGTGCGATCTGTTTTGAAACGTTCACAGTCCCGAAGAAGCTCCAGTGCGACCACACGTTCTGTGAGCAATGTCTGCAAGATCTTTTCAACGCCAGGGGGCAGCCAGACAATCTTACTTGTCCAACATGCAGAACAGAGACATCTGTTCCGGCGAATGGCATCGCCGGGCTGCCTACCGATTTCAGGGCAAATGAGATGAAAGACACAATCGGAAGTTTGACACGACGTAACAGACCTCAGGACAATGTGTGCAACCAATGTGAAAAACGCCAAAAGATCGTCGCTGCTGCCTGGCACTGCAGCACATGTGATAAGAAATACTGCGAATCGTGTAAACAGAAGCATAACAGGACCTCGCTTTTCAGTCGTCACGCAGTTCGCAGAATACTTCCATCGCAGAATTCGACTGTCACATGTCGAACGTGTAAGGTGCGTTTGAAGTAGTTACATCAGTTACTGAGTTAGTAGGAAAAACTGTACAATTTTGTACAGAGTTGATGACACACATTGCATACGAATATTGCTCTACTTGTGACGTTGAAGTTGCTTGCTATATTGCCAATTAAACAACGCCATCTGGTGGAATATGGTGTCACTAATGTTCAACGTTATATAATGTATGTTAATTACAGTTTACGTCAAAAATATCATCGACATGTCAACAAAGTGAGTGTGCGCGTGTGTGCATACGGGTACATATATGTGGATGGGTATGCTTGCGTGCGTGCGTGCGTGCGTGCGTGCGTGCGTGCGTACGTGTATGTATATGTGTCAGTGTATATATGTGCACATGGGTGTATGGGTGCGCGCGCATATCTGCGGGCCGTGCGTGTATATATACATGTGTGTTTGCATACGTTCGTACATACGTGCGTTTCAGCGTCAGTGTGTGTGTGTGTGTGTGTGTGTGTGTGTGTGTGTGTGTGTGCGTGTGTGTGTGTGCGCGTGTGTGCGCGTGTGTTTGTTTTTGTGTGTCAGAAAGAGAGAGAGAGAGAGAGTGTCTGTGTGTTCTTTCATGTGTGCATATGTGCTTTTTATATATGTGTGTGTTTGCATGTGGCATTCGTGCGTGAGTGTTAGGTATGGGTGTTTGTGTGTTGTCTAACGTTCAAACGGGCGGGTGTGTGTATTTTGTGAGTTTATGTGTTTGTGTATTTCTTCATTTGTGCTTCCTGTAATCGTGTGTTCTTGTA
Organism: Oasisia sp. SBJ-2009; assembly: GCA_964017155.1. Classification (NCBI taxonomy): domain Eukaryota; kingdom Metazoa; phylum Annelida; class Polychaeta; order Sabellida; family Siboglinidae; genus Oasisia; species Oasisia sp. SBJ-2009. Next base: position 24,358,593 of record OZ024864.1, on the reverse strand, counting down.
TTCGTGTATAAGTGTGTTCCTGTGGTCTTGTGCTCATGTATTGGTATGGTTGTGTTTTTGAGTGTGTGTGTGTGTATATGTATGTGTGTTTATGTGTTTTGTACCATGTGTTTACATGCATGCATGCGTACGCACGTACGTACGTGCATGCATTCGTGTGTGGATTTGTACTAATATCAGGGGTTACCACCAACGAATGACCTAACAGCTGTTGTACGGCAGGTTCACATGGAAAACGAACGCAAGTACTTCTGTGTGACTTGTCAGACTGTCACGTGCACATCTTGCGTCATCGACGAGCATGACGGACACGACGTCACAGAGGCGGACGAGTTGTACAGACAAAATATGAATGACGTACGTGACCTTCTGAGGAACCTAGATGGGAAGGCGAAACAACAGCGTGACCTCAAGGGCAAAATCAGAACCACGCATGAACAGATTGCTCAATCGTATCAACAGGTGTGTATTGTTAGCCACACGGTGAATTGTTATTTTACAACACGTATATAATATACATATATTCATATACGCTTCATGCACGACAACAATTGTTATTTATACGGACACAGCAGAACTTCATTTTAAGCACAACTGTTAGAATACTCTGAACACTATAATGCGCGAAAACATTTTTAACTACATAAACTGGATATATGGTACTGTGTGTATTTCATTTTAACATTTGTTTTATTGCTATATCAAGGATGACATACATTTAGTATTCATTCAAAGCATTTGTACAACGACGGAATACATGCTTCTTTCATCTATACAAACTGAAGCCACGAAGGTTTAGACTTCCTACAACCTAGGGGCATTTAGCAGGACCTGATAGTTCCAATTTCAGCTGCGGGCTATAACTCGCTCTTCACTACATTAGATTAACATACAACAATCTTGTATGAAACATTGCAGTTTGGATTACCTTTTAACAGATAGAAGATGCGGTAAAAGAAAAAGCGGCGAAAATTATTCAAAGCATCAAAAAGCAGGAAGAAGACATCCTTCGTATGCTACACCAAAAACGTGATCAAGAACTCGAACCATTTCAGGAGAAGTTGGACACTCTGGAGTGGTATTTGGAGAACGCGCAACGTTTCAACGTAAGTCAACTCTTGTTTGTTGATGTTATATGGCATTGTTTTTAGATTGCGTAATTTTTCATACTTGTCTCGCACAATTTTGCGACTGTTATCTACGATCGTTGTATGTTACTAAATAGGTTCAAAACGAACCTATGGATGGCATACACTGTACATCGTTTTGAATAATCACAAAAATGGCAAACATCCAGTATGAACCATTAAAGAAGAACCGTTAGCGGTCTATGAAAACAAAACCCTGTGGAGGCTTCCTTGTATATGATATTCTTCCAGCGTAATGTCCCACAGTACATAAACCGTCCAGGATAAAAAAAAACTTGGCAAACGTGCGTACGTTTCTTACACTCACATGCGTATTGGCATATACATTCGCTTGCGGGGCCGCATTTACAATAGAAAGAAAGGGAAAATGTCATTCAGCGTGCATTATACGCGGATATAATGGTGTGCTGTAACTGTTTTTCAAATTAATATAAAAAGATAAGTATATCATTCTATTTATACATGTAGGATAATTACTACATTTTTCTAAGCAGAACGACGTCCAGACTATAGATCAGTTGGACAAGGTCGCAGAGCAAAACACTCTGCTACAAGAATTGCGTGAACTGGACAAGACGGACGAGACGACGTGTCCCGGCGGACGGATATTTCAACGTGAAGTTCGTGGCGGGTCAGACAGAGCCGGATGTTGGCCGTCTTGAAGTGGTCGAGAGGCGGGAAAACAGTGGAGGTAGCTAGCTGTGTCACCGCGCACACATATGCACGTTTTGTCAAGTCGTAGTTACTGCATTGAAAAAGTTTTATAATTTCTTATTGGCAAACAGTCTAGTTTGTAAGTATGTACGAGTCACAGGCGTGGACAATTTGAAGACTGTAAGCAATTTGTTTTCGGTTTTTACGTTACTCGCATACGTTTACGTGTAAAGGTTGTGAAAAACGCAAAAATATCTTCACTAATGACATTAATGACTGATTATATCAAGTAGATAACAAACTCACAAAGGAATTATGGCTACATTAGCATTCCAGCGTGGTGTTATTTAAATACATCTGAAAATACCCCAAATTCAAGATATGCCTGTATGCGTCGGCTAAGCTGAGTTTTTCAACTACATTCTGACATGTTCTGTGAAGTACAAGAATATAGTTTGTTTCGACCAACGGGGAGTAACATATTAAACTTATAAAAAATGTGTTCGACTTCACAAATAATTGTGAGTACTAACCATCGACACTTGAGTCAATATTATCACAGCGTTCTCAGGTTCCTTTCCCTCAATGCCGACTAATACGGCGGAGGTGGCACAGATTCACAAATACCTAACCGCCTAAGGCATTAGGTAGGGACGGGTGATATTTCTTTTTCACTACAAACTGGTGGCTAAAACATTGCTTAGCTACAGTTGCTAAAGGTACACGTCAACAATGAGAACATCATTGCATCACTAATATAAAGAGGAATATTTAGACAGCTTTGTTGTTGTTTAAGACATTATCATCACAATGCGAGCGACTTTTCTAAAGAAATAACAAATCGCGTCTTCTGTCTGTCATAGTTTAGATCTATTTTGTCAAAATTAGTTCACTCGCCAATGTGACACCATAGGAGAGGAACAACTAGAACTTGTTCTCGATACTTATGTTACGTCACAATGACATCAATAGCATGGATGGAATACAGACATTACAAAATAATAAAAACCCGATTACGGGAGCTGGTACGTTAGGCTAGGATGAAATGATATGCGGATAATCTAATTAATTCAGTCAAACTAATCTATGTGATGATTCTAGACAAAACATGTCTGTGTTGTCCTTTGAGGTATGCGAGTTTACAAACCTGTATTCCATGCAACTGTCTCATGTCGACGTGATGGTGGTGTGGTCAATGTGATGTCAACAATGAAGTCTGTTTCAGCCCCTACCGCAGAAATGATCTCAACGGTAACGGCTGCAGCACAACAAGGTACGTTTTCTTTTTACTTGGTTCGCTTACAAAAACACTGTGCAACGTACACAGTTGTGTGAACATACACGTACGAATTGTCTTTCACTATATTGAATGGTGATACCTTGGCTCTATTTACGCATCAAGGCGTCCAATTACCAACGTGTGGCATCCCGCTGAACTACACAATGTTTTGATATGAAGAAGTACGTAGACAATTGACAGAGATCTAGGGGTATCTCAGCACCGAAACACAAAGAGTCCAGACGATTTGTTACGCTAGACGGGCTATCCCCTGTATAAGACTGCCTTAGTATACAATCAACAGTGTAATGTGGAATGTGGTTTACTGTTGCTCGTAGGCCTACATTGATCTACTGTATATGATATAATTTTGTTAAAGTCGTCTGTTTTGTGCAGAGGCAATATCAACTGTCGTGTGTAACGGAAATATGATACTTGTTTGTTTGTGAAGTCAGGTACACGGGACTGAGCGTATTGCTCGCTAACATGTTTGGTAGTTGTAAAATGGATGAAAAGAAAAGTAGATAATGCGCAGCGTGTTATATGGACGGACATAGAAACTATGTTACTTAAATTGTACACATGTATTGTGTCAACAGTGCCAGGGAAGAAAACTGGTGGCTCCAACAATCCACTGGGAGAGCGTATCCTCCGAGTGTCGTCGTTGATCAGAGGGTATGGAAAGCCGGCCTTATGGGGGCACGTGTGGCAGCACCTAGTTGTTAAGGGCGAATTGAACGTTCGCCAGGTGCTGACACGTGAGAGCCTTGAGGACCTCGCGTACGTGTTGACGTCTTGCGACGTCTCACAAGTGTCGCGGCTAAAGTGAGTACATGGAATTGATGTTTTCCCATTGGTGTGTGGTTGGATATACTTACCTGGTCCCGTCCGACATTACCATGACAATGGGCCACACTTTGTGAAGCCACATGTGTGATCAGGATATGATCATAAGCGTAGCTTTACTTTACTATGAAACACAATATAGACGTTATAATCATGTGGCTTGTGGCTGAGTCTACAACATTATCTGGTAGGACTCGGGATTATGTTGCCCACACATATTTACGGAAAGTCTGTTCATACCAAGGCTTTCATTTAATAATTGCATGAATCGATCATTGCGTTGGACTATCAATCCCTTGATTCAAAGTTATTGTTTTAGTTTTAGTCAATTCGGAATCAGTACTTACTTTTAGTGTAATGCACTTTAGGTGAATGATAACCATACTTATTTTAAAAGTCACGAACTGAGCAGAGATTAATTGTTCTAACTTAGTAGAACTGTAGTAAACAATACAAATTGCTTCAACCAGAATAAATATTAAATATGTGTGTGCGTATTTGATTGTTTATTTGTTTAATTGTTTATCTAACGATGTGTATGTAAGCCAGTAATAAATGTGTAGGCAATGAAACATGAGTGACATGTGACACTCGGCGATTACATCGAGAACCACGGTCGTCCTGCATCATAATCCTCTAGATGGTAGCACTGTCACGATAGCGTCATTTCGGTTGTAGTCTGCTTAGCATAGCCGCATCCATGCGCGGTTTGGTTTGAAAGTAATTTTTCTACTTTTCACTTAAATGTTTTTTTCTTTAACAATAATTGAACAAAGTCATGAGTTGTATCATGTGACAGGGTAAGCATACTGTAGTAATTTGTTTACATTTTTGTACCTAAATAATAGTTTGAGTCTTGTCTGCATCTAGATTTCTTTCCCGCGAAAACAAAAGAGCTAATGTCAACGTAGTGGCAATGTCACTTTTTGCTCCTGAGAGAATGAGGCGGAAAGGTAGGGATTATTACAATCGGCGCCACCTGTGTAACTTAATGTATTAACTGAGTCATAATTCACGTAAATAGGTAACTTAATGTATTAACTGAGTCATAATTCACGTAAATTTAGAGACAATGCCTAGTGGCTGAGTAGTGCCCGTAGGCGCGTAGCATATTAACTTAGGCTGCGTGAATTCCGACATGATTTCATAATTTATCACCTCGTTTTAATTGTTTGGTTTAACGTTTAAGAATATATATATATCTTGTGCACGCTCAAAATTATAAAGAAAACTAATAAAAAAAGAGCTGTGCTAGATCATGACAGACCATGTCCATGACCATGTCCTACCACACACAATGTTGATGACAGACATGATTTCATTCTTACATTAATATTGAATACATAAAATGTTAATACGCACATTCTTTTGTAGTGTTATTCTATGTTTGAACTATTTCCCTACGACATATTAAATACTTCTTGAACTAGTTAGTCGCGACACGAACGAAGACAAATAAAAACAACAAATTAAGTCAATGACAATGGTATATTTCATGTATTCAATTAACACAGCTTCTGGTATAGTTTTATTATATTGATGAAATATTTAATAAGGTATTATATTATACATATATATATATATATATATATATATATATATTTTATATATTATATATATATATATATATATATATATATATATATATATATATATATATATATATATATATATTTATATATATATATATAATACACACCGTACGATGGGGTCGGTGTTCGGAGGTTTCCGTCAGCTTAACAATCTTTTGTAGCCTACTTGCTATTGTTGGACTATATTAATCACACACAAAACATTTAGTTTACTTTATTTGTGGGAGTTGTCAAGACAAAAACGTACTCTTTATACGCTTCTGAAAATATTGACAATTATGAACGACCCCTAACGTCAGTAATCGAGGTCCGCGGTTGTGCGACATAATCCTCCAGACAGCAGCACTGGCATTTGAGATGTCGTCTGCTTATTTTAAGGCAGCCGCATTCTGGCGCGGTTTGTTTAGAGTTCAGTAGCTTTAATTTTCAATGTAATGTATACATGTAACAGTAATTCAACAAAATAATGAGTTGTATAGTGTGATGTTGTAAGCGTAATAATGGTAAGTTATTCATATTCCGGTCCAAAATACAACATTGTAATTTTTGTGTTTGTTAATCGTGTCTGCATCTGGCCTTCTTTCCCGCGTGAAAGAAAGGTTAACGTCAAACTGGTGACAATCGCCGCTTTTTGTTCCAAAGGGAATGTGGCGGAATGGTAGGGATAATTACAATCGGCGCCGCCTGTGTAACTTTATGTCATAGTCTAGATAGAAACATAATAACGTATACCAAGGATACACTATGGTCTATGCAGCATAGACTTAGACTGGGCATGGCATATATGATATGATATGATATGATATGATATGATATGATATGATATGATATGATATGATATGATATGATATGATATGATATGATATGATATGATATGATATGATATGATATGATGATTATATTATATTATATTATATTATATTATATTATATTATTATTATAATATATTATATCATATCATATCATAATTATGGTTTTATATTATTTTTGATTTGATTTCTTCAAACGCCTTTTAAGTATCGGTGTAGCCGTAGGTGATATTTACTGTCACTAACACCGTGTAACTACTCCCTGTAAGTGTGTTCAAGAATCAAGGAGAAGGTTTAGCCAACAGTACACACCTGTGACTGTGTCAGCTGTCACGTGTAATGTCACAAATTCTACAAGTAGCACGCATCCGTTCCCGCCCGATCGTGTGACAAATATACTCAAAGACAAAGGAAATTAATTTAAGAAAGACTCGTATTAAGAATTTAAGTCCAGGTCCTATCACATACAAGCGCAATGGCCAATGCCAATGGCCAACGCAATGTTTGGATTGATTTCTATTATAAGCTTAATGTTGAATGCGCATCAGATACATTTTATAAAATGACAGTGTAATTATTATATTTGTCTCAACTTCCTAATACGTCATTGACGTGTAATTTCTTTCTAATGTTTACTGTGTTGTCATTATTCTACTTATCAATGTAGTTTCTAGAAGTGTCCTGGTCGTCGACTGTCGTTGAAAAACGAAACAAACTGAACAAAATGTTTCTTTCACGTCAGTTGTTTGTCGCCGCATTTCGAGACACGCCACACGGGGTCGACACATTCGAGGGCAGGAGACAAACATTTCTTATTTCAAACAACGGATTAAAACAGACTTGAGCAGGGAAGTGTGGTCACTCGACTTGTTGGCCAGTGGTCAGTCTGTGTAGTGGACATCGCATCATGCGGTAGTTTATCATCTGTGACACTTATTACGTAGTATAGCGGGCGACAGCGAGTGACAAGTTCGAGTGTTTGTGTTGATTTAATCCTGGAATATATTATTTCATCCACAGCTTGACCCAGAACGACGTGTTCTTCGACGTCAAGGGCGGCAAGGCCAAGGCCAAGGGCGAGGCGGCGGTGTGTCTGTTGGCGGCGGCCGTCAAAGGCAACGACAACATCCGAGAGATACAGTAAGTTTAATTAATTATATTACAACCTGAGTTGACAGTTGTTGTTTGTTTAATGTAAACGTGTCGTCGTAACGTGGGAGAGTTGACACAAGTCACAGTGAGTTTGTGAGATGACAGACTTATGTTTTGATGTAGAAACTAAAACAACTTGTTCTTTACTTCACAGCCTCGACAACTGTCTACTCTCCGACGGCGGACTGAGGGTCATCGGTGACGTCGTCAGTGACAGCCTGACTAGGCTCACGTAAGAACACATTTACTTAATTACCCCACATCGGGTCACGTTTACCCCGCCTCACTAACTAGTGATGACTTATCCTCATGGACGAATCTCGTTGTACCTTTACAAAATAATTATTTGTAATAATTAAATCACATCATAAATAAATATGTAAACAATTTGAAAATAAAGTAAATCATTTATTCACCCCACATTACCCCACCCTCTTGATTGATTTGAATTGTTGCTGTTGGTGGTGAGTTAAATGGTGTGTAAACAAACGTTGTTTACGTCGTGTGTTGAGCGAGGTGGGTCAACGTGTCGACATTGTCTTCTCTACAGGATTGACACCGGCCGCATGTCAGCCGCCAGTGAAGTGACAGTGACAGACCTGCTGTGTCGTCGACCGCGGCTGGTGTTACAGTATACAGGGTAAGATGACGTCTTTAACACATGCACGTGTTAACACAGAATGTGTGTTAACACAGAATGAGATGGACACCAAATGTTACACAAGTGTCGTGTTAGCGTCTTAACACATTCGATCCGTACATAAGTGTGTTGGTCAGTGTCACGTGGTGTGTTTGCAGTGAGACAGACGAGTCGTTTGTCGCCTTATGTCTTCTCTCTATCTTCCAGGCAATCCAGCCTGTACTTGTCACAGCCGGACTGGACCCGCCGACTCGAGTCAGCCTTCCCCGACAGGTTTCTTTGGGTACGTTTCTACTCTACAGTCGCATCACGTGACACAACCACCCTCTCTCAAATAAACCCCGTCAACCGAGTGTGCCCATGCAGACGACAAGTCTGTCGGACTCGGCTGTAGAAAGTGTCGCCATGGTGACAAACAGCCGGCGTCCGCAGCGTTCGTGCGTCGCCGAGTAACTAGTGACACAAAGTGTCTAGTCGAGCCGCGTCGCTTCGTCCGATGTAACAGTTCGATGACGTCACCACAAATGTCGGTTTGTTTGGTTTCACTAAATGCGGCGCCGCCTCTGACGGCGAACACCGAATACTAGGTTAAAATGGCGCCACTTTCGAACAAAAGAAAGCGCCCTCTAAATGCCCGGGGTGAGCTCGTTTTACTCCGGCGTCAACGAAAAAACATCGGCTCTTTCCGTCAGCGCCGGCAGGTGCGCGTCGGATTCGGTGCGATTGGTTCGTGTACGACAAAAGTTTAGTTCGGCTGATCGGCGTACATTAGCAACATCGCGCAGTCTACACGCTTATATTAACAACAGTCTTAGCAAGCGTACATTAGCAGCTTAAGTCGGCAAAACATCCGACGTAAAATAAAAGTTGTATAGACAGTGTACGCCGGCTACCCGGCCAGAGTTATAAGAAACAGTTAAATTGACAGCGGACGTCTTATACTACAGCGAGACTAATAAACACATGTCACAACCGAAATAACATTATCATGAAACTGTGTTTCTCAATTCAACCAGTTAATCAATCATTATGTTTACATGTTCCAGACTTGGTTGTCGAAGACGAAGAAAACACGTTCATAGTGGAAGAAACCTGACACATGACAGGCACAGTGCAAATGTCTGACGAATGGTCCGTGACAATTACATTTTGTCTTACACGCTTGAAACAACACATACCTACCAATGGTCCAGCCGCGAGGCGAGATTTGCCTGAAGTCTTCGTCTTATAGTCACCCTGGAGAAAGTATTCAGCCGTTCGTCACGTGACTGATGGACGTTGTGGAACTCGGCTAATGTGGTGGAGGATGTTGTCCGCTGTAGGTGTCAGACCACAGTTAGACTGTAGTCCCATTGTGTGTAGGTGTCAGACCACAGTTAGACTGTAGTCCCATTGTGTGTGGGTGTCAGACCACAGTTAGACTGTAGTCCCATTGTATGTGGGTGTCAGACCACAGTTAGACTGTAGTCCCATTGTGTGTGGGTGTCAGACCACAGTTAGACTTTAGTCCCATTGTGTGTGGGTGTCAGACCACAGTTAGACTGTAGTCCCATTGTGTGTGGGTGTCAGACCACAGTTAGACTGTAGTCCCATTGTGTGTTGGTGTCAGACCACAGTTAGACTGTAGTCCCATTGTGTGTGGGTGTCAGACCACAGTTAGACTGTAGTCCCATTGTGTGTTGGTGTCAGACCACAGTTAGACTGTAGTCCCATTGTGTGTTGGTGTCAGACCACAGTTAGACTGTAGTCCCATTGTGTGTTGGTGTCAGACCACAGTTAGACTGTAGTCCCATTGTGTGTGGGTGTCAGACCACAGTTAGACTGTAGTCCCATTGTGTGTTGGTGTCAGACCACAGTTAGACTGTAGTCCCATTGTGTGTTGGTGTCAGACCACAGTTAGACTGTAGTCCCATTGTGTGTAGGTGTCAGACCACAGTTAGACTGTAGTCCCATTGTGTGTGGGTGTCAGACCACAGTTAGACTGTAGTCCCATTGTGTGTGGGTGTCAGACCACAGTTAGACTGTAGTCCCATTGTGTGTTGGTGTCAGACCACAGTTAGACTGTAGTCCCATTGTGTGTGGGTGTCAGACCACAGTTAGACTGTAGTCCCATTGTGTGTTGGTGTCAGACCACAGTTAGACTGTAGTCCCATTGTGTGTGGGTGTCAGACCACAGTTAGACTGTAGTCCCATTGTGTGTTGGTGTCAGACCACAGTTAGACTGTAGTCCCATTGTGTGTTGGTGTCAGACCACAGTTAGACTGTAGTCCCATTGTGTGTTGGTGTCAGACCACAGTTAGACTGTAGTCCCATTGTGTGTTGGTGTCAGACCACAGTTAGACTGTAGTCCCATTGTGTGTAGGGGCACGATAGTATCTGTGTCGACTGGCTGGCTCTTGCTCAAATAACACTTGTCCAATAGGGGGCAGCACCGACTCAACCACAATAGCGACAGTTGACAGTTGTCCTGCTGTCTTGTCTTGTTGATATACTGGCCAACACTCCTGGTGGAGTCAAACGGTCAGGGTTGGGTGCGCATAGTTGTTGGGTTATTATTCATGTATCAAAGCTTGTCTAAAATGTTGTGGTTCAGGAATGTTAACAATTGCATCTGGCAGGGAATCCCAAAATATTATTGAACGAGGGAAATATGAAAATGTATAGCAGTTCTTACTGGTGTGGGTAGTATTAAATGTTTTATTGTTTAAATGGCTTGATAGGCGCTGTGCGGGCTGGAGGTGCTTATTGACAGGCAAGGATAGGTGTCCATAGATAGCTTTGTGGAGTATGGTGAGATTGTGGTGGTTAGTACACTGCTGATGTCAGTGCCACCAACTTGTTTGTAGGATGTTATCACGTCACGTGTTGGCTAGGATAACATGGTTACTTTTATCTTTTTATTTACACTTGTGTTTCATTAACGAGGATGTTTTCCCTCCACCCGGAATTCAGCGTAGTAATGCGTAACCGGAAGTCTGCTGTGTTGAATGTGGGAGAAATGTGAAGGTCAAAGGGAACTGTGGTTATTAACTTGTTTTTGGCGATGTTGCCTGGATGTTTACATTTAAGAATGTTCCTGTGATGGTATCACTGACATTGCGAATATATGTATGCACAAGTAACTAAATACAACGTTCTGTGAAGTATACTTACACTTAATATAAATATTTCGGTACACACACTTTGCTTTTGTTTTGTTTGATTATATAGTTGTCATAATGCAGCACATTAACAACTAGATTTATATACAGGTATCGGAACTTGGGTGTTGGAATTTAGGGAAGGGGTGTCTGTTATTTGGTACAAAATGTACTTTATGTGACATACCTTTGTAAACATAATTTTGACAAACAATATTCAACAGTCCCCCCCCCCCCCCCCATACACCACCCACCCACCTGACTGTGTCATGAACCAATCTGACAGCAGAGCAGGTGAAGTGACAGTGGCTTTGAGAGGGAACTAGATATATACACAGGTATCATAGCCCAGAGGACATAGGCTAAGCCCCTTCCCAATGTTTAGGGAAGGGATATTTATGTGACAGTCCCACCACCATCTTGCTGTGTCGTGATCCAACCTAACAGCAGAGACGGTGAAGTGAGAGGGAACATTTCCCAACGGTGTCTTGGTCGGAGGCAGTGTGACACCAGGGCAGAAATGGCACTGACAATTGGGTTTGGGGTGGAATAATTATATTCTGCCACCCAGAACTACTGGGCTCAGTAGCCCTATTCGAATACGAATACATTTATTTCAGGTAAAAACCCAAATACAATTGGTACATACATTAGCAACACACAAGTGTAGTAATGTAGTGCTGCAGATGTCGAGACAGAAACACAAACTGACAGTTTCTCACCTTTCCACTTTACTCATATTTTCTCAAGTTTGTACACTATAAAATTACAGTTTCATATCTTATATAAACTTATTTGGTACGCTATGTACAGCCTGTACACGTAAAATGACACTGTCGTGCGCCACTGAAGCCAGCTCTGGCTCTGCACAGACCAACTAGATGACGTCTCCAACTGACGCTAAAATCATCACCAAGACAACGGAGACAACCAGCAACCAGCCCCAAGACAACGACAATCTCGGGACACATGAACACTGCACCGTCAGAGTGCTAAATTTGTTGTAAATGTTGTCTAAAACAATAAAATTACTATCTACATAGTTGCCAAGACTGACGTCTGTGAATTTTATAATACCCTCAAACGCATTAGCATCGACGGAATTTCTCAAAGAAACATTCACGGACTACGACCCAGGGAGAAAATAAAATCTGACTATGGCCTCATTTAGGCTAGAACACTAACTAATAGATCGGCAGATCGGGGGTCTGGAGATTCTTAGTGTGGCCACCACCCGCCAGGCGCCGTCATGAACACAATGAAACCTGCCACCGCCAACAGGGGGCAGCACATGAACACATGACTTCACTTTAAAATGTTCGTAATTACACATAATTATTGTACATTCCTTGGAGGAATGTGTCAGACATAGCTGCTGACACTCTAGTGTTGTTGGACAGTCTGGTCGTGTATCTAAGTGACGCCTACATCATGACTGGCAGTGGTGACTGGTGACAACATCAGATGCCGCCTCCTACGAGACTTACACTGGTGCAGCCAACACGTCTACACCTACCTCAAGACAACTGTAATATTTCATATGTAACACCCCAGTGTGCTACGATTAAGTTCACACACGGCTGTGCAAACCAAACACCTTTTGTGCAGGACAGTCAGAAAACTAAAGCCCTGATCGGCTGAAACAACAAACCAAACTATGCAGTGTCAATGCACAACGGGACGTGTTAAAAGATCAGTGAGGTCACATAACACAGGCCATACCACTGGATGACATCACATAACACATGCCATACCACTGGATGACGTCACATAACACATGCCATACCACTGGATGACGTCACATAACACACGCCATACCACTGGATGACGTCACATAACACATGCCATACCACTGGATGACGTCACATAACACATGCCATACCACTGGATGACGTCACATAACACATGCCATACCATTGGATGACGTCACATAACACATGCCATACCACTGGATGACGTCACATAACACACGCCATACCACTGGATGACGTCACATAACACATGCCATACCACTGGATGATGTCACATAACACATGCCATACCACTGGATGATGTCACATAACACATGCCATACCATTGGATGACGTCACATAACACAGGCCATACCACTGGATGACGTCACATAACACACGCCATACCACTGGATGACGTCACATAACACACGCCATACCACTGGATGACATCACATAACACATGCCATACCACTGGAGGACATCACATAACACATGCCATACCACTGGATGACATCACATAACACATGCCATACCACTGGATGATGTCACATAACACATGCCATACCACTGGATGACATCACATATCACATGCCATACCACTGGAGGACGTCACATAACACATGCCATACCACTGGAGGACGTCACATAACACATGCCATACCATTGGATGACATCACATAACACATGCCATACCCCTGGATGACATCACATAACACATGCCATACCACTGGATGACATCACATAACACATGCCATACCACTGGAGGACGTCACATAACACATGCCATACCATTGGATGACATCACATAACACATGCCATACCCCTGGATGACGTCACATAACACATGCCATACCACTGGAGGACGTCACATAACACATGCCATACCACTGGATGACGTCAACATAAGATCTGTCTATGATTAGCAATGAAGTGATAAATCACGTGTGTTTCAAGTGTCTGAAAAAGTTTAGTAGCTCTATTTATGTGTAAACAGTTGTTAGAGACATAAAGTACTTCACTGATCATCACATTGGACAACTTGTGAAACTTAGAAACCAGTGGTGTCTTCAACGTCTTATGGAAGTAGACCAACTTTGCTGCCTGTTAAGGACAGATCCATTTAAAAAATAAAGTACAGTTTGTACCAAATATTTTATTGAAACTAAACAAATTTGCAACATCAAGCCACCATGTCAAAGAAAATCTACACAAGTAGCAGCACTGAGTAGCAGAGGACTTTAGAGAGTGTGTCACAACTTACGTCTCATGAATGATTGATGAACCGAGCAGCACTTCCTTTCATGGTCACATCCAAAACTTCCATGTCATCAATACGGAACATGTAGCAGCCAATACCCTGTAACATACAGTGTCCTGTAACATGTAGCAGCCAATACCCTGTAACATACTGTGTCCTGTAACATGTAGCAGCCAATACCCTGTAACATACAGTGTCCTGTAACATATAGCAGTCAATACCCTGTAACATACAGTGTCCTGTAACATATAGCAGTCAATACCCTGTAACATAGTGTCCTGTAAGATGTAGCAGTCAATACCCTGTAACATACAGTGTCCTGTAACATGTAGCAGCCAATACCCTGTAACATACAGTGTCCTGTAACTTGTAGCAGCGAATACCCTGTAACATACAGTGTCCTGTAACTTGTAGCAGCCAATACCATATAACGTACAGTGTCCTGTAACATGTAGCAGCCAATACCCTGTAACATACAGTGTCCTGTAACATGTAACAGCCAATACTCTGTAACACACAGTGTCCTGTAACATGTAGCAGCCAATACCCTATAACGTACAGTGTCCTGTAACATGTAGCAGCCAATACCCTGTAACATACAGTGTCCAGTAACATATAGCAGCCAATACCCTGTAAAGTACAGTGTCCTGTAACATGTAACAGCCAATACCCTGTAACACAGTATCCTGTAACATGTAGCAGTCAATACCCTGTAACACACAGTGTCCTGTAACTTGTAGCAGTCAATACTCTGTAACGTACAGTGTCCTGTAACATGTAACAGCCAATACCCTGTAACACAGTGTCCTGTAACTTGTAGCAGTCAATACTCTGTAACGTACAGTGTCCTGTAACATGTAACAGCCAATACCCTGTAACACAGTGTCCTGTAACATGTAGCAGCCAATGCCCTGTAACATGTAATTTCCAATACCATGTGACATACAGCAGCCAAGACCTGTTAGAAACTCTGAAGTTCGGCCAAAATATATTCTGGATTCAGTGATGTAATAAGAAGAATTTTATTTTATTCGACCAGTATTTCTAACAATACACACATACAATACATCCATGTCAAATAACTCAGAACATTACAAATATGAAAATAACAGTAAACATGGAAATAGTGTATATAATTACCAATACAACGTATGATCAGGAGACTCCTCTAAGACAATGCTAGTCGCTATCATGGAGCCGCCTTGATAAACATCTGCATGATGCTGATTTACAGAACAATTTCTGCGAGGATGGTTAGGATCGGTTCTACATGATCTAACCTCATTTTATTTATATAACCATCACATGAAACTTACCTTGCTCTCATAGAAGTGTTCACGGCGATCTGTCATGGCTGATCGGATCACTTCACCCGCATATTCTATGATCATCTCACCGGCGTCAATGTCACGCTTACAGGACAGCCCCCGACCGTGGATGTCAGACCTTTAAACATGTCACCATTGCATGTGTAAACTGTCAACATTACACATGTAAGTATGTCACCATTGCATGTGTAAACTGTCAACATTACACATGTAAGCATATAATCATTGCATGTGTAAACTGTCAACATTACACCTATAAGCATATTACCATTGCATGTGTAAAGTGTCAACATTACACCTGTAAACATATCACCATTGCATGTGTACACTGTCAGCATTACACATGTAAGCATGTCACCATTGCATGTGTAAACTGTCAACATTACACATGTAAGCATGTCACCATTGCATGTGTAAACTGTCAACATTACACATGTAAGCATGTCACCATTGCATGTGTAAACTGTCAACATTACACCTGTAAACATGTCACCATTGCATATGTAAACTGTCAACATTACACCTGTAAGCATGTCACCATTGCATATGTAAACTGTCAACATTACACCTGTAAGCATGTCACCATTGCATATGTAAACTGTCAACATTACACATGTAAGCGTGACACCATTGCATGTGTAAACTGTCAACATTACACCTGTAAGCATGTCATCATTGCATGTGTAAACTGTCAACATTACACATGTAAGCATATCACCATTGCATGTGTAAACTGCCAAAATTACACATGTAAGCATATCGCCATTGCATGTGTAAACTGTCAACATTACACATGTAAGCATGTCACCATTGCACGTGTAAACTGTCAACATTACACCTGTAAGCATGTCACCATTGCACGTGTAAACTGTCAACATTACACCTGTAAGCATGTCACCATTGCATGTGTAAACTGTCAACATTACACCTGTAAGCATGTCACCATTGCATGTGTAAACTGTCAACATTACACATGTAAACATGTCATCATTGCATGTGTAAACTGTCAACATTACACATGTAAGCATGTCACCATTGCATGTGTAAACTGTCAACATTACACATGTAAGCATGTCACCATTGCATGTGTAAACTGTCAACATTACACCTGTAAGCATGTCACCATTGCATATGTAAACTGTCAACATTACACCTGTAAGCATGTCACCATTGCATGTGTAAACTGTCAACATTACACCTGTAAGCATGTCACCATTGCATGTGTAAACTGTCAACATTACACCTGTAAGCATGTCACCATTGCATATGTAAACTGTCAACATTACACCTGTAAGCATGTCACCATTGCATGTGTAAACTGTCAACATTACACCTGTAAGCATGTCACCATTGCATATGTAAACTGTCAATATTACACCTGTAAGCATGTCACCATTGCATGTGTAAACTGTCAACATTACACCTGTAAGCATGTCACCATTGCATGTGTAAACTGTCAACATTACACCTGTAAGCATGTCACCATTGCATGTGCAAACTGTCAACATTACACCTGTAGGCATGTCACCATTGCATGTGTAAACTGTCAACATTACACCTGTAAGCATGTCACCATTGCATGTACAAACTGTCAACATTACACATGTAAGCATGTCACCATTGCATGTGTAAACTGTCAACATTACACCTGTAAGTATGTCACCATTGCATGTGTACACTGTCAACATTACACCTGTAGGCATGTCACCATTGCATGTGTAAACTGTCAACATTACACCTGTAAGCATGTCACCATTGCATGTGCAAACTGTCAACATTACACATGTAAGCATGTCACCATTGCATGTGTACACTGTCAACATTACACCTGTAAGCATGTCACCATTGCATGTGTAAACTGTCAACATTACACCTGTAAGCATGTCACCATTGCATGTGTAAACTGTCAACATTACACCTGTAAACATGTCACCATTACTCAGCAGCAACATCCACATCACTGGATGGAAGTGGAGTTAACCCTTTCACTACTACAACCCCAGTTGCTATGATCACTACATATTGCATTGCTGTTGACTTGACATAAAAATCGATTGCATCACTTCACAAAACAAAGATTTCTGTAGCCACAGTAAGAATATTAGTTAGAGTTAAGGTAGAGTTAAGCTACATTTTCATTTCCTTATCATGAATCTGACAATTACATCTTTCACCATTTATGTATTGATCAAGTATATTACCTGTAGACGTCACAGGCCTGTTTAGCATTCTGTCGGAGACGACGGAAGCGCATGGCCATCGGCAGTGACATGCTGGTGGCCCGCCTGTGACACACAGACACACATACAGGACAGTGTCAAGGACATCAGGACATTCACAGGTCACCAGGTCAACTGCAGGTCACCAGGTCAAAGGGCAGAGAGGTTTCATCTAGTTATTATAAGTCATAAAGCTCATCGCTGAATGAATAACCCTAACCATTTAGTGGTTAGGGTTATTCACTCAATGGTGACTTTCATGTCTTGTAATAACTAGATGTCCTGTGACTTGACATATATATTGTGTCTTTCACACTGACCTGTAAGTCTTAGTCACTCTCATCTGTAATGTTACATTCACTCTGACCCATGTTATTCAGTCTGACTTAAAATTGTTATTCATTCTAAACTATAACCTGTTATTCCTTCTGATCTGTAATCTGTTATAAATACTCAATTGTAATATGTTATTCAATGTTATTCATTCATATACGTTGTTATGTACAATAATCCTTAATCAGTCTGACCTATAGTAGCTAATATGATATTTTTTTCAGACATATATACATTATATATATATATATATATATACATACATATATATATATATATATTTACACACTACAGATGTGGTGCATGCTGGGATGGGGAAGTGACCTCTGACCTCTGAGACTTGTGCACCATCTCCTCCTCTGTGGTGGTGAGGGGGGTGTCTAAAACTGTCTATGTGGGGCTTGATGCGGTACTTAGAGAGTAGGAAGGAGAACATCTCATGCGCCTTGCGCCTGCTGAATGGCTCCGCATGCGCCACTCCACTCGGGTTCTGCTCCGGCTCCTGGAGCAGACAACACGCTCTTTATCTACACGACATATTGTCAACATGAAGCAGCTTGTGCTGATATTGTCAACATGAAGTTGCTGATGTTGATATTGTCAACATAAAGCAGCTTATACTGATATTGTCATCATCAAGCTGTTGGTATTGATATTGTCAACATTAAGCCGGTGGTGCTGATATTGGACAGTGGATAATATATATATATTATTATATAATTATATATATATATATATATATATATATATACACATACATATTATAATTACATATTCTGTTCCTTGTAACAACGAAACTGTAGGGACCAGACAAGGATTCTAGCTTGATACATACTGTGCTGGAAGGGATATTTTGAAGGAATTGCCCTTTCTTGCAGCCGCCCAGAGCATCGAGCAAAGAGGCCAGGTGGCGGTCTCACACAAAGGCCAGGTGGCGGTCTCACAGTCGATCGATGGCCTGCCACGCTGGGGGGCGTGTCGGTTGACATACGTGACAGTAAAACGTCATACCCTCCGACATGAATGTCACAATCTCGTACATCTCATCTACAGGCAGAACGATAACATGGGTGAAGGTAAAAGAAGAACTAAACAAATACAATTAGTTACTTACACAACCGTTTATTTGTAAAAAAAAAATACCTGCTCTATTCTGCCTGAAGAATAAATGAAACTGCATTGAAGAATTTATATGATTTTACAAGATAACATTTTTGTATTATATGTTAGTGATACATCTGATTTACTAAGTTTCAAACAATCACCATAAATCTGGAAAGAATTACATATAATCCTGATTCATTGCATACTGTAACTTTGACGATGACAATAGCTTCCTTGCCATCAACAGTCAGTTTCTTGTCAACTATTTACAACTGACAATTTACCTAAGGAAACAAAACCCCATTCTGAGAGTGTGATCGAATGATGTACATGTTGGAATACTGCTTAATTAAACCAAGTGATCGATGTGGAGGTTCGAGGTAGCGACTGTAAGAGTTGACTCACTCAGTCGTAGTTGTTAGAATGACTACAGACATGTACCCAGTACCCACCTGTGAGACCCTCACACCGAGCATGTACCCAGCGATCACATGATGAACACTGGATCATCTTCGAGTCCCAATCATCATCCGAGTAGCACTTCTTACACACAGGACAGAAGTTGCCTGAAAACATTGAACATTCAGATGCACCTGCAACAATTCATAAAGTCACAAAGATATATTTATTACAAAATCATACTCCGAAACATTCCCTTCATTGACAGCGTTTGCTACAAACCCACATAAAAAACCTTCACAATTTTAATCACTAGGGTTGGACATAATGATGCAGATAATTACAATAAAGCTAAAAAAACACCACCCAGTAGTAGCACTTCATACACACAGGACAAAAGTTGCCTGAAAACAAAATCTGCTAATGACTAAAATAAATTGTTATTATTGGATGACACTGTTTTACATTACGCAATTTAAATGTGTCCCTTTACTCAGGTGTGCATATTCAGATGTTCTGGCCATAAGGTTGATTCAGGTGTTATGACCATAAGGTTGATTCAGGTGTTCTGGCCATAAGGTTGATTCAGGTGTTATGGCCATAAGGTTGATTCAGGTGTTATGACCAGATGAGCACATGAAGTACTGTGAATTAGCCAGAGGTAAGATGGGGAGAGAGTTATGGGAGATCTTCAAAAAGCAACATGAGAGCAGGAGAGGGATACTTATCCCCACTGACTTCTTAGTGCATCAGTCCAATTGTTGACGACTTTTGCACTGCCCCTGATATTGAGAATGCTAAATCCACTGGTTTTATTGTGCTCAGATTCCAAGGATACTGGCGCCACAGAAGTTATTTATTATTATATTTACTATTATATAATAGACGTAGATGATTTGTTGCAAAGGTGGAACTTGTAAACGTACATCCCGGCACTGCGGGTGGTCAAGGGTGGTCAAGATGGTTTACCTTTGTCCATGAGATGTCCACACGTGTAGCAGAGGGAGAAGTCGAGGGTCCACACCGCGTTACGGTCGTCTCCTGGCGACGTCGCTCCACAACTCTTGCACTTCACACACTTGGTACACACCTGTGAGACAACACACGAATGTCAACACTTGGTACACACTTGCTACACACCTGTGTGACAACACACGAATGTCAACACATTGTACACACTTTGTACACACCTGTGAGACAACACACGAATGTCAACACTTGGTACACACTTGGTACACACTTGCTACACACCTGTGTGACAACACACGAATGTCAACACTTTGTACACACCTGTGTGACAACACATGAATGTTAACACTTTGTACACACTTTGTACATAACTGTGACAACATACGAATGTCAACACTTTGTACACACTTGGTACACACTTGTGTGACAACTGACAACATACGAATGTCAACACTTTGTACACACTTGTGTGCCAACATACGAATGTCAACACTTTGTACACACTTGTGTGAAAACATACGAATGTCAACACTTTGTACACACTTGTATGACAACACATGAATGTCAACACTTTATACACACTTTGTACACACCTGTGTGACAACACATGAATGTCAATACCATGTACATCTTAGTACACATGTGTGTTTAACACACAAATGTCAACACTTTGTATGCACCTATGTCACAACACATGAATGTCATCACTATGTATACACCTGTGTAGACAACACTAGAATGTTATCACTGTGCACACTTTGTACATAACTGTGTAGACAAAACAAGAATGTCAACAATGTGTATATAACTTGTACATATGTGTATAAAACACACAAATGACAACACGCATATTTATACACACCTGTGTAGACCACACACGAATGTCAACACAGTGTATACACTTTGTATACATGTGTAGATAACACAAGAATGTAAACACTGTGTACATGCCCACAAAATGAGAACATCTCTACTCAAGTTTTTCACACTTCTCTATTCAATGCTATCCCACTTTTTCCGTGCTACACAATTTCTCACAAATCAGCACATAAATCAGCATTGTCATATCTGTTCTCTGTATAGGACATGCAACTGCCTAGAAGTGGTGCCACCAGAGTGACAGATTCCCACACAGTGACACGAGACGTACCCAGATGTGTTTATTGCTTGAAGGCTTTGTAGGAAAGTTGGGCCCCAGACACTCAGGATGATAGGTTTCCTGGCAGCAATCACACTGCAACAACTACACACACACACACACACAGAGTGTGAGGCTACACATCAATTGCAACAACTACACACACACAGTGTGAGATTGTACATAATTTGCAACAACAACTACATATACAGAGTGTGAGACTACACATCAACTGCAACTATATAGACAATGACAAATACTTTAAAATTGTAACATTATTAAACTCACAAGTAAATAAAAAATATGAAAGTCATCTAAACTGAACCACAATTGTAGAAAAACTACCCATAAACACACCATTAATACTTTAACACAGACACATTATATAAATTATATTTTGATATGATATATCTACTATGGTACTAAAATATATTAAATACATATGTAAACATCAAAACTATACCACAATAAATTAGTTATCAAATAAAATAATAACTGTGTTCAGTCAATACCCAATGCTCATCGATACGGTAGATTACATAATTAAAAAAAAACCAGAATGTAGATAAACCGCCAGCACAATCTACACAACTGTCCCAAATACCGAAGCAAATGCAACACACAACACAGCTGACAACACACGTGGCAGTAGATGAACTGGAACACATAACACAGCTGACAACACACGCGGCAGTAGATGAGCTGGAACACACAACGCAGCTGACAACACACGCGGCAGTAGATGAGCTGGAACACACAACGCAGCTGACAACACACGCGGCAGTAGATGAGCTGGAACACAACACAGCTGACAACACACGCGACAGTAGATGAGCTGGAACACACAACACAGCTGACAACACACGCGGCAGTAGATGAGCTGGAACACACAACACAGCTGACAACACACGCGGCAGTAGATGAGCTGGAACACACAACGCAGCTGACAACACACGCGGCAGTAGATGAGCTGGAACACACAACACAGCTGACAACACACGCGGCAGTAGATGAGCTGGAACACACAACACAGCTGACTACACACGCGGCAGTAGATGAGCGGGAACACACAACACAGCTGACAACACACGCGGCAGTAGATGAGCGGGAACACACAACACAGCTGACAACACACGCGGCAGTAGATGAGCTGGAACACACAACGCAGCTGACAACACACGCGGCAGTAGATGAGCTGGAACACACAACACAGCTGACAACACACGCGGCAGTAGATGAGCGGGAACACACAACACAGCTGACAACACACGCGGCAGTAGATGAGCTGGAACACACAATGCAGCTGACAACACACGCGGCAGTAGATGAGCTGGAACACACAACACAGCTGACTACACACGCGGCAGTAGATGAGCGGGAACACACAACGCAGCTGACAACACACGCGGCAGTAGATGAGCTGGAACACATAACACAGCTGACAACACACGCGGCAGTAGATGAGCTGGAACACACAACACAGCTGACAACACACGCGGCAGTAGATGAGCTGGAACACAACACAGCTGACAACACACGCGACAGTAGATGAGCTGGAACATATAACACAGCTGACAACACACGCGGCAGTAGATGAGCTGGAACACATAACACAGCTGACAACACACGCGGCAGTAGATGAGCTGGAACACACAACACAGCTGACAACACACGCGGCAGTAGATGAGCGAGAACACACAACACAGCTGACAACACACGCGGCAGTAGATGAGCTGGAACACACAACGCAGCTGACAACACATGCGGCAGTAGATGAGCTGGAACACATAACACAGCTGAAAACACACGCGGCAATAGATGAGCTGGAACACACAACACAGCTGACAACACACGCGGCAGTAGATGAGCTGGAACACACAACACAGCTGACAACACACGCGGCAGTAGATGAGCTGGAACACACAACACAGCTGACAACACACGCGGCAGTAGATGAGCGGGAACACACAACACAGCTGACAACACACGCGGCAGTAGATGAGCTGGAACACACAACGCAGCTGACAACACACGCGGCAGTAGATGAGCTGGAACACACAACGCAGCTGACAACACACGCGGCAGTAGATGAGCTGGAACACAACACAGCTGACAACACACGCGACAGTAGATGAGCTGGAACACACAACACAGCTGACAACACACGCGGCAGTAGATGAGCTGGAACATACAACACAGCTGACAACACACGCGGCAGTAGATGAGCTGGAACACACAACACAGCTGACAACACACGCGGCAGTAGATGAGCGGGAACACACAACACAGCTGACAACACACGCGGCAGTAGATGAGCTGGAACACACAACGCAGCTGACAACACACGCGGCAGTAGATGAGCTGGAACACACAACGCAGCTGACAACACACGCGGCAGTAGATGAGCTGGAACACACAACACAGCTGACAACACACGCGGCAGTAGATGAGCTGGAACACACAACACAGCTGACTACACACGCGGCAGTAGATGAGCGGGAACACACAACACAGCTGACAACACACGCGGCAGTAGATGAGCGGGAACACACAACACAGCTGACAACACACGCGGCAGTAGATGAGCTGGAACACACAACGCAGCTGACAACACATGCGGCAGTAGATGAGCTGGAACACACAACACAGCTGACAACACACGCGGCAGTAGATGAGCGGGAACACACAACACAGCTGACAACACACGCGGCAGTAGATGAGCTGGAACACACAATGCAGCTGACAACACACGCGGCAGTAGATGAGCTGGAACACACAACACAGCTGACTACACACGCGGCAGTAGATGAGCGGGAACACACAACGCAGCTGACAACACACGCGGCAGTAGATGAGCTGGAACACATAACACAGCTGACAACACACGCGGCAGTAGATGAGCTGGAACACACAACACAGCTGACAACACACGCGGCAGTAGATGAGCTGGAACACACAACGCAGCTGACAACACACGCGGCAGTAGATGAGCTGGAACACATAACACAGCTGACAACACACGCGGCAGTAGATGAGCTGGAACACACAACACAGCTGACAACACACGCGGCAGTAGATGAGCTGGAACACACAACGCAGCTGACAACACACGCGGCAGTAGATGAGCTGGAACACACAACACAGCTGACAACACACGCGGCAGTAGATGAGCTGGAACACAACACAGCTGACAACTCACGCGGCAGTAGATGAGCTGGAACACACAACACAGCTGACAACACACGCGGCAGTAGATGAGCTGGAACACACAACACAGCTGACAACACACGTGGCAGTAGATGAGCTGGAACACACAACACAGCTGACAACACACGCGGCAGTAGATGAGCTGGAACACACAACACAGCTGACAACACACGCGGCAGTAGATGAGCTGGAACACACAACACAGCTGACAACACACGCGGCAGTAGATGAGCTGGAACACACAACACAGCTGACAACACACGCGGCAGTAGATGAGCTGGAACACACAACACAGCTGACAACACACACGGCAGTAGATGAGCTGGAACACACAACGCAGCTGACAACACACGCGGCAGTAGATGAGCTGGAACACACAACACAGCTGACAACACACGCGGCAGTAGATGAGCTGGAACACATAACACAGCTGACAACACACGCAGCAGTAGATGAGCTGGAACACACAACACAGCTGACAACACACGTGGCAGTAGATGAGCGGGAACACACAACACAGCTGACAACACACGCGGCAGTAGATGACATGGAACACACAACACAGCTGACAACACACGCGGCAGTAGATGAGCTGGAACACACAACACAGCTGACAACACATGCGGCAGTAGATGACATGGAACACACAACACAGCTGACAACACACGCGGCAGTAGATGAGCTGGAACACACAACACAGCTGACAACACACGCGGCAGTAGATGAGCTGGAACACATAACACAGCTGACAACACACGCGGCAGTAGATGAGCTGGAACACACAACACAGCTGACAACACACGCAGCAGTAGATGAGCTGGAACACACAACACAGCTGACAACACACGCGGCAGTAGATGACATGGAACACACAACACAGCTGACAACACACGCGGCAGTAGATGAGCGGGAACACACAACACAGCTGACAACACACGCGGCAGTAGATGACATGGAACACACAACACAGCTGACAACACACGCGGCAGTAGATGAGCTGGAACACACAACACAGCTGACAACACATGCAGCAGTAGATGAGCGGGAACACACAACACAGCTGACAACACGTGCGGCAGTAGTATTCACAAAGACAAAGGAAGGCGTCTTCTAAGGACTGAAACAGTTGCAATGTTTTCTTTAACAGGAGCTAAGCCCGAGACTTGTGACTAAATCCTTTTTGTTGACACCAAAAACACAACTGTATATCACATATCATAGATTAGATAGAAAACTCTGAAATACTCATTTATACAGCCGTAAGGCAAACATGACATGAATAAACTGGGAGGATACCTTAACATTTGTTACCTAGTTAATCTGCATCTTGTGTGCCTAATGCACAATATTTTTTTTTAAATCACATTTTTATTTTTGTACTTTGCCGATTGCTCAGTTTACATGTTCACACATCTATAATATAGACACACAAATTATTCACAATCGAATGCATATTTTTAATACCAACTTTTGCATTTGTGCGCATGGACGAATAAATAAATGATTATTATATTTATTAAACAGATAAACACCTACAAATATTTATAACTGAGTATATAATAAACACCCATGTTAAGGCATTGAAATGTTTCTGCCATGAAAACCACATTGAATAACAATCATACTTTAATAATAGTAACTGTATGTTCATAAAGTAAACATACATGAACATTAAATTCTAAAGTATATACACCATGCTCTTGTGAATACTGTCAAAAGCACTCATACACATTTCTCATGTACTATCTGCAATGTGTTTGAACATGTCAAAGAACTCGTACTTGTTACTCAACTACTTGAGTCAGATTTTCTTGCATTCTGATTACTGTTTTCAGTCAACCCACCTGCACTCCATCACCAGTCTCCATTCCGGCGGCAAACGCAGAAAGTCCAGCAGAAACGCGAGTTGACTCTTGATCCTGTCCAACTTCATCTTGTGGATGCGACCGAAGAAGAACACTGTCTCCGCAATGGTGAAGCTCTGGTAGAGTGCCAGCTCCTGGGGCATATACCCCACTCTACATCCTGGCACCTTGTGACCTGGCTGCCCTGGTCTTGCCCTCAAGGTCATCATGGCACCTCTGTCAACCTTCAAGCTTCCCACAATGCAGTGCAGCAACGTGGTCTTCCCGCAACCACTCGGACCAAGTAAGCCATAGCTGTGAGATAAATGCATTGTAAAAAAAAAATCTTAGTATGTTATTATTACTAACATTGTTTATCAATCAATGGAGCAAAATAAATGAAAAGCATTTATCATCACCAACACAATATTTTGGTCTTAAAATGTATTCCCACTAATCATTTAATATATGTTACTTTCAATAATTGCAACTCATAATAATTTCTCAGAAAATCTCACTTGACATGTGGAGCCTTATGGAAAATGTCTCAACATTCCATTTCTGCACTGAAAAATTAAGAACTCTAAATAGGCCCACCCACCCAGGTACCTGTTTGTTTATGATCCTCATATGACTCCAACTGACATAACCATTTTACAAGCTCTAAATACTGATCAATGATCCTTACATGATTCCAGTCTGCACACTCACGTTGAGATCTTGTAAGACATGCAGTTGGTTGCGTCTGTGGCCGTAGCTTTTGTAGACGTGGTGCAGCTCAACTGCGGGTCTAGGCCCGTCACAGCTGGCTGAGTTCGTCCCGTCGTCTTCCATTCTCCTGTACACATGCAAATGATGAAAAACTTAAATGCTCTTCAAGATATTCTTTAGGAATTTGAGCAAAGATGGATCATGCCCAATAACTACCTGCTATGCACTGTGTTTGATGTACAATGCTGCCAATCAGTTATTAGGAATATGGTGTATAGATTTATGTGTAGAATTGATAGCTCTGTCAACTATATTTTAAATGACATATATACTAACTTCTAGCTTAAGATTCACTTCCAGGATCCACAAACACTGGAACAAGCTTTTGTATATACACACTTGATTGAAATAACTGTATGCATGTTTCTTTTATACACTGTCACTGTTCTGTACTTTTATATACTGCACATAGTGTGTACCTAATGTAACATATGGACCTCAGAGTCACATATACTTGTTGTATGTGCTCTGTTGAGTCTGGAATAAAGTTATTGAATTGAATTGAACAAAATTCAAAAATTCCTTTTCAAATTACTGATACATTCATAGTTTCTGCATCCTCACAATATGTTGTGACAATGCTTAATGCTTTTAGGCAGGTCTGTGGATCTATAGGGTTTGTGCCCCTGTGGCTGTTTGGAATTTGGCAGCACAATAACTGCCCCAAAATGGTATACCCTCCTTGACATTCTGAAATTGTGAATGTCTCACCATGACAAATTGTCAATGCATAACCCCGTCCTCCATCTTCCGAGGTCAAACTCCAACAACATTGGTTGACTGGAGTCATGTTGAAACTCTTGCTCAATGCTGTGGCCATGAAAAAGTTCAATATGACTCCTGAGGCTGAGTACACTATTTACATACACCCTATGAAAATATGTGCCATATCAAACATGAGGAGTTTGGTACCATTATTCATAACTGCATGTCGTAATAAAATTGTGATATGCAAATTATATTGAAAATACATAAACTAGATGGCAGTACACGTGCCAGTGGGGCCTACCTAAGACTATTCTTCCCACTTAATTATAGGGAAGGCAGATATCTCTGGATCCTGACCATTCCTAGACTAGTCTCGCTTATGTCGGTCGGCTGCGGAACTACGCCGAGAAGACGGAGTCTGGGTAACCGAGGCTAGACCATTTCCTAAATCGCTGTTACAATATTATGTTGTACTTTTGCAGTTTAGGCCCGCACCTCGAAAAAAAACATTAAAATGTTCACCTACGACTACTGCACCTGTGCTACGCGTATGGACTTGTCACGTGATCAAAAAAAAAAAAATTAATGCGTGAAATCGATCAAAATGTGTAAGTAAATAACGTGCTTTCCTCGCAGTCATTACTGCCAAAGTGAACTCCGCCAGGTGGCGCCACAGTCTTGATGCCGTTAAGCCGTGGGGTCAGACTAGATTTTTTTAATATCGTCATCAGTTGACGATTAGAGTATAATTATAGTTATGAACTTTAATTATATTTTTACTACCAGGAAATAATACATTATTAAAAACTTGTTTCGTTAAAATGCTCAAACCGATATTATGTTACTGCAAGTAAAAATATCGGTAATCATTAGCCATGAACACAGTGATTATTTTTCTAATATATATATATATATATATATATATATATATAAATAAATTTTGTTATAATTATTATTTATAATAAGTATAATAGTCATATTAAATTATGTAGTTTATATATTTAAAAAACACAACATTGATATACTTATATAATATACAAGTATATCATTATTGTTTTTGCAATATATAAAATACATAAGTTAATAATAATAATAGTATACATATTGTAAATAATAATGATAATATAATATATATTTATTATTTACTATTGTTAATATATCTTTAATATGTAGTATATACATATATGTATACAATAATTACATACTTATGTATATTTATGTAAATATAATATATAAATAATAAGTATATCATTTTTATATACACATATATTAAATAATATATATATATATAGTAATATATATATATATATATATCAATAATATATATATATATATATATGTGTACATTTACTAAATTATCATTAACAGTTCATTACAAAAGCAGGACTTCATATCTACGTGACTCCAATGCGAGCAATAATAGCGGCCAGATATGCGTTGGGAGAGGGAGGGAGGGAAGGCAGATTATTAGATCGAAGATGGATAGAGAAGAGGATGAAGGAATGTTGAGTCTCAGCGACTGTTAATAAAAAAAAGTATATATGTATATATATATATACATATATATATATATATATATATATATATACACACACACACATATATATATATATATATATATATATATATATATATATATATATATATGCGTGTATTATTTAATATTATTTAATATAAATGCACACGCAGTGCCACGAGAGTAATCCAACTGAACAGCGATGTTCAGTTGGATTGTTTATAAATGTTTATTTATGTAAATAAATCATGTGTGTTAGTGTGTGTTAGCATGTGTGTGTATGTGTGTGTGTGTAAATGTATATATATATATATATATATATATATATATATATATATATATATATATATATATATATATATATATATGTTAGAAAAATAATCACTGTGTTAATGGCTAATGATTACCGATATTTTTTCTTGCAGTAACATAATATCGGTTTGAGCATTTTAACGAAACAAAGTTTTTAATAATGTATTATTTCCTGGTAGTAAAAATATAATTAAAGTTCATAACTATAATTATGCTCTAATCGTAAACTGATGACGATATTAAAAAAAATGACCCCACGGCTTAACGGCAGCAAGACTGTGGCGCCACCTGACGGAGTTCACTTTGGCAGTAATGACTGCGAGGAAAGCGCGTTATTTACTTACACATTTTGATCGATTTCACGCATTAATTTTTTTTTTTGATCACGTGACAAGTCCATACGCCGGAACTTTTGCTGTTTAGGCCCGCACCTCGAAAATACCATCAAAATGTTCACCTACGATGACCAAACTTCGCATGGTGTATCTATTACACCTGTACTACGCGTATACACTTGTCACATTATCCACAAATAATTATTAACGAAGTGGTTACGTAGCCGAGCATCGGAACCCTGTACCCCGGCGTTATAGGTCCGAGCACTCAACGCGCATGCGCCAATTGTCACGTGTTGCATCTTGCTTCCGCTCTTTCTCACGGCAGCCGAGCCGATGGTTTTGACGCAAATAAAGAAAAGAAAACAGCCGTGCAATTCGGAATCAGTACTTACTTTTAGTGTAATGCACTTTAGGTGAAAGATAACCATACTGACCAGAGATTAATTGTTCTAACTTAGTAGAACTGTAGTAAACAATAACAATTGCATCAACCAGAACAAATATTAAATATAATTAAAAGCCATATTCGGATATACAATATTCACTGGCGTTTCTACACACGCACACACATGTGTGTACGTGTTTGATTGTTTATTTGTTTAGTTGTTTATCTAACGATGTGTATGTAATAAATGTGTAGGCAATGAAACATGAGTGACATGTGACACTCGGCGATTACATCGAGAACCACGGTCGTCCTGCATCATAATCCTCTAGATGGTAGCACTGTCACAATATAACGTCATTTCGGTTGTCGTCTGGTTAACATAGCCGCATCCATGCGCGGTTTGGTTTGAAAGTTAATGTTCTACTTTTCACTTAAATGTTTTTTTTTCTTTAACAATAATTGAACGAAGTCATGAGTTGTATCATTTGACAGGGTAAGCATACTGTAGTCATTTGTTTACATTTGTGTCCATAAATAATAGTTTGAGACTTGTCTGCATCTAGATTTCTTTCCCGCGAAAACAAAAGAGCTACTGTCAACGTAGTGGCAATGTCACTTTTTGCTCCTGAGACAATGAGGCGGAAAGGTAGGGATTATTACAATCGGCGCCACCTGTGTAACTTAATGTATTAACTGAGTCATAGTTCACGTAAATAGGTAACTTAATGTATTAACTGAGTCATAATTCACGTAAATGTAGAGAGAATGCCTAGTGCCCATAGGCGCGTGGCATATTAACTTAGGCTGCGTGAATCCCGATATGATTTCATGATTGATCACCACGTCTTAATTGTTTGGTTTAACGTTTAAGAATATATATCTTGTGCGCGCTCAAAATTATAAAGAAAACTAATAAAACAAAAGAGGTGTGCTAGATCACGACAGACCATGTCCATGACCATGTCCTACCATACACAATGTTGATGACAGACATGATTTCATTCTTACTTTAATATTGAATACACAACATGTTAATACGCACATTCTTTTGTAGTGTTATTCTATGTTTGAACTATTTCCCTACGACATATTAAATACTTCTTGAACTAGTTAGTCGCGACACGAACGAAGACAAATAAAAACAACAAATTACGTCAATGACAATGGTATATTTCACGTATTCAATTAACACAGCTTCTGGTATAGTTTTATAATATTGATGAAATATTTAATAAGGTATTAATGTAGTTATTTTATTGGTCTCAAATGCGGAACATATTGACCTGTTATTACTTTCTAGTGTTTAGAGTGTTGTCATTACGCTACTCAATGAAGTTTCTAGACGTTTTCAGGTCGTCGACTGTGTCGTTCAGACACACACAGGTACACACCGTACGATGGGACCGGTGTTCGGAGGTTTCCGTCAGCTTAACAATCTGTTGTAGCCTACTTGCTATTGTTGGACTATATTAATCACACAAAAAACATTTAGTTTACTTTATTTGTGGGAGTTGTCAAGACAAAAACGTACTCTTTATACGCTTCTGAAAATATTAACAATTATGAACGACCCCTAACGTCAGTAATCGAGGTCCGCGGTTGTGCGACATAATCCTCCAGATAGCAGCACTGGCATTTCAGATGTCGTCTGCTTGCAGCCGCATTCTGGCGCGGTTTGTTTAGAGTTCAGTAGCCTTGATTTTCAATGTAATGTATATATGTAGCTGTAATTCAACAAAATAATGAGTTGTATGGTGTGATGTGGTAAGCGTAATAATGGTAAGTTGTTCATATTCCAGTCCAAAATACAACACTGTAATTTGTTTGTTTGTTAATCGTGTCTGCATCTGGCCTTCTTTCCCGCGTGAAAGAAAAGTTAACGTCAAACTGGTGACAATCGCCGCTTTTTGTTCCAAAGGGAATGTGGTGGAATGGTAGAGATAATTACAATCGGCGCCGCCTGTGTAACTTTATGTCATAGTCTAGATAGAAACATAGTAACGTATACCAAGGATACACTATGTCTATGCTGACTATGTTCTATGGTCTATGGAGCATAGCCATAGAGTGATAGACTAGACTGGGCATGGCATATATGATATGATATGGTACGGTACGGTACGGTACGGTACGGTACGGTACGGTACGGTACGGTACGGTACGGTACGGTACGGTACGGTACGGTACGGTACGGTACGGTACGGTACGGTACGGTACGGTACGGTACGGTACGGTACGGTACGGTACGGTACGGTACGGTACGGTACGGTACGATACGATACGATACGATACGATACTATATTATAATACATTATGATATATTATATTATATGGTGTTATGTTGTTTTTGATTTGATTTCTTCAAACGCCTTTTAAGTATCGGTGTAGCCGTAGGTTATATTTACTGT
Organism: Oasisia sp. SBJ-2009; assembly: GCA_964017155.1. Taxonomy (NCBI): domain Eukaryota; kingdom Metazoa; phylum Annelida; class Polychaeta; order Sabellida; family Siboglinidae; genus Oasisia; species Oasisia sp. SBJ-2009. The sequence continues at coordinate 24,325,360 of OZ024864.1, read as the reverse complement.
CATTAACACTGTGTAACTGTACTCCCTGTAAGCGTGTTCAAGAATCAAGGAGTAGGTTTAGCCAACAGTACACACCAAGTTTATATACTCAAAGACAAAGGACATTAATTTAAGAAAGATTCATATTAAGAATTTAAGTCCAGGACCAGGTCCTATCACATACAAGCGCAATGCAATGTTTGGATTGATTTGTATTATGAATGCGCATCAGACAAATTTTATAAAATGACAGTGTAATTATTATATTTGTCTCAAATTCATAATACGTTGTTGACGTGTAATTTCTTTCTAGTGTTTACCGTGTTGTCATTATTCTACTTATCAATGTAGTTTCTAGAAGTTTCCCGGTCGTCGACTGTCGTTCAGACACATTTTATGTAATTGTCATCGCCGCTGACTAAAAACGAAACAAACTGAACAAAATGTTTCTTTCACGTCTGTTGTTTGTCGCCGCATTTCGAGACACGCCACACGGGGTCGACACATTCGAGGGCAGGAAACAAACATTTCTTATTTCAAACAACGGATTAAAACAGACTCGAGCAGGGAAGTGTGGTCACTCGAGTTGTTAGCCAGTGGTCAGTCTGTGTAGTGGACATCGCATCATGCCATAGTTTATCATCTGTGACACTTATTACGTAGTATAGCGGGCGACAGCGAGTGACAAGTTCGAGTGTTTATGTTGATTTATTTTAATCCTGGAATATATTATTCACAGCTTGAGACAACGGCGTGTTCGACGACGTCGAGGGCGAGGGGTCGGCGGCGGTGCGTCTGTTGGCGGCGGCCGTCAAAGACAACGTCAACATCCGAGAGATACGGTAAGTTTAATTAATTATATTACAACCTGAGTTGACAGTTGTTGTTTGTTAAATGTAAACGTGTCGTCGTAACGTGGGAGAGTTGACACAAGTCACAGTGAGTTTATGAGATGACAGACTTATGTTTTGATGTTGCAACTAAAACAACTTGTTCTCTACTTCACAGTCTGGGAGACTGTCCACTCTCTGACAACGGACTGAGGGTCATCGGTGACGTCGTCAGTGACAGCCTGACTAGGCTCACGTAAGAACACATTTACTTAATTACCCCACACCGGGTCACGAGTCTCGTTGTACATTTACAAAATAATTATTTGTAATAATTAAATCACATCATAAATAAATATGTAAACAACTTGAAAATGAAGTAAATCATTTATTCACCCACATTACCCCACCCTCTTGATTGATTTGAATTGTTGCTGTTGGTGGTTGAGTTAAATGGTGTGTAAATAAAGTTGTTTACGTCGTGTGTTGAGCGAGGTGGGTCAATGTGTCAACATTGTCTTCTCTACAGGATCTACACCGGCCGCATGACAGCCGCCAGTGAAGTGACAGTGTCAGTGACAGACCTGCTGTGTCGTCGACCGCGGCTGGTGATACAGAATACACTTTAAGACAACGTCTTTAACACATGCACGTGTTAGTTAGTGTGTTAACACAGAATGAGATGGACACCAACTGTTACACAAGTGTCGTGTTAGCGTCTTAACACATTCGATCCGTACATAAGTGTGTTGGTCAGTGTCACGTGGTGTGTTTGCAGTGCCAGTGAGACAGCCGAGTCGTTTGTCGCCTTATGTCTTCTCTCTATCTTCCAGCTGGTACGTGTCACTGCCGGACTGGATCGACCGACTCGTCCGAGCCTTCCCCGACAGGTTTCATTAGGTAAGTTTCTACTCTACAGACGTGTCACGTGACACAACCACCCTCTCTCAAATAAACCCCGTCAACCGAGTGTGTCCATGCAGACGACAAGTCTGTCGGACTCGGGTGCAGAAAGTGTCGCCATGGTGACAAACAGCCGGCGTCCGCAGCGCTCGTGCGTCGCCGAGTAACAAGTGACACAAAGTATCAAGTCGAGCCGCGTCGCTTCGTCCGACGTAACAGTTTGATGACGTCACCACAAATGTCGGTTTGTTTGGTTTCACTAAATGCGGCGCCGCCTCTGATGGTGAACACCGAATACTAGATTAAAATGGGGCCACATTCGAACAAAAGAAAGCGCCCTCTAAAGGCCCGGGGTGAGCTCGTTTTACTCCGGCGTCAACGAAAAAACATCGGCTATTTCCGTCAGCGCCGGCAGGTGCGCGTCGGATTCGGTGCGATTGCTTCGTGTACGACAAAAGTTTAGTCATTAATGACAAACAATTTGTTTACTTTACAATAAATCTTCCTTGCAAGCCACGGCTGTTTGCCATGCAAACGTACCCTTGACAGACCCATAGTTCGGAAGTTAGCCGAGTCAAAAAAGTAGTTGATTTCGCCAATTCCGACTGCGTCAACCGTGAGAACGGCGCAAATGCAGGTCCCAATTTTTAAATGGATAACCGATTTCACGGATTCCCAACTAGCCTCGGTTACCCAGGCTCCGTGAGGTGGCAGCACTTATAAACCCCTCACACCCGCCTGGGGAAAATGTCGGTCTGCATTTTCGAGCCGCCAGGGCGGCCTTACCCCAGATTAGCGTAGAGACGCTGATTGGCTCTCAGGCCAACTTTGAAATAAAAATTCAAATAACGATATCCTTTTACAAGATAATGATATCATATGAAAAGTATTCAACATTTAACTTAGATTAACACAAAAGTTTGTAAAAATTCAAATTTACAGTTGTTTATAAAATAAGAATTACGGCAGGATTAACCAGTATCCGTGAGGTGGCAGCATTGCCTAGCCCTACACAGATAGCATACAAATTAAATAAGGATACTTTTATCAAATAACGCTGTATTATAAAAACTATTCAAACTGAAACTTATATTAACACAAAATAAATAGAAATACCAATTTGCGGTTGTTTATAAAAATTACGGCAGTGTCCGCGAGGTGGCAGCATTGTATAGATTACGCGGATAAATATTCAAAAGCCGGGAGAATTACCAGACTGTCTTCTCGGCGTAGTTCCGCAGCCGACCGACAATCGGTTAAGCGAGACCAAAACGGCGCATGTAGCACGAGCCACAGGGTTGGTTGAAGCGAGTTTTATTGTGATCACCTGACCGGCCGCCAACCTCCGATCCCGTGAACGATTTCTTAGGCTGAACTTTAATTTGGAGTTTCGCAAAGCAATCAGCCATAAGTACTAATAGGTGGCACTGACGTAGTCAGCCAAAGCGACTATTGGCGAGGTTTTGGGCACCCCACAGTAAATCAGAAGGAATGATGAGAAGGTAGTGAAAATGTGTGAACAGCACGTACGTACGCACGCATGCGCACGCGCGCGCACGCACGCACACACACACACACACAAAAGGTGAAATGGCTTTGTCTGTCCCCCTAAATAAAATCGCAGCACGGGAAATTTAGGGTGCAAATTATTTTGCAACGGCACAAATCATGTTCCAACTTTGATCTGATGATTTTCATATGTACGGCTGATCGAGATAATGTTGAAAACGAAATAATGAGCAATATTTGCATTTCGTATGCAGCCTCTAAAACATATGGGCCTACTTAAGAAAGCAATAATATAGATATAGATCACGTTCGATTCATTGTTATTTATAACCTAATGATTGGTCATTCGACAAAATAAAAACTATGTTAGGTTTGACCAATGTTAATTAGGTGCTACGTCCTTTCTGGGTGCCGCCCTACGCGTCTTCCCGCTCAAGCGGTAATGGCGTCGCGTGAATGACGTCATCGTGTCACGTGACTGTTTATGTCCTCCTCGCAACCATTACGACGCCACGGTGTACGGCCCCGCTTATTGCCCCCTTCAGGCACGCGTCTGCTTCAAGGTGTGGACACAAAGCGTCGTTACAAAGAGGAAGGAACTTCTTCGAAGAAATGGAATAACGACGTTGCGCCTTTTTGGTCAGTGACATCATTACTAATTATTGGCGTTAGTTTCACGTAAGTAAGGTTATGTTAGAATCAGTGTGCTCTCTTTTAGGTAAAGGAAGAACATCAATTTATATAATTCATAAAATATGCCAATTCCTAAACCTAATATTTTGCTGCTCTCCCCCTCTCCCCCTCTCCCCCTCTCCCCTCTCCCCGTCTCCCCCTCTCCCTCTCAACCTCTCTCTCCCCCTCTCCCCCTCTCCCTGTCTATCTCTCCCCCTGTCTCCTTCCCATCCGTCCCTCCCTACTTCCCTCCTTCGCTCCCTGTCTATCTTTCTGCCTGCATCCCTCCCTCCACTGCCTCCCTCTCCGCCTTTCTTCTTTCCTCCCTCTTCACTTTCTCTCTCCCTCCCTTTCTCTCTCTTTTACTCTTTTACCTGCCTACTTCCCCCAGTCTCGCTCGCTCGCTTCCCCGACGTGCGTGCGCGTGCGCATGTGTGCGTGTATATATCTCTTTCTTTTGCGGTCTGGCTGGAGACAGTATATAACTTATTTATTTGCACCACGTAGGTTGTCGAGTTGTTTACTGGCGTTGTGTGACGTAACACGGGACCTCACCATGACCTCACACTGTAGACTGTTGAGTGATTTATGTTCGGCCGCTGCGGCTCGGCAGCCTTTGTCACACCCGATAAGTACTTTTTGTTAGCTCGCAAAGATGATGCAGTGTAACGGATTGCGTAATCTTATTTTCGATCTTATTGTATTGGACAGTGACACGGCTCTCGCTAATACCGGCTAGGCTCGTCTTTGAAATGCCTGTTACGTAATACAAAAATACACAAATAAATATATAAATAAACACATCGATGGATCAATCGATCAACTGTTCACTCGTTCAATCATTCGATCGCTTATCCAATCATTCAAACGATCGGTCGATCGACCAATCAATCAAGTAATTAAACAGCCAATAGATCGATTGATGGACCGATAAATCAATCAACATATCGATTGACTGTTTAATCAACCAATCAGCCAATCTGTCAAGTCGATTAAACCAACTAAACAAACAAGCAATCACTCAAATAAAGTGTAGAGCGCAGTGGCACAGGGGTAGAGCTTCGGACTCTCGACTACGAGAACCCGGGTTCGAATCCTGGCTGCGTTGTTAAAACCTTGCACAAATGTGTTCACTCTACATTGCTCCAGTTCACTCAGCTGATTAAGCGAGTACCTGGCTACATACAGTGGTGGATATGTGTACGAGCAGCCTTAGCGCATTACTTGTAGCATATGGCTGGATGCTTCCCAGAGAAGCCGATATGGTGTCTGAGTGAACAGGTCTGTCAGAGAAGTAAAGTGTAAAGCGCTTTGAGCGGTCCGGAGGACTGGATACTGCGCTATATAAGAACTTGCCTTTTTTAAGACGAATTTCAATTATACAAAGCTCAGTTAGTGAGTGAGTGAATTAGTGAATAACTGAATAGGTGAATGAGTTAATTAGTGAAGAGCGAATGAGTGAAGAGTGGATGAGTGAATAAGTGAATAAGTGAACAAGTGAACAAGTGAACAAGTGAACGAGTGAACGAGTGAACGAGTGAACGAGTGACTGAGTAAACAAACAATAAATAAATGAGTGAGTGAGTGAGTGAGTGAGTGAGTGAGTGAGTGAGTGAGTGAGTGAATGACTGAGTGGTAGAGTGATAGAGTGGCAGAGTGAGTGATAGAGTGAGTGAGTGAGTGAGTGATAAAGTGAGTGAGTGAGTGAGTGAGTGATAGTGTGAGTGATAGAGTGAGTGAGTGAGTGAGTGTATGTGTGCGTGGGTGAGTGACTGAGTGAGTGTGTGTTAGTGAGTGTGTGAGTGAGTGAGTGAATGATTGACTGGGTAAGTGTGTGTGAGTGAGTGAGTGAGTGAGTGAGTGAGTGAGTGAATGAGTGAGTGGTAGAGTGACAGAGTGAGTGACAGAGCGATATAGTGAGTGAGTGAGTGAGTGAGTGATAGAATGAGTGAGTGAGTGAGTGAGTGAGTGAGTGAGTGAGTGAGTGAGTGAGTGAGTGAGTGAGTGAGTGAGTGAATGATAGTGTGGGTGATAGAGTGAGTGACATAATGAGTGAGTGAGTGAGTGAGTGAGTGACATAATGAGTGAGTGAGTGAGTGACTGAGTGACTGAGTGACTGAGTGACTGAGTGACTGAGTGACTGAGTGAGTGAGTGAGTGACTGAGTGACTGAGTGACTGAGTGACTGACTGAGTGACTGAGTGACTGAGTGACTGAGTGACTGAGTGACTGAGTGACTGAGTGACTGAGTGACTGAGTGACTGAGTGACTGAGTGACTGAGTGACTGAGTGACTGAGTGACTGAGTGACTGAGTGACTGAGTGACTGAGTGACTGAGGGACTGAGGGACTGAGGGACTGAGGGACTGAGGGACTGAGTGACTGAGTGACTGAGTGACTGAGTGACTGAGTGACTGAGTGACTGAGTGACTGAGTGAGTGAGTGAGTGAGTGAGTGTGTGTGTGTGTGTGTGTGTGTGTGTGTGTGTGTGTATGTGTGTGTGTTCTGAGATTTATAGTTTGAACATGTTACTATTGCTAGCGTAGGTGGGAAAATTAACTGTTGTTTTGTCGACATAATTGCTTCGCTATCGTTCCACAAGTACGTAGAAGCATCGATCTGCATAACAATCGGCGAGCCGCCTCGTATATGAAGACAGACATGTCGTGCACGGAACCTATGATTACGCCGTCATATTGGACTCGGGACATTCACTACACACATACGTCATTCTAATAGCCAGAAGCTTTGGCAAACGAAAGAAGAGTTGTTTGGGAGTGATATATACGCACGCAGTATACGAGAGTTTGTGTCGTTATTCACTCTCAATCATTCACCGTGGGTCGTTATGTCCTGCTCTCTGTATTTGTCGAAGGAACCAGGAATCGTGCCATGAGTGGCAATGGCGTGGAGATAGCCAATCATAAGGCTGCTAGTGATGAATTCTTGTATATTGAATATGACAAGCATATGAACTTACGCAATGCACAATATTTGGATCAATACGTTCATTTTGGTAATATCATGAAACTCCACGTGTAGTACCAACGCTGACTTTTGCTATTATACTTTTATTTTGCAACACACTGACGATATTGACAACAAATATCGATGACGCTTGTTTTCTTGTGAGTTAGTATGACTGTGCGATCATAGAAATACTATTTAAATGAAACAAATGAGCCCAATGGTATGAAATGCATCAGGTATGCATGCATGAAAATAATCAGAGATTCAAATTATAAACATTAGATAAAGGTTTTAGAATTGGTGGCCTGTTACTGAAGAAACCTGCGATATTCATTCCAAACAATCGTACAAACCACAATTTCCCCTCTGACAACGCACACATCTGAAACCTGGTCCACGACTAAACATCATCGACAACGAATCCACTTTAAGACGAGTTGGTGGATCGCATGTTTATCTGGTGGAATAAAAAGTGACGAACAACTCAATATGAAATACAATTAGTAATCCAATAACCTTTGATGGATCGATACTCCACAAAAAAAACTTTATTTGGTCATATCACGCGAGGTGGCTTGATGAAATAAAAAAGACATGAACACTATCTCTGTCAGGCCACATCAGACAAGCGAGGATGGAGAAGCTATTGACGGGGAGTCGCCAAAAGTCGGATTCAATTTGGTGATACAAGATGACAAGGTGCAGGATATAGTTAAATGCAGCTAAGTTTAGAAAGTGTTTAAAGACATATGTTTTTATTAGACATTTCAATTAATTCAAATTATTTTGAAATGACGGACATTGCTTTAGAATTTCTTTTTAGTGTCATACACGTTTTAATCAGTGTTTATGTTTTAGAGGAATTTATATATATATATATATATATATATATATATATATATATATATACGTACAGAGTTTTAGTAAAGGTTTTAATTTTATGATAATTTTTATAATTATATAATTTAAATAATATAAGTTTTAGTACTATACATCTTAAAAGCAGCGTTTAATTTATTTATATAATTTACATACAAAAATTTACTAGTGCATCTTAAAAGCAAACATTAATATGATTTATATTAATTTATATAATTTACATTTCTATGTATTAAAATACATTTAGTATATTTTTTGTGCAGCGCATCGATGCGCCATGCGGGAATTAGCGCTATATAAATACTGTATTTTTATCATTATATCTTGAACGTCATGCAACAGCGCTGCGGTGTTGCATGGCGAACCAATGGTCTCATTTTTGAAGCGGAACAAAGTGAGAAAAACGCGGAGAAACAATTGTGTTAAAAGTCATAGCCAGATCACAAAAACTAAGTGCAATTACGTTGCTTTTCCAATGTTTGTGCTGGCCTGAAACCTTAGACGGCTTGCTACAACTTTGCCTAGCGTTGAAAATAGATGTATAAATGTTTAGATCTTGTTTAAGTAGGCATGACTTCATATGTGCTGGGTCAATATAGGTGCCTTTGAAATTACTAGAAAAAACGCCAGAACACAGTATCACATTTATAAATTATTAGTTATTGGTTTGCTAAGACATGCTTTTAGCAGAATGGTCAGAAACTATTCAACATCATAGGGCTTATTTGACGGATAGTGCTATTTTACTCACTTCAACAACTGTGTGTGTGTGTGTGTGTGTGCGTGCGTGCGTGCGTGCGTGCGTGCGTGCGTGCGTGCGTGCGTGTGTATGTGTGTGTATGTGTATGCATGTGTGTATGTGTGTGTGTGCGTGTGCGTGTGCGTGCGTGTGCGTGTGAGTGTGTATGGCACTGCATGCTGAGGTTTGGTGGATCACTGTCAATAGTCGTCGAAAGCGAGCCTCAATTAAGAAAGAGAGTCCAATAATTTTATTTGCATGGGAATTTATGTATGACTAGGCAACCACTGCACCTACATTCACACAATAATACCTGCTGTTACAAAAACTGACCTATAACACGTCGGAGCCGTAGACAATCACGTGACTTGGTGCATTTGCTGGACCGGCCTAGATTTCAATATCATGGATCGTTCAACAGATTTGCGTAGTATTGCAATTCTCCGGATGTATATATCCCGTCTGCGTACGAATCCATTTGTTCGTGACGATTCGTTTGTGCAGTAAATCCACCGCAAGCGCATGGTGCAGCGATGCAGAAGAGGAATGCGCAGATAGGAATGACAGATTGTTCGAAGCTTTGCTGTACTAAGCTACAGCTGTAGTTATCGCTGTTCCTGCGGCAGAACCACGAGACAACCGTAAGCCACCACTTCCTACGGGTATTTATTTGTCGAACGTAAAAACCCGAGTGAGAGGAAACAGAACACTACACGTTGCTTAACGAACGTGAATAGACTGTATCTGCTTCGTCTATAGATGCGGATGCACAGACATATATATATATATATATATATATATATATATATATATATATAATGTAATGGCAACATTTATATTTTTGCGCATGTACGTTTTTGTTCTCTTTCGATAGTCCCGTTCCAATGTCTGATTGATTTACAAACGTACATACATTTGGTGCTGTTTTATTATTGCATTGTCATACACCAAACAACAAATCCAATATTTGGTAATGTGAAATTAAGGGAGTTGGGTGTACTTGTGTGAGCTTTTCATTCTGAAGGTTTACGCTTGACCAGTGCAACAATTAGTCACAGGAGTTAACATGTTCGGTTTTTCCGTTGACCATTAAGTGCTCCCACGAGACATTGTGTACGGTTTGGTGCGTTTTGAACAAGGTTTTTGTATTACTGGATACGGCGATAACTTGTTAAGTGACTTGTTACTAACAGGTCATTAATATAGACCGATGTGATTTATTTGCTAGAGTGTTTCATTGATGTTTCTAAATAGACGTACCCGTCGGAGACCAAAACTATCGCGTCTTATGTTTCACAGCGTTAAACTGGACGCGGTCCATCTCTACTCATATTCCTGTTCGCATGCGATTATGGCCACAACACCAAAACACATATTGGACACGCAGAACATGCACTTGCCTCGTTTTCACTTTGAGACCGACACATTTGTAAAGATTACATTGCACCTCCAAGTAAAAACATCCATACCGACTCTAGGCATCGCTATTTGTCATACGGAAGCTTTCTAATCGGGCGGTAATCGCGCATCGAACCATCTTGTTACGGTGGCACAGATCGCACGTGTATTTATTTTTGGAGCAGTAGACAGACAATATTCACATGCCGCGGACGTGTGGCCAGTAACCAGGCCATGTCGGAAATTGGCCAAGGTCAGACCCTGGATGTGCTGTAGAGAAATCACTGCAGAAGGCGGCAACAATATTCGTTTTTTTTCGTTTTTTGGGTATTGCTTGAAATGGCGGGTCTTTGTGATCTGTATTTAATTCCTTAATACATTTTCATTGTGCCTTTAGATTTATAATGTTTCCGGAAGAATTTACGATTTGTTGGTCAGGTATGCTAAGTTTCCTTAGGGGGCATTCTGGTTAAATCTGTGAGTTTATATCTGGTTTTGCAATATTATAGACATTGTTGTCTTCCTTTTTCTCCATGCATTTTGCCTATAATCAATCTGTTTACGTCTCATTGACTTTGTGGTGTTTGCGTTCAAGAGGAAGTGTCTATTCCTAATACTCCAGACTTCTTTTTGATGTATGTTTTTATCAAGTCAAGAGCGAAAAGGAAATATGGAGAAAAACATGTGGAATCACGTGTGACCGCAAATTACTACACGAGCTAAAGAATAATATCTACAGCAGTGTCATTCTTTCCGCCTTGTCTTTCCGGAGGCGAGACAAAGACCCTAGAGAAAACAGCTCCTCCACAAGCAAACTGGAATGAGGATGTTGAGATGAGGGACGAACACCCGTTTAGGGAACAGAAAAATAAACGATTAGGTGTGAGAACTGGTGGGAATTGAGAGCATAGACGAGAAGTTGAGAAGTGTCCGAGTTCGCTAGTATGGCGACGTTCAGAGATGAGAGAAAGAGCGCTACACGAGACAAGCAGCCGACTTCCCAGTCTCTGGGAAGAGAAAACGACGGAGACCGGCAACTACATGGAAATTCTATGTGAAAAAGGACATGGAGTTGCGAGGCAAGATCGGAACTAGTGGCAACGGAGCCTACACTTCAGGCAGATCCCGTAAGGGAAAATAACCGGGAAAGGCGTGTATATACGCAATATCTTTCCTGATTTCTTCATATGTGGCCAAGTTGAAATGCGTTTCTTGTTTAGTATGTTGATTTATTATGACATCGCACTGAGTAGTAAATCTGATAAAACTATGGTAACTTTACCCAGGTGCCCGAGGATCCTGTTCAAATTTGGTTAGACGTGTTATTCTAAGTTATATTTGTCACAAGCTGCCGTAATGATTTAGCTTTATATTTCATATTCATTAATATATATTCTATTGTGTTTATGTTTAGGTGCAAGGGATATAGACAGTGCTGGGGAAAGCTACGTAGGTTTATTGACATTGACAGTATTATTGACTGAAACCCAGGACGTTCTATTCGCACTTGATTACAAACATACCTTCAGGCAGCGAATTAGCATTCTCGCCACGCCGTATCAGAAAACATGCTTCATGTAATGAAACATTTCGAGACAGCTGCAAAATCAATAAGAGAGGATCGTACTTCTTCGCCTCACGTGATCATCGTCACTTCAGCATCAGCTCGGCGTTAATGTTCAGATAGTTTCGTTTATGTTGTAGCTGTTTAAGTACTTATGTGCATACCTCGAGAAGAGAAAACATTACAGTGTTTGCAGTTAAGTTAGAGGTGAAAGATTGTGTGTGTTTGGGCACAGTCACATAATACACTCAGTTTTCGCTCATCAAATAGCTCTCTAACTGCGCCCCTTTGAGACTGAACAAAATATCAACAGCATCCGTTTATGCTCACGGAAAAACACCAACTGCATCCCGAGGTATAATCATGGAGCGACAGTCACTTAGTCGCTAAAACTCCAAATGAATTCCCCATAGCACTCGTTCGAACAACATACCCCATGATCCGCTCCTGCCAATGTGGTCGTGGACAATTGATAAGAGAGCATTGGTTCAAGTGACTTGCACTACCTATCTACTACTTAAAGACACATCATTTTAAGGCCGCATTTGTAAGTTACTTGTAGGGTATTCTATAATGAATTTATTTTAAATGTAATTATAGTTTTGCAATTTCTTTTACTTACTTTATTATTAAGTTATTAATAAATTTTACTATTTATTTATTATTTTATTTTATCTATTTATTGCTGATAAGTTTAGCTTATGAACTTGGATTTGTAGAAGCTTTTTTTAATTATCTATTTATTAACATTTAACATTTCGTCTTTACGTGCAAGTTTAAACTGATTATGCATATTTTAAATATGTATGTGTTACAATGTATTTTATGCGCATCTGGGCGGAAATGTTTCCGAATATTTTACAAATAAAAAGTATTATTATTATTATTTATTACTATACGGATGTGAGACGCGGACTCTTCCTGGTGATGGTGAAAATGATCATTTCAGACCAAGTGCTTGATGAAGCTCCTCAGTATCTCCTACACAGAACATAAGACGAATGCATATGAGCGGAACTAAATCACATCACATGCCTGGTGACCTCACAGGAACATCTACAGGCTACAGTTAAGACAAGGAAATATGGCCCGCACGTTTCGTCTGCCGCCATCTTTATGCTATTTTGCCATTTTCATTGATGATCCGGTCCCCAGCGACACGAACAAGATGTCCATTGTTCCATATATGGACGTAACCGCCACAGCTGAAACATGCGTTGAAAGTGTTATATGTTTCCACCAAACAAAAAACTCATCTAGAAGGTGGGAACTATTATGCAGAGAAGTTATTATTTTAAAATTGTTTGCATATTTTAGCAATCTTTACTTTGAATATGCTTACGGATAACGCGGTGGGTTCTAGTAACCACCACGGAGAACAGACGCCATCTTGGACGTCAGAGGAAGATGTGGGTGGGCAGTGTTACGGAAGTGAGTGAGTGAGTGAGTGAGTGAGTGAGTGAGTGAGTGAGTGAGTGCGAGCGAGCGAGCGAGCGAGCGAGCGAGTGAGAGAAACAGGGTGTGTGAGTGTGTGTGAGTGAGTGAGTGAGTGAGTGAGTGAGTGAGTGAGAGAGCGAGCGAGCGAGAGAGAGAGGAGTGAGTGAGTGAGTGAGTGAGTGACTGGGTGACTGAGTGACTGAGTGACTGAGTGACTGAGTTAGTGAGAATGTAAGTAAGTTAGCAAGTAAGTACGTAAGTAAGTACGTAGGTAAGTAACTAAGCAAGTAACTACGTATGTAAGTAAGTAATTGTTTCTTGTTAAGATACGCATCTATATTATGCGAACAAAAGCATTACTGGTCTGAACAAGCTTTAGACTGAGGAAGATTTGTTAATACAGGAGCAAGACTCCGTAGAGCGCAATGGCTCAGGGGTAGAGCTTCGGACTCTCGACTACGAGAACCCGGGTTCGAATCCTGTGCTGCGGTGTTAACACCTTGGGCAAGTTTTTTCACTCTACATTGCTCCAATTCATTCAGCTGTTTAAATGAGTAGCTGACTATAGACAGTGGTGGATATGTGTACGAGCAGCTTTCGCGCATTAATTGCAGCATATGGCTGGATGCTCTGAGTGTCTGAGTGAACAGGTCTGTCAGGGAAGTAAAGTGTAAAGCGCTTTGAACGGTCCTGAGGACTGGATACTGCGCTATATAAGAACTTGCCTTTAATTTTTTTTTACTCCGGTGACACAACATTAAACTGGGAAACACATTGATTTGCGAAATTCTCTTCACAAAAATGACATTATGAATGTCGATATCTTTACTCCACATCACGCGCCAACTGGAAAGGAATATTTGGCCAAGTCAGTACCAAGTAAACGAACATAGCAAGAACATCAAGAAGAAGAAGAATTTGTTTTTATTTGACCATTATTTAAAAACAATACACACATACACGTTATCCATGTCATACATAAATAATCAGAACAATACAAACATAAAGAAATTATAGCAAACATGGTAATAATGCGTATAATTAACAATTACAACCTGGGGTCAGGAGACTCCTCTAAGACCAGGCTAGTCGCTATCGAGGAGCCACCTATCCGAAAATTTAAAGTACATAATAATTTCGTCATCTAGAACAAATTCTTCCAGAAACAAACCAAAAAAATATCCCCAAACATACATAATATGAAGATGCTTTTGCGCAGCTGACAAGATTATTGTATTTCAAGTAGAAAGGCTCTGTTTTTAAATATAAATACTGAATGAAGTTTTTAGGTGGTTTTAGATTCTTAATTTTGCATACAAACATAGCAGTTTTGTCTAGTGCATATTACTTCATAACTTTGTAAGAAATACAGTTTTACATAATTTACAAATGCCTGATTACTATGTGACATAAGTTTTTCTTTCACTATTTCAGGAAGGTTATTTAATAATAGTGGCAAATTATGTCTGAGACATTTTTTTGCAAAATCATGTTTAATTTGATAAGTGTATATTTTATTTTTGTCTCTTGTGTCATGACCATGTACCTCATATTTAAACACAAACCTCCAATTTTGTAAATAGCAAGGTAGGTCATTGTGTAGATATTTATAGTAAAATTTTAATTGTTGTAATTTAAGGATGTCATCTACTTTTAATAAGCTAAGTTGTTTGTACAGTGGATCAGTGTGGGAAATGTAGTTACTTAAAGTAATAATTCTCAGGGCTTTTTTTTGTAACTTTATTATTCTATTTGATTCAAAGCCCCATGCCATAATGCAGTGAGTTTTCAATGTATAAATTTTTTTCGTTAACTTGAATTTCGTTAAGTGCCTTTCGGGTTTTGGTTTCACAAACGGTGCATGTTAAATAGCTGCATACAACTCCACAGATAGAAACAAACAGTTTTTGTTTGGCAAAAAATATAAAGAAAATAGTAGAATACAAAATGTGCATAATAGTGACATAATAGTTCAACACAATTGCATACATAGTTGACTGAGTAAGAACCATTGTCAACAACGAAAACACAATTAAACAAGTAAGTGCACAAAGTATGTACTGCAATTAAATAAGCCAGCAGTGGCAGCCGGCACTATACACATGTGCGTGACGTCTGAACCCACGAAAATACCGAGCATATTATTCGTATACTGAATATTCCCGAAACGCAGCATCCAGTACAAGATTTGGCCAATGGTAGCTTCTGCATAAGTTTCGTTGTTACAGCATCAAAGAATTGTGTAAGCTGGAAATAATCCTGATGTAGACCGGGTGTGTTTGAAATTAAGAGGTGTCATAACACAACTTACTAACAAGGAGAGCTATTTTGAACATCATCATGCCCCAGTCTTCAAATATCACCATTGACAGCGAACTGATGCTGAAGCTTCGACTCAGTCCACCCAATAGTACCTTCGTTCCGGTGCTTTTTGGCCTGTCTCAGGGGTTCAACTGCATATTATGAGTCCTCTAAACTATCCTCACTGGATCGACCCTTGGGTCTGTCTCGGGCCCACGAAAATGCCGGATGCGCCATTGTAAGACAACTACGTCTTAAGAAGAAAGTAGCAGTTCCCATTTTGGCTTCGCGGTGTTTATACCTGACACAACGTATGGACAAGGACTCTCCAAGTAGTGACATATTTTGACCACGTCTCCATTCTGTCCATCTGGTAGCTCGTTAAACAGATGTCGCCATCACGGGGCGGCGTATTGACGTGCGTGTCCTTCGATTATAAGAAATAACGACGTCGTTAAGACACATTAAAGTAGTGGCTAGCAAATCCACTCTGCCTACACGAGTTTGGGTTTTGTTGCTATACAAAGTATCAATTATGAATCCATAAAACGATGAATTATTAGCGACCACAGATGTTTGTTCTGATCACAATTATACATAGATATCGATCAATTTTTCAGTGCGAAATCTGGGTTATGAATAGTAAAGGATACGAGTTAAACAATATCCAGTTGATCTCAGTACCTCACTATAGTTCACCAGCCGTATAACCAACCCGAGAAACGAAGCTTTACGGCGGGGGGGGGGCGGCAAACACGCCAGAGAGGTATGTGAAATCAGTGACGCAATTGCCCAATTACGCGCGCAAATTCGCGGCAGCCCGGACGTGGCGGGAAGACGTAATAGGTTTTGGCGAGCGACGTGCGCGCGTTTCCAAGTGGTCCCGTCACCGCGTCAGACGTCGAAACGAGCGGGCCGCGAAATAACCGCAATAACTCGACGGGCATTAAAAAACCGACCCGTCGCTAACCGGGTAACAATTTTCTTCCGCGGCGCTTCCGTGATTGCGTATCGCGCTGCGCATGCGCGGCCGGAACGTAATCGTGTTTTGATGGCGACATGAAACTCGGCCGGTCGCTTTCATCCTCGGCGTCGGTCCGAGCGCTCTGGGTAACGGAGCCTCCCGTGAGGAACGCCGACTTAACCGGGCGTCCCTGTTGGCACGCCGTCCTCTCTGCCGCTGCGTGCCGCGGGCTGGAGACAGCCGCTGTTTCGGCTAGCCCAGTCCCAGCAGCCGGTGTGCCAAATGGAACCGCGTCAGTCGTCGACAGCCTTGTTACTCGCCCGGCCGGTGGCGGTCTGCGAGTCAACGCCGGGTCTTCTCGCTCGCTGCCGCACAAACACAGACCGTGCACTGCCTTGACCCACGCGGCCGAAACCACACGGAATGTGCAGTCGGCATGCGAACACACCAAAGGTGGGAATAGCGCGAACGCTGTGCAGTTGGAAACAGTGAGTTTTCATCGTGGAGATTATTTCTGCAGACGTCGCTGTCACACGAGATTTGTTCCGCCGTCGAGGTATGTTTTTATGAGTGTCTTCGTAATGCAGAAGTAAGATTCTATAATCACATGCCCAGTTGATCAAGCCAACTTGACAAGCCAACTTGACTAGTGCTGTATTAGGTGTATGTTCAATAAATAGGTGTATGTGTGCTACAAACATATATAGCAATGTATTGGTGATACGCAGATTCACAGAAGAGTTGCCGGTTAAACAGTTTGAGTAATACATAATGAAGTGTTTAAGATTCAATAATCACAGGTTCAGTTGATCAAGCAAGACGAGCGCAGTATTATAGTAGTTGGACGTATGTTCAATAAATATATCTACAGACGTATACAGCGATGCACTGATGGTATACAGATTTTTCAGAAAGGTCGTAGTTGTAGTTAAGTGTTACCATAATACAGTACTTAAGGTTCTATATTATTCCAGAATAATCCACGTTCAGATGTTGCAATATAGCACTTGAAAAACCCCGCAGAATATGTGTTCAAGAAATAGGCATACATACCTATATTAGCGATGCGCGGATATCCCGACTTGCAGAAAAGGTGCAGGTTCAATAAATAAGTGTATCTATGCTACAGGCGTATTTTTACGTCGCACTAATGATATAGAAAAGCTGCCCGTTAAACAGTTTATAAAATAGAACGCATACATACATAGTTGATGAACGGCGGCGTCATTAGCCATGTTTAACAGTGATTGAAAAGGGCGATAGTTTTTAGTTTCGTTTCTACACAAATATGCATAAGATTACCGCAGTATCAGGAGCATTCGATACCACGTTGTTCGAGATGATCTGCCTATTCCTATCCCGATCGCCTCACTCGCGATTGCAATACCGTTAGAGATGGGGAAACTGGATTGGAGCCATAGAAGACACTTGATATTGTACTGGTGATGCAATATGTAGTTTTCTTGACACTTGCTGATAGAGTACTTATAAGCATAGCTAGGTCATTTACCATGGATTATATATGACTATAGCGCAATGTATCTGTTTGTTTACATCTCTTCTTTTCTTACATGTGTGTGTGTGTGTGTGTGTGTGTGTGTGTGTGTGTGTGTGTTTGTTTGTGTGTGTGTGTTTGTGTGTGTGTTTGTGTGTGTGTGTGTGTTTGTGTGTGTGTGTTTGTGTGTGTGTGTGTGTGTGTGTGTGTGTGTGTGTGTGTGTGTGTGTGTGTGTGTGTGTGTGTGTGTGTGTATCAGTATGTGTGTGTATGTGTATGTGTATGTATATGTATACCACATATACAATTTATGTCGTGTGTTAGGCAGCATGAAAATGAAACATATGTCTGTAAAAGAGTGCTCTCATATTAGCAGAAATGTAAATACAGCTGACAGATGTCACCCGTCTTAGAATGTGCGGGGAAAGGAAACACCTCGGGAAGACGAATTATTCCTCTAAGGTTCCAGATCACTAGTGCCATGATACAAACATCCACACAGTACACGGACTCACACACCATGAACGATGCACAACACGTACACGCACACGCACACGCACAAACGCACAAACGCACACACACGCGCGCACACGCACACACGCACGTACACGCGCACACACGCACACACACGCACACTACACCACACGCACGCGCGCACACATGCACACACACACACGCTCGAGCAAACACCCACACCCAATAACCCCCCCCCACACACACACACACACACGCACGCACGCACGCACACGTGCACATGCACATGTTGGCCCGCAATCTCCAACAATAAGCCTCAACCGAACCGTCTGCGCGCTCGATTAAACCACCACACAGGCCGAATAACATCCCGTCGAATAGGGCCTAATAACTCTACGTAATGGACGCTTCTATCAGCTGGATGCTCGCGTATTGAGGGCAAGGCAATGAACTCATTACTTCAATTACTTCCTATCCACGAACGGCGTTGTATCTGTCAGAAGCGGACAGCGAACGGCAATCGCAGACATCCGTGATATCACCATGATATCGGGCTGTCCTCGTAAATTTGCATAGTTAAAACGTCCGAAGCTCGGCCCGTGCGGCAGCGTTTTATATCGATTAACGCAACCGACGAAAGCAAAATCCGAGCGTATATCGCAACTATAAATATTCCAAGCCAATCAATTCATTCCGGCTGTGACATCGCTGATGAGTCGATTGGAATCTGCGGACGAGAAATGATACAGGACCGACTGTGGGTCCCTACCGCTGTCTCAGTCGCACTGACGTCACAGTCTACTAAAAGATAGTGAGTTCATAACGAAAATCCGTATACAATACAATACAATACAATACAATACAATACAATACAATACAATACAATAACCTATAATAGTTCCCCATAGAAGAAATTCTTGTGATAAATATTCACATAACACAACGACAGTAGTAGTAACAATTAGTAATGACACTGCAAAGTTGTAAGGACAATAGTGCGCCCCATCGTATCCCCCCATCCTCCCCGATCATTTCCCCCTCCCCGATTTTGCGTTTAGTAGCCTAACAGAAGTTGAAAGAAATGTGTTTCGATAACGGTTCGTGCGTGTTCTTTCAGAAATGTACTGACAACCAGATTGTGCGACATGGTAGAATTCATGCAATGGGTGAGAAGTGTCCTTTAATATGTCCCTTGTTTTTTTCTTCATATATATTGTGTAGAGTTCATCGCCTGAAGGGAGTGTCGTGCCAATGGTTTTGCTGGCTGACCGTACTATACGATCTAGCAGCACTCTGTTCTTAACTGATAAGCTTTCACCCCAACAAACTAGACAGTAACATAGGACTGACTAGACCGTAGATGTATAGAAGAGATTAGTTATTGTC
>OZ024864.1:24288362-24303362 GCA_964017155.1 Oasisia sp. SBJ-2009 | reverse complement strand
ATACATATATATTATAATATTTATTATATATATATAAATTAAATAATATGGTATTCATTTGTTTTTGCAGTTGTTTACGTGAACTATGACCCTTGTATCAGTCCTCTAAAATAACGTCGTCTGCAACAGGTCGTCCAACGCGCTTAACGAGTGTCGACTGGGCGCCATTTTGTCTCTTTTGCAACGTGTTCACTGTTATCGAGTGTCTCACCAGACTGAAGGTTAATGGAGATCGAAAGCACCCTTGACTTAGGCTATCCTTTAACATACATCCATTCTCAGAACGTCTTCATGTATATTGTGTCATTTGCCAGGTGGTGTTTGTAGATGCTGCTCTTTTATTACCGCTACAAGCTGTGCTGGTCTATCTCAATCATTCTCCATCGCTTTGGTCGAATGTTCCGATCATTGGCAGACTTCCTCCTGTCTTCCGATCTTCAAAAATAACTGGTGCATCAAAAATGTTGTTGTCGTCGCCAGGTGTGTTTCCAGAATATAAAACGTGTCACTGTTGTTTATACCATATCCGCGATTTTCGCCGAATTCGCCGGTATATCTCACTTTCCGTTGTAAAAACCATTTCAGCAGCTGTTATTGCAATTCCCTGCTTTACGATACGCAAACAAGGTTCTAGCAAAACTTCAACGTGTACACATGTTTTTGGCAAGGGTAGTCACGTGTTCTCCTCGTTGTTCTTGCTCAGTGCCGCTTCTGAAATCATTGCATTGGCTCGCTGTACATTATCGCATTATTTTCTAGATTTATACAGTAGCCTATCAAGACCTCTCATCAACACAACCAGCATATTTGAATTCCATGCTCGCTCCATCAAGAAATTCTAGACAACTCAATCAGACGACCAATCAGTAATAAGGGTGAAAACGAAAGCTGGAACCCGAGCTTTCTCTGTTGCCGAACCAACTGTGTGAAATTCGCTTCCTGCCAGTGTTAAATTAGAAGGAAATATAGTTTCAGTCCGGCGGCGCCTAAAAATATATGTCTTTAATTCTGCCTGTCCTCCTTAGATTCCTACCACCTTCATCCATCCGTCGACGACTCGCTGATTGTCATACGATTACGAGTTTGCTTAATCCCTTTGGGTTTTGTCGCGCCACTGAGCTTGATCTTCGAGGATATTGGCGCATAAGAAACCATTATTATTATTTATGTATGTTTTGTCTTGGTATTTTACAGAATATATATATATATATATATACATATATACATATTAGCATAGTGACGTAAGTGTAAGTATATATAATATATATATATATATATATATATATATATATAGCCTATCAAGACATACATATATATATATATATATATATATATATATATATATATTCATATATAAACACACACATAATATATATATATATATATATATATATATATATATATATATATATATATATACTTACACATAAATGACATATTCATTTAACAATACTATGTCTTGTATCTCGCTATCATCCTCGAAATTGCAGTATTTATATACAGTGTCACAGTCATGCCACGTGGGTGACGCAATGTGTCCCGCTGAGTTAATGCCGCCGCCAAGTGAGTGCCACATTTGGTGCGGCTAGCAACAAGGCTCAGCTCCTGCGTTCGTCTCAATTCCTGGAACAGAAAGTAGATTAGTACTAGATGACTAAATATGCCTGGTTCGTAGAAGGACTGGGAATGTAAAAACGCACGTTGCACAGATGAAGGGACTTGATAGGTAATTGTATAAACCTTCGAAATAATACGATGTAGCAAAGGCAGTCAGTGCAGTGCAGTGATTTTACATGTGGCACTAAGCAACAACGATGAGACCGCGAATCCCCTAGAACACACAAGCATACACGCACGCACGCACACACACACACACATACATACATACGCACGCATGCAGCACGCACGCACGTAGACACACGCACTCGCACACGCACACACATTTACACATAATGTTATAAGGGTCAAACTTGAAATAACAAGGCTGTAGGCTACTAGTTGTAACTGATCTAACACTAAGACATAGCGTCTTCCCAAGAGTTCTACAGAAAAGGCCCTATTTTTTAATGTAGTATTGACTCTATGTACAAAACGTAAGGCAGCACAACATTATCGAAGGTGGATAGGTTTTCTTATAGAGGAGAAAGCAATAAATATTCACATGTTTGGTGCTTACGTGAAAGTCCCAGGTATGTATTTGTACAGATTTGAAGAAAAACTATTCAATACCAGATAGGACGGCACGCCAATGCAAAGACATAAAAAGTTGCATAGAGCGATAATACACGGAGACAAACTAACAATCCTTGCTTGCAGGTCTGGTCACAGGTTGTATGATACTTACGGGCAATATTGTGCACAAGGATAATACACGTGTTCCTTCTACTAGTAAAGAGGGAAACTGCAATAGATTGTGCAACAGAAAGAGGCAAATAACAACAAATACGTCGTAAATTGCGAATATGATTATGACAACTTAGGCAAATCTGACAAATAAAGTACAAGCCTAAAATATACTTGCTAAATAGAGGAGTGGGGATTAGGTTCTTACTTGTTTCATGCTGCTTCCGTCTGCTAATAATACGACACTTTGTCTTACCTGCTTTTAACTTTAATATTATTATCTGCATCTTAGGTGCTGGCTATGGCATATGTTAACAAAGCTGATATTTATCAACATAAACATCGCACCAAGTGACTATCTTGATTAGCAAGGTGTACTCTATGAAATACGTGCATCCATCGTATTTCAAGTGATATTAAACTTAGGTACATCATTTTGGAGTGTGTGACATATGGAGAGCAACGGAATAAATGTATGCCATTACATTAGCAACAACATCAGATACAACAGTGAAGATGCACGACGCAACAACCGACATATACTTAGTTAATTTCTCTGATGTCCCTAGGACCCTCAGATCATCCGTTTCCAGACAACCTTTTATTCATAAGCTAGGCTGAATATTAGCAAATGTGGCTGTGGCTGCACCAACAATCTGGAATCAATTCCGTATTACAATTAAATCTTCTGAAACAATCAAAGCACATTTGTTTGAAATTGCTTTTCCACCATAAATTGTCGCCGGTTCCATGTTCCAGTGACGGCTTTTGCCTGTACCCGTTTATGATTACACCAAATGGCATTTTATGTTGCACCTCTGAGCTTGAATGTTCAAAGGTATAGGCGCCATTGAAATCTTACAATTATTATTATGGTTGTTAATGAATAGCGGATTCTTTTCGCAAGATACATAAGTATAAACCTTGGCAGTTTCCATGAACATGACAGCCTGACATGTCCGCCATGTCTGCATCCGGCCAAGACTGACAAGATTGTAGTGTCACATTGGAGGGCCAATTAAATAGTAACCTGTCACCACAGAAAGGTGTACATATGGCAGTGTCGTAGTGTTGAACGGAACTGTTATCGTACACATGCCAAGGCCAGGAGGCATCCAGTTATTTAAGGATAACGCCCACGGGACACGTCCGCTTCGTATTACCTAGCTGCGCTCGAACAATCAGTGCACCAGACGTATTACAACTGATAACCGCAAGCATACAAAAGATCTCCACAGAGATTATATCCATCGAGCCTGTGAGAGGTTGAACATAACAAGGACGATCTGCGTCATTTTTTGTGAGAAGGTATAATACGAAACTGGTGGAGACGGTGTCATAGGTACACGTGGCTAGATTGAACATTGTAACCACACACCAACATTGTATTCGAGACATGGTGTGTAGAATTAGTCATGTACATGATAAGGAACGAAATAGACTTCACAAAATAGCAAACCGGAAAGCGGATACGCACGTTTGTTATGGCCGTAGGGCATTTCTTTGCTTTTGCAATTTATGGACTGTGCGCCATGTTTGATGTTGGTGTCTACTTTCACCACGGTATCATCCATGCCACTGGCTGTAGGTTAGGAAGGAGCGCGGATACGTCAGAACACAGTACAGGCACATAACCGTGGGACATCTGGCAATGGGGATAAAAGGACTATGCAACAAGCAGTGTATGTGTGGTCATATTTAGTCTGTGTGTGTCTGTGTGTGTGTGTGTGTGTGTGTGTGTGTGTGTGTGTGTGTGTGGTGGTGGTGGTGGTGTGTATGTGTGTGTGGTGGTGTGGTGTGGTGTGGTGTGGTGTGGTGTGGTGTGGTGTGGTGGTTGTGGTGGTGATGGAGGTGGTGTGCGTGCGTGCGTGCGTGCGTGCGTGCGTGCGTGCGTGCTCATATTCAGTGTGTGTGTCATTAGTACAAACACGAACACACACATACAAACACACAAGCGCACTCTCACGCGCACCCAACCCCCACATATACAAACATAAACGCACACGCGCGCATAAGGGGCCACTGTGACACTAATAAAACACATATTTTATGAAAACGCGTCCCTTGACCTCAGTCAGGCTTGTTCGGCAGACCATGTGTCTGTTATAATTTAGTTAAACAAAACTGGTAGCCTAATTTCTTTTCAAGGCGGCCTATCAATAAATCAAGAAATGTGCTACATGCCGTGACAAACACCTAACTTATTATAAACTTCATAATTACGTATCAATAAAAGTATTGTCATAGTGTTGTAAAAACGTTCACTATTACGCCATAAGTTTGTCGGTAGCCACAATACTGTTTACCCACATTACAATAGCGAAATGCGTTACGGCCAGACAACAATAGAGACGCGAGAGTTAAAATGCAAAACCAGACGACATTTGCTAATTCCTCGCACGTCGCCCGCGAAGATCGTCAACTCTCGGAGGTCCGACATGGTTGTCATGGCAACGACCTCGCACGTGTGGCTCTGCTGGGCGTAGTCGCACACCGCGCAAATCCTGTTTGTTCGATAACCATGTGTTGTTGCGAGCGTGACGTGTCGAAAATTCCCTCTTGGAGTGCTGCTTATTGCGCCGACAAAACCCGTGTCTGGCCGACTGACACTGAGTTTTCGCCGCTGTGGCGTCGTATCGTCCACTCAGCCGACAGATGTGGCTCTTTGAGCGAATACCAAGAGGATCTAGATACAATGACGTGACATTGATTGCTGACATTCATACGGTAATCGAGTTCAATGCGTTATATTGTTGTTATTGTTGTTGCATTTACCGCGGCAATTGGTTCTGGTAAATGCCCGAAATTGAGTAGAAGTAATTTAGCAATCATACTAATAGGGGAAAATAGAGTTATATATGGAGAGTACGGATAACTGGTGTGTGTGTGTGTGTGTGCGTGCGTGCGCGTGCGTGCGCGTGCGTGCGTGCGTGCGTGTGTTTGCATATGTGTCTGTGTATTGATTTGTGTACTTGAGTGGGCGTGTTGCGTGTATTTTGGGTGAGTTGATATCCATGTCATATGTTCGACTGAGGTGGATTCAATTAAGTCACTTGGTTAGATAATCTAGATCGTATTCAGCGCCAGCCAGCAAGCAAAGCAACATGATATCGACATTCTGAGATTATCCACTAGATAACAAATATATATTTTTTACGGGCGCCCACGACGGAGCGACAACAAATCTCTGAATTGGATGAGACTACACTGATGCGACAAACATTGTCATTCTTTCAAATCCAAACGCCGAATTGTTTGATTGTTTAATAATAAGTTGAAGGCCGTATTTGGCGGATCTACGCCTAATTAAATTATTTGTATTTTATAATCTAACCTTGAATTCGTTTAGTCTGGGTGATATTTAGAACATTTCATTTTTTTTACGGAAAATTCGTTATGACATTTACATTTAAAATATAATTGGGGAATCTCACAACAATGTGAGTGATACCTAACAAAATGACCTTGGAACATAATATAACTTTTCATGTAATCAAATGACCATATAATGATAAAGTTACTGTGACCCTTAACACCATCAAGTCACGGTCAACAATATGAACTAGACGTACGTACATACTAAGTTTCTTGGCCGATTTGGTGGTCGTGGGGACGTAAGTGATGATGCAGCTGCGATGTTCCGTCATTCGTGTCTGTCATGTCACTGGCACGGAGAGGGCCGTCCATTCCATAACAGTGTCCACCCAGTTCTTCCTGTGACGTTCGCGGCGACGTCTGTCTGCCCCCCCCCCCCCTCCCCCCACCCAGGGTGTCCTGCGGGATCTATTTCGGGGGCCAGGCGTGTCGTGTTTCGTGTCCAAACCAACCATGTCAAATTCCTTCTCTCGCCAGACAGACATCTAACACAGTTACCGCGTCTCATAACCAAATAAACTCACATGTCACTCGGGCGATACGCAACGGCTGTGGGAGACCAAATCCTTACCTTAGGTTTGTCGCGCGCCAAGTCGTTTGTATGTATCACATTGTTACAGCAATGTGTTGTTCACCAACGGCCAATGGTGTATTTGTTTGTCAGTGAAATTTAACAAATAAGAGTTCCAGATTCGACACGAGTATTGACATTATTCATCAATGAAATGATGTTGGTTTATGTTCACACACATGTACGCCGACAGAATGTCACTCTGCATACCTTGTTTTAAATTTAAAGTTGATGCTATTTTTGAAGATCAATACATGGAGCGAAATATAGACCGACGTACACGTGGATTATATTCGCCAAAAAATTGAAAATTGTGCGCGTGCGCGTGCGCGTGAGTGTGTGGGTGGGTGTGGGTGTGCGTGCGCGTGCGCGTGCGCGTGAGTGTGTGTGTGTGGGGGGGGAGGGGGTGCGTGCGCGTGAGGGTGTGGGTGTGTGTGCTCGCGCGCGTATGTGTGTGCGTGTGTGTGTGTTTATGTGCGCGCGCGTGCGCGTCTATATACGTGAAAATAAACATGTCGTTGAAAAGATGTTGCTTTGTATTCCGCGACCAAACACTTGCCTTTCTGCATTCATAAATCCGTGATTTCGGATTTTCTCTGATAATTAGTAATTAGCTACTCTAGTGAAAACAGCAGTTGGTAGATTGGCGTCTGGACCGTTGCAACCTAAACTTCTCTTTACTTTACTAGATTTTAACGAGTTGCTTTTAGCTACAGTTGACATGTACGATATTACAATATATTCATTTGTGCTCTCTGGTAGTGTAGTGTAGTGTAGTGTAGTGTAGTGTAGTGTAGTGTAGTGTAGTGTAGTGTAGTGTAGTGTAGTGTAGTGTAGTGTAGTGTAGTGTAGTGTAGTGTAGTGTAGTGTAGTGTAGTGTAGTGTAGTGTAGTGTAGTGTAGTGTAGTGTAGTGTAGTGTAGTGTATTATGAATTGTATTTTATTACCCTGCCATACAAAATGACGTCATCGGTTCCAGCGTTCTCCGTCGCCATGGATACGTCTTACGGACACGAGGCGGCCGGCGACTACAACAACAACAACAACAACAACAACGACAACGCGAGCTACACGTACAACTACAACTACGACGATTACTACGAACTAAGTGCAGAAGAAGAGGCGGCCGACGCCATCAGTCGCTACGTCGCTCCCGTCCTGCTCTTCACGGGGCTCGCCGGAAACGTGCTCTCGCTGCTCGTGCACGTGCGCCTGGGCCGCGCGCACATGTCCACGTGCTACTACCTCGCCGTGCTCGCCGTCGTCGACTCGCTGCTCCTCGTCCACCGGCTCGGCAGCGACTGGGCCCGGCACGCCTTCAAGACCGACCTGCAGGCGGCCGTCCAGAACCGCTCCGAGCTGACGTGTCAACTGTTCAACCTCGCGACGAGCTTCCTGCTCCATTTCTCGCACTGGCTGCTCGCCGTTGCCGTCCTCGAGGTGGCGCTGGCGAGGGCAAGGCCGAAGCGCGTCGACAAGATCTGCCGGCGTCCGGAGCGCGTGAAGAACGTCACGCTGACCGTTGTCCTGTTCCTCGTGCTGGTCAACGCGCACTTCTTCTGGACGTACGGACTGATGTCAGCCGTGCAGTACTCGGACGAGCTGTTCTGCACGTTCACGTCGAAAGGCGGAAGTTACGCAGACGTGTTCCGGCACCGGATATGGCCGGTCATGGACCTCGTGGTCGCCAGCGCGCTGCCCGACGCCTTCATCGTGGCGTCGGTCGGGTACATCTGGCGTCGGCGCCGCGATGACGTCACGACGGCGGCGGCGTCGCGTGACGTCAACATCACGAGCGCGCGCGACGTGCATCACGTGGCGCGCACGTGCGTCGCGCTCGGCGTCGCCGCGGTGCTGCTGACGCTGCCCGAGAACGCCTACAGCGTGTTCGAGTTCCTGTGCGAGAATCACGTGTATCAGGTCGACAACACCGACCTGACCGCGCTCGCGCGACGCATTCTGGGACAGACCGTCTGCTTCACGTGTCACGACATCTTCATCGCCGGCAAGGTGCTGTTTTACGTCGCATGCTGGCCGCGCTTCCGGTCATGCGCTGTCGAGGTCATCAAGTGTACCAATGAAAAACGACAGCGCAATCGTTCCGACCGGAAGTGCACGAGTAATCAGGCTTCCCGTCGTTGACACGATTCGACGAGCAACTTACAGTATATCTGCGTGATTGCCTCACATCAGTGACCATATCCTACAGTACTCTTTCAAGCGGATAGTTGTCGGTGATGGATTTGTCAAACAATTTATTACATTTGCCGACGATTGTTACATGAGTTTTCATAACAGATGTGCATACTTGCTTCACGCCCATATCGACGTGTAGTTTGGATTGTCAAGATGTGTGTGTGTGTGTGTGTGTGTGTGTGTGTGTGTGTGTGTGTGTGTGTGTGTGCGTGCGTATGTGCGTGCGTATGTATGCGTGCGTACCTGCGTGTTTGTGTGTGTATGCGTTTGTGTATATGTGTGTTTTCTATTACTAGGTCCGATTTTTTATGTAAATGATTATGCCGTAATTGTATTACAGTCTCTCTAACTATTTATGCATTATTTTTATACAACTGTTCATGCATTGTTCGTTCTAATGATGCCAGCCTAATGTCACACCGACTGCCTCTAGCCATTCACTACAATCACGTGCAATGTCTTAGCCAATACATTGTGCGACTGTGTACGCATGCGTGACTGCCTTTGAATTTGCATGGTTACATCCATGAGTGCGTTAGTGTGAACGCACACTACTGATAACAAACAGTGATAAACTTATAATCAATATGTCTTTGATTGATGTGATTGTGGTTTGACGTGATTGTATTTATAAAGTAGTTCTCCATCATAACATGCTATAGAGACCTGTGTAAGTAATGTGTAATACGACGGGTGTTTCCATTGTGAGATGGCTCTGTTATCTAATGCACGTCGTTTTATCGCAAAATTACGATGCCTGATTTGTAGTTGACGAATAAAATGCTAGCGATTTGTAAATGGTACAACCTTCACCCTGACGAAATAAACATGAAACCTACAGTTGTGATGCCAGTGAGCGGTTCATAATTCTGGTGGCTGCAGGGATATTACTTTTAACACACTAATGTCACCATCATCATCAGTCGTCGTCGCCGTCGTCGCCATCACCATCATTGTCGTATAACCGTAGGGTCCCGTTGTTGGGCGAAGGCCTCAACATGCTGTTTCCATGTCTGCCTATCTTGCGCTATCCTCTGCCAGATCGAACCCTTCCAGTAGTCGTCTAGTCTCGCAACCGTCTCGCCGGCCTTCGTCTAGTTCGTTGCAGCGCTTACATTTTTCCGGCGTTAAAAACGTTCCGATTGACGTTTCTGCGCATGCGCGATATATGTAAAATCATCGATGTGCAGCGTAAAGACAAAGCATTTGTGGTATTAATACTACGGGTTGTTCATTAGGATGTATATAGTCTGTTAGCGAAGTTATTTGTCGCAAATTAACACGAGGCAAACAAGTTTCGAGGCATACTTTGAAAGCAAGCGTAAATCACGTGCCTGTAGTGCGCCATAATCCGTGACAGTGATTTACCAAAAACGTAATATTTTATTGCATTGAACGAGATTTTAAGAAACTCTTCGCAGTAATCATCACAGGAGAGTTAACGAATAGCCCGTGGCATTTATGCCGAAAATGTGACGGGAAAATTATAAGCGCGACATCGTTTCCAATCGGAAGGTTTCCATGTGCGCGATGTCTGTCTGTTATCTCGTATTGTACTGACGTGCCCAGCCCTTTCCATGTCTTCTTCCGCCGTTTATTGACGTAATAACGATGTAGCCGTCTCGCGGGCAAAGCTGATGGTGACGTAGCAAACTGCGTTATACTGCTTCCAGCTAATAACCAATGCACCACGTGACCAGTTGCCTAGCAACCCCATTAAAACATGCAAAAATGAATGCGTGTATTTTATTGACATCCCTGCCCCAGTTGTATTTCGGAAGGCAAAGTTTGTTAAGCTTGACTGACAAACATGCATATGATTTCAATTGTAGCACACACACACACACACACGCACGCACGCACGCACACAAGCCGCCACGTACTGTATATTAGAGATTATACATCACTTGATATATCCAGCGTGCCACGGTTTGGTAACGTCATAAACAAAATATCGTATGTGATCTCCGTAGAGTTTGGCCTTTGTCAGTAATTATGATAACGGTTATGTACGTGAATTGCATTACCGTTGCTGCGTGACATCTCATAAATCAAACAATCCTGCATAGAACTGTCACGACATCTGTGTCGTAAAGAACCATTTCTGGAAAAGGAATTGAAATAAAATATTCAACATTGGCACGAAACCCATCAGTACATGCCAATTATAAAATAGAAACAGACAAAATGTCCGAATCTATTATTATTTTATGTTCGGCGTCCATGTTTGATGGTTTGATGGATATGTTGCTAGGCAACATATCACGTGATGATTACAGGCCGCACTTGGACGGTGCGCAAAAAAAGGACTAAAAACTAGCTCCACACAAAACTGCCTATGCGAGGGAACAGATTGGTATATTAAATAAATGTCCGTGAGTAAATTTAACTGTTTAAATTAAAATACTAATGTTTTTGTCGTACGAAATGTGTTCATACACAAATGTAGAACCGATGTTTCTCTCGCAAAACTCCTTACGTTTAGCCGAACGTAGACAGGTAAACGTTTCCTTGATTCTATATGGGAAAATTTCCTATGCAGAATACTGCATAGACAGACAGTCAAATGTCTGCTAAAACTGTTAAGAGAAGAGCATTGTTTTGCAAAGACTGTGTATTTCTACCGTTATGGATTTAATATAAATCATGCCGAAGAACCAACATTAATAAATATAATGGTTTTGATAGGAATCTTCTCTGCCGATAAACTATACTGAAAATCACACACGCGCGTTCGCTGGGCGAGATTGATGGGGTGTATGACATTTGGCGAGCAACCGTCATGGCTGCGTTTCAGATACAGCAAAACGGAACATAACAATGACAATAAATAGCGTCAAACCCAACGTAAATAACCTACAGCTGTCAGATGGCGTGACCATCTAACGACGTCTTGGTCTTCGTTTTTACAGGTAGAGTGAGCCTGCTTATAAAGGCCAAACCATCTAAATTCGACTTTGTCTTCATTTATAATAACCTCGTGTAGAGTTAATAGATATATGAATAGAAAGACAAGCTGTTTCTAGAACACAAATCCAATAACGGCGTATAGTGAGACTGTTGGATATTATTACGTATTAGCGGTGACCTCATAAATACACAGGACGCGCTGAATGATACATAATCTGTGATTGACCTATACAGTTATTCCAAAGGCGATCTGTTTAGGAAAAAGTACGTTTAGCCCAGTTACTTGGACAGTTACCAAGTGTAATGCATAACGCACGAGACATCAGCACTATGTAGTCGCGCGGAACGTCAATTGGGAATACTCGGTCTTAGCCTCGATTACTCAGACTACACGAGATGGCAGCACTTTTGTTTAGCCCCTCACATCCGCCTGACACTTTAATGCTGTTCTATTGTTGCCACCAGGGTGGCCTTACCCGCTGATTGGCTCTCAAGCCAACTATGAAATAAAATACTAAAACGAGGATATTCTTTATAAGATAATATTATCCTATTAAAAGTATTCAACTTTAAATAAACTTATATTCACACAAAAATAAAAGTAAATAACATTACATTCAAACGCCGGCTAAGTGACCACACGGTCTTCTCGTCAAAGTTACGTAGCCGAGCGAGAGTCGGTTAAGCGAGACTAAACAACGCAGGTACCATGCGATGTAGTGCTGTGAAGCGTCAATTGAAAGTACCCGGTCGGTGTTATAGGCCATGGGGAGACCAGGGCTAGTTGTAACAAAAACAACACATTTCAGGATTGCGGATAGGTGTCTTAACCGGTCAAAATGTTTGTCATGCCAAAAGGTCCCCACGTATCTCCCGCAGATAACTGGTGCATAAATAAATGCCTGGCTCATTACATATGTGTGACATAATAAGTTATATGAAGTGTTACATGTTACCCCGGTATGGTAGTACCTCTTTTCTTTTAAAATGGTGTAACTTTATGGCGTGTCGAAGGATTCACATGATATTAGACATGGCATACTCAAATCTATTGATGAACATGCTGTCGTCTTACAGAATAATTTGCATTTGCAGTTTTGTCTGCAAGCCCTCTGTTACAACTTACCCGTGTTACAACTAGCCCCGGTCTCCCCTATTGGTAATGATAGTTTCCCTTCTCTGACTATCTCGCTTTCATGATCGCCAAGAAGAGAATACGAGGGCATGCCAAAGTACTTCCATCTCAAGGCACCTGGCTGGATGGCAGATTTTACTGTCACAGTCAGTTGGCATCACTTTATTAGTATAATGCAATTAACGCAAATTTCTTTTATTTTTTGATAACGCAAATGCATTTACAATATTCTTACAGAAAAGTAACGATACATACATTAAAATGAAAGCGTACGAAAAAGTTATATTATTTATAATAAGGGTGTTTCGATCTACCTAGTTTTATTAACTGACTGTGTAAGTTACTGCCGGAGTATGACTGTACGACGCGAAAAGCCAAGTATGAGCTTCGCTGCTGCTCTTTCGATGCCGGCACAATTTGCAAATTCACGCAACACACCCGTACAACTAACTATGGCAGGTTTCCGCAATTTTATTTTGGCGGGGATCAAATGTTGTTCAGTAATCTCTCTACGGGCCAAACATATTAATTAGACATCCGGCGGTTTTGCCTTTTCAAAAATATAATTACCACAGCCTTTCTGGAAAAAGCAGAAAAATTGCAAGTCCCATAGCAATCTTCTTTCAGACTATTACATGTTTTTGTAATTTTAAGTATTCTCATGCAAAGAAATACTCCTTTGTCATTTACAAATTAATGGTTGTGATATCGTCGGGCATGAAGCAGTAAACGAACTTGAGAGGAAGCATTTGTAATGTAATGCCACTGCAGCAAAATTATCCGATGAACTTGCAATGAACTATACACAGTTGACGTTCTCGCCTTGAATTGTTGAATGCGTGATTCATGTGGTAAAAACCATCCAGTTTAAACAACTTTATTGGCAATACAGCCGCTGAATATTAAGTTAATCGCAATCCTCTTTGACGACCAACCTGTGACACGGGAATTAATGTTGGGGGGAGGGCTGAGCTTCAGCACCACTCCGCCTTCCTCCGCTATCGCGATACCGGGGAAGGCGGAGATTTCATGGCACAACCGTATGTCTGCCCCTAAAAGGAATTCCCCATTTCCCCATATTTTCCGACACTTTTGCATGTTTTGCATCTCTTGACACATGTTCACACCCATATCTACGTTACTTCTGATTTAATGGGGACCATGTAATTAAGTCTGCCTCCACCGAAATTGCAGGAGAGCTGTTCCTTTGCCCTCCCCCGTTCCTGCATCTATGTACACAACGTTCCCATGTTCAAAACGGCATACTTTGAGTTACAAATTTCTTCGCTGGCTAATTCAGGGTAGAATCTTGAACAGACATCCTCGCAGCCCGAAACGTCACTGTTTGCAATCCTTGTAGGCATGCTATTTTATTGCGCGCCAAAGCTAGGTCGAGTATTTTGTCTCAACTGAAGGTCTGCGTGTGTCTGAAGACTTGCTACTAGAATCGATTTCGAAATTAATTCATTGCATCCTATCTTCTACCTTCTAGTGAACAGGGCTTGAAAGCTGTAACGAGCAATAACAGTGGCGCCACAGCACGGAGCTTGGATAATCGAATCGTGGAATTTCGATTACCCGAATTCCGTCTGGTGGCGCCACTGTTTGTCAAGCACACAAATTGTCGAATACAAGATTATAGATCTAAAGGTGGCTTTGCGACATGTTTACATCACTCATCGAACACTGGTGTACTTAACTTCTCTTTGGCTTTTGATGATAGGGGTTGGCGACACAAGAGATGTTCATTAGGTCGTCTAACTCTCACTGTTTCCTATATGTTGTGTTGCTCGACAGACATTTCTTTGTGTAATTAATTGACATACATGTATATCACGTTAATGCAGCCATGGGGGGGGGGGGGGGGGGGGCTACATTTACTGCCGTATAGCTAAAATGACAAAAACGCAAACCTGCACAATTACCATTGACTTGTCTTCTGAAGGTCCCACGGAAGTTCTTTCCAGTGAAGTGCAGTTGGACACATTCATGTCGCAACGAGGTGCTGAGTACAAAGTATGTCATGATGCAGCAAAGAAAATGTTGATTCCATTCCAATTTCCCTTGACAGCATAAATTGCAGGGCGAGGTTGAAAATAAAATGGAACATGACATGCTTGTCGGTTTGTCGTAGGAACAGTCTTTAACTATTTTGAAATCTATATTTTGAAATATCAACTATGACATGTATATACCACTTAAATTTCTTGATGTATATCAAGAGTATTTAACAAGCTATATAATAGCATTAACAACTGCAAACACGTTTGTTAATGTTTAATGTAACTGTTGACATCGTTGTAACAAAAACACGATGAGTGTGTATGTTATATCCATTGAAATTTGAATTGAACACATGGTGGTTTGTGGAGACATAAAGTTTGCGAACTGCTGTCATATACCAATCTACATTTTATTGCCTTGTCTGTTTTGTCTTTTTGGGAGCACCAGTGGGGACCTCAGGGTGACA
>OZ024864.1:24243362-24283362 GCA_964017155.1 Oasisia sp. SBJ-2009 | reverse complement strand
AACAATAGTAAATATGTGCTAAACTAAAAAAGTACTCTACTAAAATATTATAACTGGTAACGACGTGAGTAACCAGGCTTTGGGCATGTTCAAAGTGAGTTACTCCTTTGTCCTTAATGGTAGCCCAATCAATTAAACATAAATTCGTCTGCACTTAGAAGCATTCAGCCGCACTGCAAGTCATTGAGAAAACTATTCGCATACAAATATTCACCATTATATGTAGCCAGATATTCTTCCATACAACAGCTTGAACTGGAGCAACGTAGAGTGAACGAACTTGTTTTAAAGTGAGATACGACGGCATGATAGCATAGGACACCAACCTGGGTTACCGCAATTGAGTCTAATTATTGCCTAGCTATTCCTATCTCCACCCCACCGGGAAAACAAATACACGATTCTTGGACCCCAAAAAGAGATAATATAGCTATTTCATTCTTCTCAGCAAATCCCGTCAGAAATTTTCGAGCAGAATTTCACAATGCCATTTTGCATCAAATCTCGCTCATGCAACCCCGTGACCGGTACACTAAATAAATGTTCCCACACAACACAAACAGTTCGTGGACCTAATGGTCAAGCGGGGCGGACAGGTAGTTTCGGTCAACTGCTGTTCAAACTTCTTATGCGCCGGACCAAGTAATTACGTTGTCGCGTTGCGAATCATTTAGGTGAAGAGACCAGGCGACGACATTGAGCCCTAATTCCCACGGGGGAACGCGGGAAATTAGCTTCGGCTACTTAGACGGTAGCAAACGAATTAAGAAAACAAATTTCGGAAATTAAAAGTCGTTGACTTCCGCGTGGTAAAACTGAAATGTTGACTGACGTCGGGCGAAGCGCTGCAGTTTAATTTACATCTCAATGGCGTTGACATACTTATAGTGAGCGGCAACTAATTAGGACTGCGGGCGAGTTCTTTTTAAATGTGACCGGTGAAGGGTAATTGAGGGGCATAACTTCTTAATTTTACAGTCATACAGTCGTATCCTATATATATATATATATATATATATATATATATATATATATATATATATATATATATATATATATATAATTATATAAATTATATATATTGCAGACCGGTTGTAGTGTATAGTACATATCCTATATACCTATATAATACGTACACATACACACATGTAATATATATTGCATATATATATATATATATAATATATATATATACATTATATATAATTTTGCAACACAGCCATATTTTATTACATATATATATATATATATATATATATATATATATATATATATATATATATATATATTGAGGTAATTGAGAACCGTTTTATATCTAGAATATACACTGAATAATAATACTTATAAACACATACTATGTACGTATATATATATATATATATATATATATATATATATATATAATTATATAATTATATGAAATGTCTTTGTTAAATATGCTGACATGTATTCGCCACATCACAGCCCTGTTCCGTCTGTCCCACTCACCTCCGTGGTTGTCCCCGAGGGCGGGGTGTTGGTGTTGGTACCTGAAGGACGCCGTGCACGTGAGCGGGGTCACATAGTGCGGCGCCCCTCCCGTCCCCCTCAGCCGCCCCTCCGTCCTCCCGACCCGGCGTGTTCCCTCGTATTCTCCCTCCCTCTCCCCTTGTCCCGGCTCCTCACTCCCGAGTATCGCATCGATGGTGAACGACCGTCCCTTGCACGTCCGATACACTCCCCGCGGAGCTAACGTCAGAATCCCCGTCGGCGTCCGTACCGGGAAAGCGGGAGGCAGGAAGGCGGGGTGGATCTGACAGGGTTCTCCCGAGGCGCGCACGGGAAAGGGGAACGTCATTAGTGGAGCTGGGAAGAAGGGCCCGCGCGTCGACGGCAGCATGGCGCGTTATCCCGAGTGAAATCCCACTCCTTCAGGCGGCGACCATCGCCGGTGGGTGTCCCGAGGGAGGCGGCTGACGTCCGACTGTCCGACTGTCCGACGGCCGTAACAACAACAGACTGCCGCCGCCGTCGCCCTCCACTTCCGGTCGGTGTCGAGAAGAATAGACGACGACGGTCGCGTTTATTGCAGTCGTTGACCAATTACACGACAGCGCGAATCGCAGCTCGGCGCCACTTGGCGACGGCCTGTGATGGCGTCGGCTCATTGTCACGCCCAGTTGGAATATCACTATTATGTAGGAATATCACTATTATGTTGGAATATCACGATTATGCGCGTTCTTTTGCTGATAAAAACATATGTTAGTGCAGTCTTTTTTTGCGTAAATTACTGGATTACATATTGTATATATCTGAATTAATTTTCCAGCATATATATACTATTATGTATATATATATATATATATATATATATATATATATATATATATATGTATATATATATATATATATATAATGTATACATATACTTACTTATGTATACATATACTTACTTATGTATACATATACTTACTTATACATTCATACGTCTACATATATACATCTATGTATACATATATATACATATATATATAATATATATATATATATATTTAATTATACATATACAGGTATATATATATATATATATATATAATTATATATATATATTGTTTACCTAATTAATTATTAAATGAAAAACTAAATAATTTATGTTGCCATTTAAACTATAAATATCAGTATGCGACTGTTTTTTTCCAGCTCGATTATACCTATATTAAATAATTAATATTATATTAAATAGTATTACTTATATATTATCTTTATGTACAGGGCTGCAACAATTCACGGATGAGTTCATAGGTATCCCTGGTTACGACGTGTCAACGCTACACGGTCTATTTATAAGGATTCTTTGTAAGTTTAAAATATACATTCGTGATGTACTGTATCAAAACATGATAATTTCCCGTCAGTACTTTCTTTGCTACTTCTGTCTTGCAAGACTATGCATAACTCGAATATTATCTACGCAACAAGCCGGTAGGGCCTACACAACTGCGTTTATGCGAATCACTGCGCTTCCTGTCACGTGGGTGATTAATTATGCAGCCCGATTATAATGAACATCCTTGAACCATGCAATGCCTGTTGACTTTAAACATCATGAATTGGCAAAATAAAACCGAAGTCTGGCGAATTGAACCGAATTTTCATGACCAGGCCAATAGCATAGGCGTAGCTCAAACTAGAAACTACACGTATTATTGTTTCGATGTGTTGTTAGGGTTATAATGATTAACAAAACACATTTATAATTAAGACATAAAATTAATTTAAAAAAATGCTAAATTATAAAAAGAGTTTAACATTACATTTAACAAGACCCGTGTAATTTGGATTGTTATCAACTGGATGTGACATCGACACGATAAATAATGCAGGATAGTTTATGCGGGGATCACTATCTGATTTGCTTGAATTTATTCAAACTAATTACTACAAAGTCGACCTATTGTAACACATGTTCCATCTAACCGTAAAATTCCATTTCAAGCAAGTAAGCCGTTTTGTCCACGGCTTGAACAACCAGCACTAGGCATCAAAAATAGACTACGGCGAGTCATTTGAGGAAAAGCTTTGGGGTTCTGTTAAAGTGTTTCGCGATGAGGATTAGAATTCCGGCCTTGTACAAAACCCATTCATTTTTCACAATAACGAACACGCGGGAATTTCGAGTCATGTAAAATTATATCAACATTAGCGTGATTTGGATTCTAAACCAGTAAAACATCACACCTTTACTGATCATTTTATTACTGTACAATAATATCAATAATATTCGTTCGACACACACACGCATGCACGCACGCACGCACGCACACACGCACGCACGCACACCACTCCACACACACACATGTAAGAAAAGAAGATATATATATATATATATATATATATATATATATATATATATATATATATATATATATATATATATATATATATATACATATATACACACACACACACACACACAAATAAACATAATAAATAATCCCTGGTAAACGATCTAGCTATGCGTGAAAGGATGACTCTATCAGCAAGTGTCAAGAAAACCTATGGTTTCATTACCAAAATCTTTGGAAAATTACGTGTGCGTTTACAGCAAATATACATGACCGAGTAAACGCGTCGATGTATTTAATCGATTGCAGAAGCACCAGCAGGCGACGAGTCAAACGTCGTGTTTCTCGGTGTCACCTCGCCTTCAATACGACCGTCATCGCTGTCTTCAAACGGCTGCAGACTGCCCAGCAACGTCACAGCCCACGAGACAGACTGACCGCAGAAACAATCGGCTTTTCTCCTCGCACGCCGGGATGGATTTGTAAATGCGATGACAAAGTAACGGGGGCCATTTAGCGACTCGATCGAGTAAATTACGCCAAATGAACAGTGCCTAGTTCGCATTAGCCTCGTGAGACGGCACTGTCCCCTCTCGTCTGTTTCCGGCGCTGTCGCGTGTGTGGTGAAGCCTAGAAATGTATATAGACAACGGAAATATTTATACAAACAACACATTCTAGAACCAACATGAACGATTAGACAGCTTAATAATGTGTTGTTGTAATTAATTTATACACTATTTATATTCTTATAGCTACTGATTATCCCTTCGATTATATATATATATATATATATATATATATATATATATATATTATATATATACATATTATATATACATATATATACATATTATATATATATATATATATATATATATATATATATATATATATATATATATATATATATATATATATATATATATATATATATATATATATATACGTAAACAATTATATGTGTTTTTTTTATATTAATTATTACATTTCAGTTAACCCGCAATATTCATTTATTTATATATTTAACAAACTGCCTTAGTAGTGGTGTCATATTTAGACTTATTTAAATATGACGTAGAACAAAGATTGAAGTAACGTAGGCTTGTTGCTACGCGATCACCATTCATCGGCGCCTTTCGTCACATAGACGTCTTGTATTGGTCTAAATCTAATAGCAAAATAGATAAATAGGGCATAAACATAACTGACTTAGTTTCTACTCAAGGTTTTCTTCTTTACATTACCGCACCACAGGTTTAGCTATTGTATTGTACGTCTGTTTCCAAAACAGGATGACATCGGGTTGTGTGTTCAATTGTCCGTTCCGATCGTGTCGTTGCTCAAGTGGTCTGCGGCAGTTCATTTCTCTCGCCTCATTTCCCGTCCTGCACTAGCGCGGCGAAGGACAAATGACAGCCACGCGCACATTTCCGTGTCACTAGTCGCAAACAATACTGTGATGTGTCATACGGCTGACACTGATACTTGACGCGCGCCTTACATTTTCCCGGTCGTTAAAAACCTTCCGATTGACGTTTCTGCGCATGCGCAATAAATGTAAAATCATCAATGTCCAGCGAAAAAACAACACATTTTCTGTATAAATGCCACGAGCTGTTCGTTAACTCTCCTGTGATGATAACTGTGAAGAGTTTCTTAAAATGTCGTTCAATACAATAAAATATTACGTTGTTTATCAATCACTGTCACGGATTATGGCGACTACTGTCACACGATTTACGCTTGCTATCAAAATATGCCTCAAAACTTGTTTGTTTCGTGTTATTTTGCGACAAATAACTTTGCTGGGAGGTTATATACATCCTAACGAACAACCCGTAGTATTTATACCATAAATGCTTTGTATTTTCTCTTCACATTGATGATTTTACATATATCGCGCATGCGCAGAAACGTTCAATCGGAACGTTTATAACGCCGGAAATATGTAAGCGCTACACCGCATCACTTGTGTCAACAATCGGCGTATCACTAGCGTCATCACACGGCGTATCACTGATACACTACCACGCGCATCTCCAGAGACAAATCACAACAAACTAGAGAAATAGATGTATCACTATAGACAACACAAAACGCTTTAATTATGGCACCACTAAGCAGGGTTGTATTTCACGATATATCAAGTATAAGGTAAAACGTTCTTTAAATGTTGCATTTCTGTTACGGTCTGACAGGCTGACCCGCCACCGGACTATAATATTAAACGATATCAAAGCTTGTTTGTTTTAGGAATGCGTTAGGCTGACTGGTGAATTTACAAATAATACCCAACTGTGAAACTGTGAACTCTATCTGGATTGACCGCGCACGAGAATCTTTCGACATGTCCTTCGGCACGAAATTTATTCCACGCGGGTCCCACCTCAGACATGAAATAGCCACTAGTAGAAGGAAAATCGTCGAATATGAGCACGTTATGATTTCTGTTGGCCATCGCGCGCATGTTCCTGACGTCCGCCAGCGCAATCTTGTACTTGTGCGCACCATCAACAATAAGCACGTCACACTTGACGTCACTGTGGGTGTTGATAAAAAGTGGCACCGTTTTCGTGGAGTCACCGACGTAGAGATGAAATCGACCCGGGAATGTTTGGTTTATGTAGGCGGCAATCAGTAACACGTAAGGGTAAGTAGCAATATCGAATGAATGGAGGATCACGTCATCAGACGCAGCTAACCATTGCAGTGTGCTGTGGCCCGCGTTGAATCCTATCTCGCATATTGTTTTCACCCAAGGTCTGCGTGCCAGCCAGTAGTAGAAACGAATCTGACCCCTCACAAGTGCCGCGTGACCAGCTTTGGGCAGTACGTTATCATATACCTTGGCGGCTTTTTCGTTAAACTTACGGCGAAGTTCAAGGAACGATTTCGGATAGAAGTCTTCGTCGGCTTCTGGGGTGGCGAACAACTCTCGACAGTCCAAGTGGTCAGGGTGTAACTGGTCATTAAACATGTCCTTCCACGACTCCACACGGGGCTTGACGTCTGCCTTAGGCTTAGCGAGTCCACGGGGCTTGACGTCTGCTTTAGTTTGACTAATCAATGTGCTCCGATTGAATTCACCACCAAAGCGGACAAACACAAATACCAGGAGGGCCAAACACACGAAGGTAGCAGTCTTGCAGAATATCTGACGTGCGGGTGTCATGATGCATTCTACAATAAACAAAGAAGAAGTTATCGTTACAATATATAATTATATGCTTAGTGTCGTTTTTGTATACGGTTTTCACCAGCATTTCTCTCCTCACAGATAAAATAGAGTTAAATGGCAGTAAGTCAAATTATATATATATATATATATATATTATATACACACACACACACACACACACACACACACACACACACACACACACACACACACACACACACACACAAACACACACACACACACACACACACACACACACACACACACTTTTACACGTGGCTTTCGCGTCAGTACTGTCATATAAATAACATATAAAGACAGGGGTAGCCTTTATAAACTGTTGACTAACAGGCCTTTTCATATACTTGACGTTTCTTTATACCCAGAATCGGGGTGCGAAGACCTCTAAAGTTTCATTTGCACGGGGTCTAAACGTCTTATTACTTTGCACAAGTTTTGCTGAGCACGACACATTAAACGATCTGTATTTAGCCTTTAAATTTAACCGATTTGTATTTAGCCTTTTAAAGACTCATTCTATATTTAGCATTTTACATTTACAGACTTAATTAGCCTTTTGCAAACTCATTTGAAACTACTGATTTATTTAATTTTTGATATAACTTGATTTTGTCTATGTAACATTTTTCAACGCTTTTTTATGTAACGACTAGTTATATTTATTAGTCTTACATTTGCGAAGTAGTCTGATTTAAAGCTATCGCAATGCTATAATTACCGTGACCTTATATACTCATCTATTCATTTATTTTTATATATTATTAACATTTAGTGCTGTAATTTAGCACATATATGGCTGTTCTCTCAGTCACTAACTATTGTTGATGTATTGATTTTATCACTTGAGCAGATTTTTTCAAATGTCACCACTGTTCTTAGTGTGTGTTTTATTTTTAGCCTGTTCTGCAGCGTCTAGAAGCCATGATTTTACCTTGTGTAACACACTTGCACAATGGTCGGATGTTTCAACGCCCTTAACATCCATGAATACACAAGAATCCTTGACATATCTACACAGTCTGCCATGCCTTAATCTTTGTTTCAACCAAAAATTACTGTCAATACCCCGTTTCAGGCCAACATTTAAATTAGCATTGATCCTACTGCTAGCGGGATATGTAAGTCTAAATCATGGACCTCCGGTCAGGCATAACATTCGCCTGGCCACCACTAACATTCGTTCCATTCGAGAAAAAACCCGCATCTCTTACTGATCTAATACCCTAGGATGCCTTAGGACGGTTCTGATCGTAGGATTCTGCATTCCTCTGTGATCAGCTCTTCGTTTTCATTATCTATTAATATTAAATCGCGTGTTCCGGTTCTATTGTTCGTAATTCTTAACGGTGCTTCGA
This sequence comes from Oasisia sp. SBJ-2009, assembly GCA_964017155.1. Taxonomy (NCBI): domain Eukaryota; kingdom Metazoa; phylum Annelida; class Polychaeta; order Sabellida; family Siboglinidae; genus Oasisia; species Oasisia sp. SBJ-2009. The sequence continues at coordinate 24,274,978 of OZ024864.1, read as the reverse complement.
AGTCATATACAATATCCTGGTTATACCAACATTTGTCTAGTCGTGTTTTAAATGAATTTAGAGATTTTGCTGTTACCACTGTATCAGGGAGACTATTCCATGGTTCGGTAATTCGAATTGGAAATACATTTTTTCTTAAGTTTAGTTTGGCTCTTTGTGTGAATAGTTTTAAAGAATGTCCTCTGTTTCCTGTTCTTTGTGATATCTCATTGTTTTTCAACAGATTTGGTACAGATTCGTGGTCATAAATGTTGTGTATTATTTTATAGACTTCTATCATGTCTCCTCTTAACCTTCGATATGCTAATGTAGGCAGTTTAAGCAATTTGAGTCTGTCTATATATGATAGGTCCCTCATACCTGGTAATTCTTTAGTGGCTCTTCTCTGAATATTTTCTAAGGCAATTTTGTGTTTTATCTTATATGGGTGCCATAGTGCCATAGCATAGTCTATGTGTGATCTAACCATTGTTTTGTAGAGTAGCAAAAAAGTATCTTTATCTAGAAATTGGAATGTTCTTCTAATTATTTTGGTCATTTTAGTTGCCTTGTTTACCACTTGGCTTATATGTTGATCAAATGTGAGTTTTGAGTCAAAGGTTACCCCTAGGTCTTTTTGTTTATCATGTGTGTCTATTGTTTTTGTGACATTGTTCGTTGTTGTGTAGTATTGATTTTCATCTACATTATTTTTTCCAATTTCCATATGTGTACATTTATCTGGGTGTAGTGTGAGCATCCAATCATGACTCCATTTTTCTATGGTGGTTATGTCCTGTTGTAGTATATCTTGGTCATTCGTATTTATTATGGATCTAAATATTTTAATATCATCAGCAAATAGAAATGTGTCAGATTGAGTAAGGTCTGGTAAGTCGTTTATGTATAATACAAATAGTAGAGGTCCTAGGACTGATCCCTGTGGTATTCCAGATGTTACATCATGCCAATTCGACTCTTTTCCATTTATTGCCACCTTTTGTCTTCTGTTTGAGATGAAAGCCTCTAACCAGTTTACTATTTCTTTACTAATATTTAGACTGTTTAATTTACTTATTAGTCTTTTGTGTGGTACAGTGTCGAAGGCCCTTTTAAAGTCCATGTATATAACATCTGTGTAGTATCCTCTGTCTATTTCATAGGTCCATGTGATGTATCTAGTATTGTTATTAATTGTAAGACTGTAGACCTGCCACAAATAAAGCCATACTGTTTTGGACTGAAAAGACCATTTTCTTTCATGCATTTGCAGACTATGCTTGTTAGACTTATTGGACGGTAATTACTGGCAATTTTGTTATTTCCATTTTTGTAGATTGCTGATATCTTTGCATCCTTCCAATCATCAGGAATACAAGATGTTTTTATTGATGTTTCAAATATTTTACACAGAGGGTGACAAATTACATCTGACAGCTCCATTAGTAGCCTAGTGCTTATTTCGTCAGGACCAGGTGATTTACTAATGTTAAGTTCTTTTAAAATTGATAATATTGTGTTTTCAGTTATAGTTAATTTATCCATTTCTGTTTTGTTGTTAACTGTGGGCATAGTTGGAATATACCCTGGCTGTTCTGTAGTAAAGACACTAGAGAAGTAGTCTGCAAATATATTTGCTTTTTCTTCATCTTTTGTTGTTGTTTGTGATTTTGAATCTGTGTAATCTGTGTTTAATTCACCGATTCATTGTTTGATTGTAGTTTTGGATTTGTAGTATCTCCAGAATACCTTTGGGTTTTTATTTGTTTGGTTTGCTAAGTTTCGTTCAAACTCCTTTCGGAGCTTTCTTGTTAATGCTCTGAGTTTATTTCTACTTTTGCAGTATTCTAGATACTTTGTCCCATCACTGGTCTCCATATAATATGTTGTCCATATTCTATTTTTACGTCTGATTAGCTTTCTGGTGTTAGCATTTAAAGGGAAGTTTCCCTTTTCTATTACTTGAGACTTCCTTTTGAGGTACATATTTATCTTCTAATGTATGTAATATTGTTTAAAGGGTCTTCCATTGATAATTTACATTGCCCTTACAAAGTCTGAATTCATCTTCCCAGTTTATGTGTGCGAGGTCGGTCCTCATTTCATCATAATCAGCCATGTTGAAAAGCTTTCTCTTTTTTGTATAATTGTTTATGGCGACATTGCAGAGAATGTTAAATCTGATGACACTGTGATCGCTTTTACCCAAAGGGCTAAAGTATGTAATATCATCTATATTGTCTTCCTCATTTGATAAGATTAAATCTAAGATATTTGACTTATTTGTTCCTCTTCCTCTAGTTGGTTTTTTAACATGTTGGAACATAAAGTTGTCCCTGAGACATTCGATGAATTTAAAAGGTATAGTATTTGGGTTTTCTGATTTGGTTGTCCAAAGATCCCAATTTATGTCTGGTAGATTGTAATCACCTGTGAGTACAATATGTGTATATTTAAGTTTGGACACTGACCCAATCATATTTAGGAATTCAGTGTTGTTTTCCTCTGTCCCCGCATCACTTCTATACAAACACCCAAATAGTAGTTTTGTTGTGTTTTTAAGTTTGACATCTATAAATAAGCATTCTTTGAAAGTTGTGAGAATATTTATTTGTTCTGCCTGTAGGGTACTAATTGTATAAATTATGATATCTCTACCTTCACTAGATTCAATGTTTTTTGTGAACATGGTGTATCCTTTTATGGAAAATTCTGGGATTGTTACATTGCATTTTGGGTTTTACCTCGTTTATAGCAATTATGTGGGATTTTATTTCTTCAATACTTCTTTCAAATTCACTCAATTTATTTCTTAGTTGGTCTGCATTTGTATAGAAACACAGGATATTGTTCACATCAGAATTTTCATTTATTGTGTTTACCTTTCTGTTTGCATTTTTGTGTGGGTGTCTAGTGTTTATTGTGTTTTCCTTATCTTTCTTATTTTTCTTTCCCATGGTGGACCCCTGACTCTGTATATGTATTCCCCCGACTGATCAGCTGCTTCCTGTCTCTTTGCTTCTTCAAATAGTTTTTTGGATTCCTCTCTTTCTTGTTTTGTTTTTCATGGTCTATTTTGATGTTTCCAAATTTATCATTGTTTTTCAGTCGGTGGAAATTTCTCAGAATAGAACGTTTATTGTCAGTGTTTGGAAATTTGATCTGAACTGGTCTGGGATTGCTTGTATTTTCGCTTAATTTTCCAAGTCTACGCATGTCCATGTCTGTTTCTGTGAAGTTGTTGTCTATTTCTGTGCATAATTCCAGGATTTGTTGTTCGTCGTGTTGCTGTTTTGTGGTTTTTAGCTGGGATGTTGATTCAGTAAGGTTGAAGATGATCACATTGACATTGTTGATTCTTTTTTTTTCTTTAGCTTCTAGGTTTTGCTCTTTGACTTGGTTTTGGATGACTTCTTTGACTTCGTTAGACGTAATTTTACTGTCTGTCTGGGCTGATGTACTCTTGTCTAATTTAGCTGCTGCGATTAGTTCATTGACAAGATTTTCATCCACTAATAATTTCTAAAATAATACAATCCTTGCTGTCACTGAGACCTGGGGCCGAGGACAGGTTATAAAACCGTTCTCAGTACTCCGTGCTCAAATTCCATCCTTAAGCCTCACTTTTACACCGTGCTCATACAGACATACTCAACGTAGGTCACCAAACTTTCTGATTACGGTATCGTGCTCGGACTTGAAGTCTTGAGCACGGAACGTCCAAATCCTGAGTATGCTCAAGACCATGCTCAACGCCGTACTCAGACAAACAAAGATGGCAACTAACATAGAAATGGGTTGAGTTCGTTGTCAAAGTTCGTGGTTCATGACAAGTTATGCAGTCCGATTCCAACATCCAAGTCGCTTACGAGTTATTGTCGATCCATTTGATGAGGTGGTGTGAAGCGAATTGTTTTAACAGACACTGTGTTGTGCCTAAAACGGCGGTGTTTACTGAACATTTGCAAACTTAGCGGCAGACGACGACAGAACGATACAGTGTTGCAATAATTTTGTTTTGGTGTCAGTTTTTCGGTGATGGCAGCTCACATAAGTCGTTAGGCAATTTCGTGCAGACAATCGACACGGCCGTGGGCGTGGCTATTTAAGGCGTCCACGCTTCTTTCGAGATAAATCGAATCCGTTGGAAGTTCTGCCGGAAGAGGAAGTATTTCGCAAGTATTGTTTTCGGCCATGTACAGTTGTGTACATTCTTACAAACCATTCCAGAAATTGCTGCCAAGACGCAGCGAAACACCAACATTTTCTTCACCACTTCTTCTTCCGGTAATCTACTACCGTCAATTATGACGACTTCGTGGATAGTGTGCGCATGTTCAAGTGCTGCTTTAAAAAAAACTGTATTAATATTTTTTTTTTTATTAGTAATAATATATATTAAAAAAGTGCATGTTAAAAACAGTAGTTCCGATGAGTTATGTCTTAAGGTCTGTAGTAGAGCGCAGCCGCAGAGCTGTCACGCTCAAGACACTGTTTGAAAGCCTCTATGGAGGGAGCATTTATTGTTTGGACTGTGAGTTTGTTCCAGGGTTCTATAGTGCTTATGAAGAATGAGTGCTTGTATGCTTGTATTCGGGAGCGTTGAATCCTGAGTTGTTGGGGGTGCCCTCTACGCCCAGCGGCTAGATGTTCTGTGGCACAGTGGGTACGCGCTGGCTGTGTGTATCTGTTGAGAGGGATGTCTACTAAGTTGTGTTGGATCTTGTACATCATAGTGAGTCTAGCTGTGTGTCTGCGGTGTTGTAAGGTCTGCCATTTCAATTGGTTTATCATTTCTGTTGGGCTACTGAGGCGCCGCCAGTCACTGTATACGTATCTGGCTGCACGCCTCTGCACCATTTCTAATTTATTTATATTGTGTTTGGTAGTTGGATCCCAGACAGTGGAGGCATATTCTAGGGTGGGTCTGACATAGGTTTCATAGCAGTATGATTTGACTGGTCGTGGGCAGTTGCTGGTATTGCGTCTAAGAAATGCGAGGGTGCTGTTTGCTTTTTTTGTGATTGCATCTACATGATGGTTCCAGGAGAGTTTGCTATTGATGTTTACTCCTAGGTGTTTAGCGGTGTTGTGTATGCATTCTCCCTGATTGGTTGCCCTTTGTCTGGCTTTCTCTTGCTTCGATTTGGGGATATGGTCTATGGCTAGAGATAGTTTATGGTTGTGGATATAGTAGTCATAATTGATAGGTTTAACTTTATTCGTGATCCTTAGTGTTTCACATTTAGCTGGATGGAAGTGCATCATCCAGGTCTCTTCCCATTCGGTGAGTCTGTTGAGGTCCTCCTGCAGGCGCACTGCGACTTCCTCGCCACTGATTCTGGCATACAACAAACTGTCATCTGCAAATAGTTTGATTTGTGATGTTACGCAGTCTGGCATATAATTGATGTATGCCAGAAACAGCAGCGGCCCCAACACAGTGCCCTGCGGGACTCCTGATAGGACTGGGGTCTCTGTGGATGTTTTGCCATTTACAAGGACAGTTTGGGTACGGTTTTGGAGGATTGATGCTATCCATTTTAGGGTGTTTCCACCGACTCCGTAATATTTTAATTTGTGTAGTAGTCTTCTGTGGGGTACTTTATCAAAAGCTTTACTGAAGTCTAGGAGGATGCAGTCCATTTGGCCTCCCTCATCAAGTGTCTGTGCGAGGTCATGAATTGTTCCTATTAGTTGTGTTTCTGTTGATCTGTGTTTTCTGAAACCATGTTGGGTATCTGAAAGAATATTGTGGGTATCAAAATGCGTCATGATGTGGGAGCGGATTATATGTTCTAGGAGTTTGCACAAACAGACACAGTCACAGTCACAGGTTAAAGGTACTCAATCCACTCGTTTGCTAATCTCCAAACCGGTTCTTTTATTACCAGATGGGTAATGTGTTAATAGTTTAACTAGTATGCACAGTCAGTTAATTTTTAAAATGCGTACTTGTCATTTTATAATTGTAAAAAAAGAATCGCCGTTACACCGGGTATAACTGGCGAAACAATCAGCAGCTGCCGACGCCCTGTGCTGTTTGGGGCACGTGTTTTATGCGAGATCGACTTACTATGGCACCACAATAACAAATCGCACGTGCTTTGGCGCGAGATTGCAAGTCAACTCAAAGGCAGTGATTCTTCTATGAAGGTACGCATAAAGTGCATTAACGCAGTCAGCAACAAGAGCGAGTAGTCGGGGGATAATTCACTCTTGTGGACGTTGACTCGACGCGGATTCTCTAACTTGTAAGATTATAATAAATATAAGTCTGACAGTGTCACTGACAAGGCAAGCCAGTTTGAGTTGACAGTCACCATCGGCATCGATATCGCTCAGCCTCAGGCTCAGCATCACAACCTGTGTTGATATGTACCGGTATTGTATTTGATTACGCAGGATCTTGTTAATAAACTTAGTAATTGCGAAAGTACATATCCAGAGAGAATAGATGACGTGAGGGACGAAATTAAAATTGACATGGGGGACTGGTAATACTAATAGGCTCTTGTCGGTCGGGCAAGAAACGTTGTATTTTTAGGGGGAGCATCCGTTATCTCGTGTAACAGAACGTCAAACGGAGAATTATATTATATTTCACAATTATTAAAACAGTGTTTTGCGACTCACATTTCAGTACTATTACTGAATGTTGTTGATTTCTATTATATGTTATGCAAAATAATTTAAATTTTTATAACAGCGATGTTTGATGGTGATGATTTTTTTCAATAAAACATAAACATGAAAATAAAATGTTAATTCAGTAGGTGTACATTATATCATGCAACTATTACATATAACATTCTTTAACTTGTTTCCATTGTAGTCAATGCCTGGCTGTAGACTATGTACCTGGTACCTTTCAAACTCACACGTGCCAGCTGTTTTTAAATATTTATCTAAATTTTCATCACAGCAGTATCTGAATGCATAATAATATTATATTCGAATTATAATATTGCTACAGGCCACACTACAATACAAAAGTGAGACAAGTCAGAGGAGAGGCTAAGATTAAGGCAGTCACATGGGTATGGCAGATGCAGGAAGGATATGTAGTCTGCGGGAGGCTCACATCTGATCAATCCAGGTAATTTAAACAGCTGTTTTCAAATATTTATCAACATTTTCATCACAGCAGTATATGAATGCATAATATATAGGTCATAATACAATGCAAAAGTGAGACAAGGCAGATGAGAGGCTAATATTAAGACAGCCAGGGCATTGGTATGGCAGATGCATTGATGATACGTAGTCTGCGGGAGGCTCACATCTGATCAATCCAGGTAATTTAAACATTTTAACAATCAACAATGTATAAATTATCAAAATATTTTAATATATCCATTTAAATATACATTTGTTTTCATTAACATATTATCTTGAACATGGACAATTAGAATAACCTGTGCTCTTGTATAATGCATATTATACCCAGTGTGTCAACACAGACATTAATGCACATACACTGTGTGAGTCTTGGGGCATGGCGACATAGATCAATTTTAAAAATTACCTTCAAAATGGTGCATTTTGAAGGATGTTTTAACTTATTCCCTGGGAAATAGAGAGGAAACAAATGCACAGCTACAAGTGTAAACATGTTTATAGCAAGAAATACCTATGAGGTGGCCATCCTGGCATATTTTGTGCAAAATGGCTTAGAAAAACACTGAGGTAGTCCACCACACTCATCATATAGCAGGGGAAATACTGAAGCGATGACTCAAGAAATCAATAATACCGTTTTGAAGAAGGTAGACATACATATTATGAATGCTTGAATATTTTCTGAGGGAATGTGCTGTTGGCATCACAATAACCTTATTTTGTCATTTCCAACATTTGCGTTGACCAGACAACCTCACATATTCATGTTTGACATAAAATGTCAAAAATGAATATGTGTACACCATGTAGTAGTTATTGCATGGCATCATTATTTACTCCCAACTCCACTACCATGTTGTTTGTTTACTGAAATTGAATACATGCTTTTCTTTACAGGTCAACAAGAAACTGAACAATGCTTACTACCACTAGTTCAACAAGTTACAGGACAGTTGTATTTGTGGACAGGACTATACAGCTATGCGCCGTGCAAGATGCCCCATATTAAATGTCAAGTATTCGAATGTCGACCAGAAGTGATCCCAGTTGTACTGTGTGTTACATTGTGACATACTCCGCAGTACTAGTTGTGTGTACACTGGCTTCCATGCCGGTCAGGTACCCTGACTGACTAGAATGTAGAATGCAGAGTGCTTGACATGCGAATATGGTGACGCCTGACTAGCTTTGCAGTTGGTGATGGAACGGTGGCTGCCATGGTCTGTCAAATATGGCATGAGCCTTTGGTCAACCTCTCTCGACACTGTAAGACAGGTTCGAAATTCTTTGGTGAACAACATCAGCTTGGATATCGATGACATTGTGTGAGTTCACTCTCTTTGATGATACTGCATAGTGCATACCAGCTTCCTGGCATTTTGCTGTACATCCACATCCACATCTGCCTATACAAGAAACAAAGTGACAATTAGCTCTGACATGTATTATATTTTATATTTGACGACATACATAGCCAAAGTCAATATCATGGTAATCATTCAGAGATGGAGTGAGTACAATACAAATGTACTCGAGTACGAGTATGATTACTTTGAACATGCATGAGTATGAGTACTCCGAAAACAAATGTACTCGAGTAAGATTGTTTTAAGCGATGCTACGGATCATATGCCAATTTTCGTTCTGTGTGATAATAGTACTTACGTGACCAATAATAATGATCAAAAAGTGAAGTATAACAGAACATTGGACGATGAAGCCTTAAGCAAATTTGAACAAGACTTAAGCCATACAAACTGGGAAACTGTACTGAACGAATGTAATCCCAATTTAGCATACTTGCAATTTATGCAAATACTAAGTAACACCTACAACAATGCTTGTCCTGTCAAAATAAGAATGTATACAAACAACACTAAACGGAAGGAAAAACCTTGGATATCAAGAGGCCTAAAAAATGCTTGCATTAAAAAAAATAACTTGTACTTAGCATTTCTAAAAAGAACGTCATTGTTAACAGAAAGTCGCTATAAAAACTACAAAAACAAGTTAACAAAAATCTTGCATATTGAAAAAAAGAACTATTATAGACAGAAACTCGAAGAGTGTAAGGGCAACACTAGTGAAACGTGGAAAATTCTTAACACTATAATTGGCAAAAGAAAGTCGGAAGCAAAATATTCAAATGAATTCATTGTTGATAACGATCGAGTAACATTAGACAACGAAGACATTGCTAATCATTTCAATAACTTCTTTGTTAACATAGGTACAATCTTATCTAACAGTATAGAGCCATGCCAAGGAACACAACCGACTGACTTTCTAAAAAAAACAGGTATCAGAGTCGATGTATATGTATCCCGTTACTGAGAAAGAAGTAAGCGAAATTATGTCAGGGTGCAAAAGTAAAACTTCGTATGGACACGACGAAATCAGCATGAAAACTGTTAAACATGTAATAAAGCAAATTGTAAGACCTTTAACCTATATATTTAACAGATCATTAATCACCGGAATATTTCCAAATGACATGAAAACGGCAAAAGTTATTCCTGTTTTTAAATCAGGAGATCGTCTCCAATTTTCTAACTATAAACCTATATCACTGTTACCCCAATTCTCCAAAATACTAGAAAAAATATTTAATAAAAGGTTAATGTCATTCATTGAAAATCATCACGTATTGACTGACGGGCAATATGGCTTCAGAAGTAATCACTCAACTTCATTAGCGTTAACCGAATTTGTCGAAAAGGTAACTTCAGCAATAGATAAACAAGAAAGCACTATCGGGGTCTTTATTGATCTGAAGAAAGCATTTGACACCGTTGATCATAAAATACTGCTAAGTAAGTTACAATGTTATGGAGTAAGGGGTTTGGCACTAGATTGAATTAAAAGTTATTTAGCCAATCGTGGTCAGTCAACAGTAATTCAGAGCTAAAGAATATCAAGTGTGGAGTCCCACAAGGATCAATCCTGGGCCCAGTACTATTTATTTTATATATAAATGACATGTGTGAAGTGTCAAAATTGCTTAATATTATTTGGTTTGCAGATGACACTAGCATTTTTTACTCAACTAGGAATATTGTGGATATAACATGTACAGTTAATAACGAACTAGAAAAACTAGATATATGGTTCAGAGTTAATAAATTATCGCTTAATGTGAACAAAACCAATTTTATCATGTTTACAAATAAAAAACAACTTAGACCAACAGTAAACATTGTTTTGAATGGAAAGAACATTGAGCAGGTGTCACATACACAATTCCTTGGTGTAATCATTGATGAAAACTTAACGTGGAGAGAGCAGATAAAAACGGTTGAAACGAAGGTATCAAAAAGCATAGGTGTTTTGTATAAAACAAAGGATGTTCTTGATATTCAAGCATTACGCACGTTATACCAATCACTTGTTGAACCATATATGTCTTATTGCTGTGAAATATGGGGAAATACGTATCCGTCTAGAGTTAGAAAACTCTCTGCTACAGAAAAAAGCTATACGAATAATATATAGTCTTGATTACCATGGTCATACATCTGTATTTTTTCACTGCTCAAGAATTCTTTAACTTCAAGATTTAATTACACATAGGACTATGGTTATGCTTTATAAAGCAAACAACCACTGTTTAGAAGGTCGTGTACAAGCGTTCTTTGAACCAACTGCAGCCGTACACAAGTATGATACCAGACAATCTAAACTATTTTATGTTTAAAAAGCGAACACCACCCATAGACTACTGTCAATTACTGTCAGAGGAATACACGTATGGAACGGTCTTGAAAGTAATATAAGACAGTTGCCAAGTTTACAACAATTTAAAAAAAGTTTAAAGTCGACGTTACTTTCTTCGTATTTATGAACAATTAACACAATGCAAAAAAAATATTATTGTTGGTTGTATTAAATCTTATAACTTTTACTATAACTATTACGCATTTTAGTTGAGAAGGGCATAGCGCCTTACAAGTCATATGACTTCTGCTATGTCCTTTTAACAACAGCACCAATATTATATTGTATTGTCGTTACCATTATGTATTGTATTATTTTTCATACTATGTTGTATATTCCTGTGTTGCTGTTGTTAAATAAACATTCATTCATTCATTCATTCATAAGATTACTTTAGAATGTACTCGAGTACGAGTACGATTACTTTAGAATCTAATCATGATTACTGGTACTTTCACGATTCCTTTAATGAATATCCTGTTTCTACCGTAAAGGCATGCCCTATGGTGATGACACCAAGTTCTGAAAATGTGACACATTTAAATTTTAATGTACTGGAAAAACTTGCAATGTTATGAACGATCACCTCCCAGGCTTCCAAATGCAAGTAATACACCCTGATTCTTGTTATTTTATTACATTAATGTTACTAATAAATTAAAATAATATGTATATACCTATTTTTATGTATTAAATGATCATAAAATTTTGCTTAGTGTATTAAATTATTATTATAAATGTATTAAATATTGTCATTATGAATATGTATAACGCAGGCCTAAGTATAACTGTTACGGATCACTTATAATGCATTTACATTATGCCTAGCTACTATTAGGCTAATTAAGCCTAGTTAATTAATCTTAGCCTTAGGACTACCATATGTGACATAAACATTACATAGTTACAGTATTATAATAAATCACTGACATATCATAGTCATATAGGCCATAGTCTATGCCTGGTGTAGTCATACTCATAGGCATAGCATAGCCATATACCTTCAACCTTGGCTTGCTATTTTGTCGTACCATGGGCCTAGCTGTCATTGCCATTGGCTGAATAAGCGCCAAGGTTGAAGGTAAATAATAACATAAATGTAATAAAAACAACAGAAATATCAATGACGTATATACTCATACGCCTAAATATATACGTGATTATAGCTGAGCAATTCGTAATGACTAACCTATTTGGAAGAACATCTGTGCGAACGCTGCATGTGGACTGTGTCTGGATTGTAGTCAGTGACAGTTCGCTGACGCTGTCCCTCGCCGCCGGCCAACGGTGCACGTAGCTTGCAAAGGGCACTTTCACTGTTCTGAAGGCGAAGTCATTCTGTTTACTGCTTAGTTGCATATTCTTTCCCAATCATGCGTCGATGCTGTCTTTGTCTGCTTAATTTGCCGTGTTGATGGCATATAAAAATAATTCGTGCCTACACTCGATCGCCGTTTCGCGTCAGGCTGCAATCTAAGGGGTGACAGGGCAAACAAAAATTAATAATCTATAATGTGCTTGATGGCTAATGCCTATTAGTATATCAATACAAGGGTGCAAAATGACAGAGCCTGGCATGATGAATATTTACTGGACTAAGATCAAGTTGCGGGCTGCGGCCAACCAAGCAATTTACCTAGTGAGTTTCCACTAGGTAGTCGGAAGTTTATATCTTATTATGAATGTTACTACTACACCGATGTAGGGTTTTTAGGAGAGGGGAGTGATCAGTTTCGCTATATGACTATAAATTTGTTTTATGAACTGAAAAAGTATGAGGACATTTCCTATGTTGACCCCCTCAGGCCGAAAAGTGGGGGACGTGTCCCCCTCGTCCCCCACTGATCGACACCCAAGCTGTGCCTCTGTAGAACTTCCCAATCCTATATTTTGGCAAAGAAATACGCCATCACTCAAATGGGAATAAGTTACACAAAGTGCAGGAATCCGCCGCTTCTGCCGTAGGCAATAAGCATCAAGCAGGCAATGGGTGAAAGTGCAACACAAATTTCATCATTTAAGATGTGCTTGATGGCTAGAGCCTATTAATAATATCAACACAAGGTTGCAAACTGATAGAGCCCGGCAGCGGCTTACATTTTTCCGATAGTTATACACTTACCGATTGGCCTTTCTGCGTATGCGCGACACATTTTAAATCATCAATGTGCAGCGAAATAACAAAGCATTTTTGGTATAAATGCCAATGGCTGTTCGTTAGTTAACTCTCCTGTGATGACAATTGTGAAGGGTTGTCTAAAATTCGTTCAATACATTAAAATATTACGTTTGTTTAAATAACTATCACGGATTATGGCGCACTAACAGCAAAACATGCCTGAAAACGTGTTTACCTCGTGTTAATTTGCGATAAATAACTTTGCTGAGAGGTTATATACATCACAACGAGCAGCACCTAATAAATATACCATAAATGCTTTGTCGTTTCACTGCACATTGATGATTTTACATTTATCGCGCTTGCGCAGAAACGTCAATCGATAACGCCGGAAAAATGTAAGAGCTACACCGCAGCCCGGCATGATGATTATTTACTATACTAAGGTCAAGTTGCGCGGTGTGGCCAGCCAAGCAATTTATCTAGTCGATTTTCTAATGGGTGGTCGGAACTTCATATCGCGAGTTTATTGTCTAGGTAGTCCTATCATAGAGAAACAAAGGTTTCCTCTATGGTCCTATGGCTATGACCTATGTAGCGGTGGGAAACTCCAGAGCCGTTGTTTGTTGCAAACTTATATTTGATCAAATAACGTATAAATCCACAAAGTGAGACATGTGGTAGGAAGTATACTAATAAGCAAATATCGGTCATGGTGTACGTTGACTTTTCTAAAATGCGTTAAAAAGGGGAAATTATGTCAGAATGCAACTTTAAGAGAGAGGAGTGTTGAGTCAGCCTATATGCCTCGCAATTTTTCTGAACTGAAAAGTGGGGGGACAATTCCTATGCTGTCCCCCCACCCTAAAAATTGGGGGGACGCGTCCCCCCCCGTCCCCCACCGATCGCCGCCCCTGTAATTGGTTATCGGGTCACCCGTGTCGGATCAGAATAGCGCACGTCGAATCGCCATCAGACACGAGCGAATGTCTAGTGATGATGCAAACACGTGCATAATATAGGGCCTGTAAGCCAAACTCCGCGCGGCTGGCGCTGAATGCGGAGAGAAGACAATAACGATATTTTAACGACGGATGATAGTTGTATTTCCGACTGATGAATACTAGCAAAATCAGGTCATAAATATATTGTGTTATAGCTGTCTTATCTAAACTGTCCGATTTAGTAGTGAGTTTGCCACACTGTCATAGACATATAGCGATTTACGTCGCGCAGATAGTATGAACGATTTTAGGCCGTATGTGTCTTTTACTCGATTTGCATCTTACATTGTTGTACGTTGTGGTTTCACAACAGTTCGATAAGCACTTATATTTGACAAGGTGACTAAGTGCACATACGCCTAACATATGGACACATATGTCACAAAACAGGTTCCACTGCGCGAAAGCTTCCTTCATTACATGTCAAGATCGCTTAACACAAGTAGTACTACCCGCCGACGCCATGGCATGGTAACTACCATAATAATCAATTAAAATGCATGATTTCCGTGATTATTCTTACCGGTAAAGTGTCACACTGCTTCTGCTTGTAATTATCCTTCGAAAAATATAGCTTTTTGAACAGCCCGATTATTATAATCAAAAACAAAACAAATTCCTATCTTTCTTTAAACATGGAAACAATTTAACTTCCAGCTTCCAAATGCACCTACCTAATTTTCGACCGCGAGACTTACATGGCCTATTGGCTAGTATTGCCATAGTAACGCACCCGCTATGTCACTGCTGAACGGTGTTGCCTGGTGGTATATCAAACCAGCGCGATAAGTTGTATAAATTTCCACCAAAAAATCATTTAGAAGGTGAGAACCATCATGCAGATAAGTTATTATTTGAAAAGTGTTTGTGTATTGCGATAATTGTAACTTTGAGTATGCTACAGAAAACGAGATATAAAAATAGACACAACAAACTGTTTTTTATCGGCACAAATTATCACACTTGTCTTATCTACACAGTTAATCGCACGTTTTCAGTTTTATTGTTCTTATTGTTCTCCTAACTTCACTTTAATCTTTATGCACCTTTAGCATTGCGCACCGCACAAACTCCTATGTTAGCCCCAGAAGGGGCTGTATGGAGTATACGAACGAAGAACGAAGAAAAATGTGGAGGGATCTAGCCTCGATTATCCTGACTCCGCGAGGTGGCAGCACTTATTAGCCCTTTACTACTGCCTGGGGAAATTATGCTCAGCGCTTGTTACTGTCAGGGCGGCCCCACCCTAGAATAGGATAGAAACGCTGATTGGTTCTCAGGCTGAATTTGAAATAAAACTAAATAAGGATACCCTTTTTATCAGATATTATTATGTAATAAAAAAACTGCTAAATTTAAACGTCACACATAAAATAAAAATGACAATTCGTTGTTGTTATTTTTTCACCTCATTTATTATTTTCTACTTTTTATTTTGTATATAAATATGTTAGAACTTAGTTTCATTATCAAAAACATATACTGTATTTTAGTAGCAACGTTGTGCGTGTGTCGAAGTTTGACGCCAACTTTACTTTTTACGGAATAACAGCAAAGTATTTCCCCATATCATGGCTGTTTACATGGCAACCAACTATGCGAATGGAATTAAAGATGTCCGATGTCGTGTCTGACGACACACCGGCGGGCAAGGTGGAGAACGAATTGAAGCACAACTAGTCATACTTAAACGTTTCCATTTTAGATTTAATTTGTATACACTCAACTCCATTCCACGCCACGCTACGCTTCAAGGCGACACGACGCGACGCGACGCAGTGGTTACGCATCATTCCTATAGTACATCCACAGTTTGTAGCGTCATCCCAATGGCTCATCGGATAATGCGGTTTAGCAGCACTTTGTTCTTCCACCCCAGCAAACTAAATAGTAGCATAGTACTGACTGGCGATGGAATGATGCAAGAGGTGACAAATTGTCCTCCATTCAGTGTATGTTCTTGGCTTCCTGAAAATAGTTCCTGCGATTGGCGCTAAAAGTCCTATAAAAACTGGATGAAGATCTGAATTCTTAGATAGGACTACGAATCTACTCTGTCTCTCTCTCCTCTCTCTCTCCTCTCTCTCTCTCTCTATCTCTCTCTCTCTCTCTCTCTATTGCCTTTCCATGGATGACTGTTGGAGGAAGATCTTATTGAATGCTACGGAAGTCAATGATAATTCCTTTCGTTTTCTTGGTGTTTCATTGCAGACAGTTCGAATCGCATCACGAAACAAGGTTTTTTTTTATCAGAGTAGGGCGTTATTATAAGCAAATTTGAAATGATAGTCCTTACTGATAGAGCGGTCAACTGGCCTGCAGTCACTTGGGTAGACTGAGAAAAGTGCTGGTGAACTCACCCAGCCGTAGGGGGCGCCACTGTTTGTCGTGATGGTAGGAAAGAGGGCGCTACTGGTCTTAGTCCACTGTTTCCTGTCTCTAGTACAGTTGTATGCAATCCATGTCTTTGTGACAGAAAACCTATAATTAGTTTATAATAACGCCTGCATGGAAAGCATACTTCTTAATGTTATACTGCCAAGGCCACCCAAACCACATCCAAGCAAGAATGATATTTATCCTTATTTAAAACAGAAAAACGTCAAGCCAAATGTGTTTATTCATACAGTTCAAATGAATGTAGAAAACAAAACATATGGGTGAATAGTTTGAAAAGAGAAGCATATAACTGAAATTACCCACAAAGGCATGCATATCATTTGTTGAACATTTCAAACAGCTTCGTTTCAGATTATATTAATTTAATTAGATACATACAACATGACAATCATTACAAATATTTTGGGTGCTAACTACAAAAACAAAACAATATAAAACAGATAAAAATAAAAGTACATAATAATAAATTATCCCTCATATTTGCTGTAATGTGATTCAAAATAGTGTAGCGATCTTATATTGCTAAAACTGCTATTGCTACTGCTACTGGCTAGTAATCCACAATCACCATTCGTTGTATTGTTAGCAATACCTAGCATGCATTAGTTGTCATATGTTTTTGTCGCATTATTTGTTTATCATATAGTGCCACCAATCGTGAGCTCTTGATTCATGCATTGCTACAGCTTGTGTTTGGCATAAATTGCACTTAATCGATTAAGTTTATCACGTAATATGTTTGCATGGTTCAAATCACCACTCATGTGACCGCGCTGTCTTTTACGTACTAAACCTCTGTACAAATCGAGATCTCACCCGTGGTTTGTCAGCCGAGTGCCTCGTAACGACTTTGGTAGGGAATCACATTGACTTTAGGTTGCAAATAACCGTTTAATAATATAAATATGACTCAAGCCTAAATAAGGGTTTCCATTTAATGGCTGACCAGGCGATAGTAAATGTGACTTTTTCATACACCTTAACGTATTGTCACTAAAATAATAACGATATCAAAGCTTGTTGGTTTTAGGAATGCATTAGGCTGACTGGTGAATTTACAAGTAATACGCGACTGTGAAACTGTGAACTCTATCTGGATTGACCGCGCACGAGAATCTTTCGACGACATGTCCTTCGGCACGAATTTTATTCCACGCCGGCCCGAGCTCAGACATGAAATAGCCACTAGTAGAAGGAAAATCGTCGAATATGAGCACGTTATGATTTCTGTTGGCCATCGCGCGCATGTTCCTGACGTCCGCCAGCGCAATCTTGTACTTGTGCGCACCATCAACAACAAGCACGTCACACTTGACGTCACTGTGGGTTTTACTAAACTGTGGCACCGCTTTCGTGGAGTCACCGACGTAGAGATGAAATCGACCCGGGAATGTTTGGTTTATGTAGGCGACCATCGGTAACACGTAAGGATAAGTAGCAATATCGAATGAATGGACGACCACGTCATCAGACGCAGCTAACCATTGCAGTGTGCTGTGACCTCCGTTGAATCCTATCTCGCATATTGTTTTCACCCAAGGCCTGCGTGACAGCCAGTAGTAGAAACGAATCTGACCTCTCACAAGTCCCGCGTGACCAGCTTTGGACTTTGCTTTTGCGTATTCCTGGCTGGCTTTTTCGTTAAACTTACGGCGATGTTCAAGGAACGGTTTCGTATAGAAGTCTTCGTCGGCTTCTGGGTGGCGAACAACTCTCGACAGTCCAAGTGGTCAGGGTGTAATTGGTCATTAAACATGTCCTTCCACGACTCCACACGAGGCTTGACGTCTGCTTTAGCGAGTCCGCGCCTCCGATTGAATTCACCACCAAAGCGGACAAACGCAATCAACATGAGGGCCAAACAAACGAAGGTAGCAATCTTGCAGAATGTCTGACGTGCGGGTATCATGATGCATTCTACAATAAACAAAGAAGAAGAAGAAGTTATTGTTACAATATATAATGATATGCTTAGTGTCGATTTCTATACGGTTTTCACCAGCATTTCTCTTCTCACAGAATAGAGTTAAATGGTATATATATATATATATATATATATATATATATATATATACTTTTACACCTGGCTTTCACGTTGAACCAGT
Organism: Oasisia sp. SBJ-2009; assembly: GCA_964017155.1. NCBI lineage: Eukaryota > Metazoa > Annelida > Polychaeta > Sabellida > Siboglinidae > Oasisia > Oasisia sp. SBJ-2009. The sequence goes on along the minus strand of OZ024864.1, from coordinate 24,256,535 downwards.
TTCACATGTTATTGGCCCAACCGGGCATTTGTTTCGATCCAGCTGACCAACTTCGACGTTTCCCCAACTTCAGAACAAACATGGTTACCTTAACACCTTGTTTTATTTGATATTTCAATCAACGTTGGTTCTGTTAAATTTTATTTACAGTGTCTAAAATACAGCCGTGCATACACGTGCGTATACGCACTGCTGATATTTAATTCTCAGAAAATAGCTCAAATGAGCTAATGTTATCAGTTCCATGTGTGAACCGACGTTAAATACAGCTCCTTGTATCCCCTTGTGTCTTGTAGTATACTGGCAAACGTTTCCCAGAGTGGCTGCAGTGGTGGATCTTGTAATACAGTCTTCGAGGAACAAAGGCAACGGTTTTGGACTGCCTTCACATTGGCGTACATCGACTGACACGTAGTTTGTATAGCCAGTCGCGTTGGCATTCAACTGCACATTTGTCGTGATATTATGTACGCCTGATCATAGTGATAACAGCTTTAACGTTGAGTCTCGGGCACCACCAAAAACAAGATATGCTTTTGATGTGCTGAAGACATCCGTCTGAAATATCAACCCACACCCCGCTAGTCTGTCAAAACATGTAGGCCAAAGGCAAAGTCATGAGTCCATCTTAGTTGACTTTATTTAAGTTTAGTCTCAGTGCAATTATGCAAACTAAAATAGCAATGGGAAGTGGCAATGATCGAGTTAACTGTTAATATTAAATATGAAAAAGTAAATTTTTATTAATATGTGTGTCCATAACATGTCATTTATGTCACTGCCTGCTTTGTTCAGTCCATCTTGGCATTGGTCAGTTTAGTTCCTAAACAAACCTATCTGTTTGGCCTAACCGGAATAAGTATATTTTATGATTCATTGTTCATTAAACGTGTTATGTGATCAATTATATTTTCCTGAATAAAGCTTATATTCCGCACTAATAGGCGTCGGCACCTGCGGGTTAAGTCCACTATCGAGGAAGGGAGGTTGTAGATAAGGTTAGCCCCCAGTATTTTGGAACGCTGGTAACAGTTCTGAAGCGTCAACGAAACATTTCTAAAAGCAAGTTCGGGTCTTCCGGCGTCGTGATATCCGAAGCAGCGCGACACCGGAGGCGAAATTCCGATGAATGGCCAGGTCGACTCAGCACTGTTATTATCGTTCAGAGCCGGTGTATCTATGTCGTCAATTAGATAACGACTTGACATGTACATGCTTGTAAGGTGAATGCTGGGCAGGGCGTGTGTTTGCAATTGAATACGTCATCTAACTGAACGGCCTATGCACACCGGTGTGGGCATGACACTATTACTGGACTCGCAGAATTCCATATTCTCTTTGTTCACTTGTGAACTTGGATTGTACACTTGATGGCAATTTTTGTAAAGGATTACTATATTTATACTCTTTGAACTTGCAATGGTAGCCCTCTGGCATAGCGAATAATTCTGCTCGAACAGTGCGGCAAGGTACTCTGGTTTGTCTTTGTGGAGTGCCCTGGGCTAGTACCCAGAGCACCATAATCACAAATGAGACAAGTTCGTTCACTGTGCCTTCACGTTACTCCAGCTTGTTGAGCTGTGACTATCTTATTGTAGACAGTGGTCGATATTTGTATTGCAACATTTTCGGATGCAAATAATGCAAAGGTATTCGTTTGTTTTGCTAGTTTGTAATGATATTGAGTGGTTTATACAGTTACTATACTTAGCGTTTTATATACGAAGTTTATCATAATATATTATCGTATCGTATCGTATCGTATCGTATCGTATCGTATCGTATCGTATCGTATCGTATCGTATCGTATCGTATCGTATCGTATCGTATCGTATCGTATCGTATCGTATCGTATCGTATCGTATCGTATCGTATCGTATCGTATCGTATCGTATCGTATCGTATCGTATCGTATCGTATCGTATCGTATCGTATCGTATCGTATCGTATCGTATCGTATCGTATCGTATCGTATCGTATCGTATCGTATCGTATCGTATCGTATCGTATCGTATCGTATCGTATCGTATCGTATCGTTGTTATCAAACCTGTTACTGTGTATTATGCCACGTTTGGGCAGAGTGAAATATAATATACAGCCTGACAAAAACAAAGACTGCAGAATATGTGTTTACATGCATGTTTTAAATGCATCTTTTGAGGGCGTGTCTACCTTGTACTTTTCTTAGTTTCTTTCGGAACACTCAATATGATTTGTGAAAAACAATACAGAAATGGCAAAAGCAAAATCACAATATTTTACAATTATGGTGTCAAGTAATTCAGAAAATCCTCATCAGTTATGGAGTTGCATAAATACAATTTAACAAGTTATCTTTATGATGTGTTCTCAGGTTATGTTAAGAATACAATTACCCTGATACGGCCTTCGTTCCCTGTTCCTATGTTAAATAAAGGAAACGTTCAGCCTCTGCAGATAAATTCCCCAGTTTCTTCATTTATGCCAGCTACTGTTGAGGAAGTGAGGCAAAAAGTATATCTCCTCCAAATACATTTTGTGATCTAGATCCATTGCCAACTGTACTGTTGAAAGCATGTATTGACTCTGTTCTTGGTACGTTAAAAATATCATAGATGTACCACTGAATACAGATATTTCTTCAGATGATTTTAAACGAGTGCATGTAAATCCGTATCTTAAATAGACATCTTTGCCGAAAGATAACTTGATAAATTATAGACCTGTTTCTAATCTTAGCTTCATGTCCAAAATACTTTAAAAGGTTGTAGCAAAACGCATTGGATCTCATATTAATTCAAACGATCTGTTCCATACAAACAACTTCATTCTACGGAGACTGCTCTCCCAAAATGTATAAAGATATAATTTCAAATATGGATAATGGTACAGTAACTGCACCTACGTCCAGGGGCGTCGATCCGGTTTTAAAAGTGGGGGGGGGGGAGGAGGACCAATTTATATACACATATATGTATGCATAATATATATATATATATATATATATATATATATATATATATATTACCTGAAATACACATAAGTATTTTTTTAAATATAAAACATAATTCATTGTTGGTCTAGTGTTAATTCTAAACAAAAAAGCCTTTATGTTATGCTATTTATAATAGTTATGTTTGCAACATATATCACTGAATCACTGAACATTTGGGGGTAGACTTTGGACCCAACACTGCTTGCCTGATTCATAGAGTGACAAGATGCAGAGCTTACAGGGGTGCCTGTGTAGGACTGCCCAATCCCACCGTTTGGCAAAGAAATTTGTCATCACTAAAATGAGATCAAATTACACAAAGTGCATAAATCCTCTGGTTCCGCCGTAGGCGATATAAATATCCACCAAGGCGACCAGGCTGCAATCCTAGGGGTGACAGGGCAAATAATAATCTATTATGTGCTTGATGGCTATATATCAATACAAGGGTGCAAAATGAATATTTACTGGACTTAGATCAAGTTGCGGGCTGCTGCCAACCAAGCAATTTATTTTATTATTAATTTTACTACTAGACAGATGTAGGGTTTAAATTAAGAGAGGGGAGTGATCAGTCTCGCTATATATGCCTATAAATTTGTTTTATGAACTGAAAAAGTATGAGGACATTTCCTATGCTGACCCCCTCAGGCCGTGGGGTGGTCAACGTCCCCCTCTTCCCCTACTGATCGACGCCCATGCTGTGCCTGTGTAGAACTTCCCAATCCAACATTTTGGCAAAGAAATTTGTCATCACTCAAGTGGGAAGAGGTTACACAAAGTGCAGGAATCCGCCACTTCTGTCGTAGGCGATAAGCATCAAGCAAGCGAGGGGTGAAAGTACAACACAAATTTCATCATTTAAAATGTGCTTGATGGCTAGAGGCTATTAATAATATCAACACAAGGTTGATAGAGCCCGGCAGTTTCCCGGTAGTTTTAAGCCTTCCGATTGGCCTTTCTGCGTATGCGCGACAAATTAAAAATCATCAGTGTGCAGCTAAATAACAAAGGATGTTTGGTATAAATGCCACGGGCTGTTCGATAACTCTCCTGTGATGACTACTGTGAAGAGTTGTCTTAATTTCGTTTAATACATTAAAATATTACGTTTGTTTAAATAACTAACACGGATTATGGCAAAACATGCCTTAAAACTGGTTTGCCTCGTGTTAATTTGCGATAAATAGCTTTACTGAACTTTATATCGCGAGTTTATTGTCTAGCTAGTCCTATGTAGCGGCTTTTACGATATAGGAGTGTTGAGTCAGGCTATATGCCTCGCAATTTTTCTGACCTGAAAAGTGGGGGGGACAATTCCTATGCTGTCCCCCCACCCTGAAAAGTGGGGGGGGGGACGCGTCCCCCCCGTCCCCCACCGATCGACGCCCGTGCCTACGTCGCTTGATTTGTCAGCTGCTTTTGATACTATTCTCATGGATCGTTTATCGTTGTGGTACAGTGTATCTGGTGTAGCTTTAAGCTGGTTTAAATGTTATCTTAGTGGTAAACACTAGAGCTAAGATTGGGGATTGTTTTAGATTGTTTGGTATTATTTAGATTGTTTAGAATTATTAAAAACAACAAGACAAGATCCGAATACCTATTGACGATCAAGGGGCATATACTGCAGCGCTGCCCAGTACAGGATGAGGAAGAAGGGGAAGGGAGAAGGGAAGATAAGGAAGATGAGGAAGTAGAGGAAGATAGATGAGGAAGAAGAGAAAGAAGAGGAAGAAGAGGAAGAAAATGAATATGTAGATGGCTTTCTTCATTACATGTCAAGATTGCTTACCACAAATAGTACTACCCGCCGATGCCATGGAAACTACCATAATAATCGATTAAAATGCATGATTTCCTTGAACATTCTTACCATCAAAGTGCCACACTGCTTCTGCTTGTAATTATCCTTCGGAAAATATAGCTATTTTGGGACAGCCCGAGTATTACAGTCAAAAACAAACCAAATCCCTATATTTTAAATATAGAAATGGAAAATTTACTTCCAGCCCCTAAGTGCCCCAACCTCATTTCGAGCGCGTAACGTAGAGAAGAGAGGGGCAAAGCGCACCCCCTCGGGGCAAAGCGCACTCCCACCTAAATCGTAAGATATACGTTTCAGGGGCCCTTTCTACCGTTTTGTGGAAGCAGTGTTCTGCCAAAATCTTGGTGGCAATTATTTCAAGAAACTCAGAAATCGAAGTAAGTTACACAAATTAGCAGTTTTCGTCCATATTATTGTAAAAAGAGTTAACAGATTTCTGTGTACTTAGTGACTGCATGGTAAGTAACCTAGTAAATATTAAATAAACTGTTAGTCAAATTTCTTCTTGTGAGGCAAAATGCACCTCGGGGGGTGCGCTATGACCCACATGATGAAATCTAAGAGATCTCGCGGGCGCTCATTAAAAGTAATTTTTTCGGTGATGATTTCTGCAATTACGACGGTGTTTAGATAACATATAATACATGTAGCTATGTTAACCATTTCTCTCTAGGACGAAAATAAATAGGTCAAAACATGTTTGCTTCAAAAGGGGTGCGCTATGCCCCTATCTACTCTACATGGCCTATTGCCATAGTAACGCACCCGCTATGTCACCGCTGTACGGCGTTATCTGACGGTGTATCAAGGCCTTTGCTGTCGTAGTTCTAACAGCTGAAAAAAATTCATTTCAACCACTGACGCGGAACCTACGGAACCCAATTACCCAATCAAGATGACCAAGTGACCCATGACAACGGACCCACAGAGCACCTGACTAAGGGATCACATTACATCGCGTCCAGATTCGAGTTCGAATCTGATCCCGCGCGACTCCAAACAACATATGAAATATTTGTATGCACAACATCCACGGAATTATATATTTTGCACATTGAAATACTTTAAAGGACAAAAAAAGGCCACGGTTTCGTGTCATACCCCTAATAGAGTTTATACAAAGTAACAATTTCCACATATACTCAATTTTTTAACGTCAGCGGTTTACTCAGAATGTGACTTTAAAGTCTAAAATTCTAACGAAATCCACGATGGTCTAGACGCCGCCATAGATGAAGGGTTAACTTGGATTGGCCATTCAGCGCGCGGCATTCTATATTTCTGCTGAAGCCGGTCAGCTTCCTGCGGCGTTGTTAAGAGTCAACAACTTCGAGTCTTCGACAGTTCGTTCAGTTGGCGTGACATCTAGCAGCTGTTTATAGACGTATATCTAAATCTGTGGTTAAATATATGGTAAACTTTAGTAATTATGCCTTCGTGTTCGGCATACGGTTGCAATAATAGTTGAAACAACCGGTAGTATTGAATCAATGGATTCACATTGGTGATTAGCGGGCGTACTGTTTGGAATCCCTCCAGTCCAAGTACAGTTCACTTTGCTCGGTCCATTTTGAGGAGAAATGCTTTGATGTAGACATGTATCATCAGTTGATGGGATGATTTCAGCGATAACAATAATAGACAACTTTATATTTACCGTCATCAGCATGTTACGCGCGTTGCCGAGTTGCAGCCATTTCATGACAACAGCCAAACCCCATGCAGGGAATCTACGTGGAGAGCGCCTCGATCACCGTCGTGACGTCATTCTTCGTCTAAGATGGGGTAGCGCATAGTATTTGGATGGATGGGTGTTAAAACATATTTTTCTTGTAAACCGCTGGCGTTAACAAATTGAGTATATGTGGAAATTGTTACTTTATATTAACTCTATTAGGTGTATGCCACGAAACAGTTAACTTTTTTGTCCTTTAAACCACAGTTGCCATTGCCTGGATTATATATTACAACGCCACCCTCACACTGGCATCATCTTATCTGGTGATTTCAAACTTCTACCCGAATGATACGTAAAACCCCATTACAGGCTAAAGCAGATAGTGACTGTTCGAACACGCGGTGATGACACTTTGGACAAGATGTTATGCCAATGTGGACAAACGTTATGGACAGCCACACACCAGTTGGCCTATCGGAATTGCCGACCACAACGTCATCATTTGTGAACAACTCGTTGATTCAAAACTCATCACTGGACATCGTCACATACTGACAACGAACGCAATGGGGCAAGATCAGCGGGTAATGTTTGCATCAGACTTGAAGACAATCAAATGGGAAGACCTCTACCATCTATCATCATGCGAAGTACAGCTGCAAATGTTTACGTCCAACATAAACCAACTGACGGATAAACATTTCCCAACAAAGACATTGGTAAGACACTCAACATATAACCAACAATGTCGGACACCCATGGCGTATGTGTGTGTTTGTTTGTTTGTTGTGTGTGTGTGTGTGTGTGTGTGTGTGTGTGTGTGTGTGTGTGTGTGTGTGTGTGTGTGTGTGTGTGTGTGTGTGTGTGTGTGTGAGTGTGAGTATGTGTGTATATGTATGCGTATTTATGCTTGATTGTATGTATGTATATATATATACATATGTATATATATATACATATATATATATATATATATATATATATATATATATATATATAATTTGTGGGTGTATATGTATGTGTATGAATCATGTATTAAAAGAAACAATATTGCAATGAGGTAAACAAATTGTTACACATGTATCGAGTAATATGCTTACTAGCTTTTGGCTTCAAAATCTTTAAATATTTATTACTTTTTAATAAGCTTAGTCAAATAATAACAGATAACATGTTTTAATATCTTCAATTATTTAAATTCGTTTTATAGATACATATTTTATTTTATGTACATTATTGTTATACATACACTATTGTCTTAAATTATATATTATTGCATTCTAATTTTAGCAAAAGTACTTTGCATATTTTATATACCCATTTCAGGCTATTTGATTACCCAGAGCGAAATAAACTAAACTATTATTGTAAGATCTAGTGACGACTCGAAATAGCTAAATTATTTCGCATATGGTAACTGTCACAATAGAATCTTCCACTGTAAGTGTTATAGGTCCCCCAATAAAACCCATCTAGAAGGTGATAACTATTATGAAGATAAGTTATTCTTATCAAAATGACTGCGGTAATTTTGACTTTGACTATCCTTACAAACAAAGAGATGTATCGCCCAAAAAGAACCAAAAAACTTGAATCACTTGCGTGGCCTATTTCCCCATATATGCGTAAGTGTGACATCCGTCTGTGTTGTCTTGGCTTGCGCCACGCTGATTTATAGTTCGGTGCTATGCAGATTGATGGATAAATAATTTTTAACCACATGATAATGAAGTATGCGTCACAAAACTATAATAAAACTATAATATAATGGGATAATCGTGTTTTTGTTAGTGACTAAGTAAATCGATTCGAAACGAACTAACTAAACCTTCGATTGGTTTATTTTAGCGTGTAGAGGATGGCGCGCTCGTAGATTTTAGTTTTTGATACCTGCGGCATGTGGCTCAACATATAGGAATGTAGCCTCGGTTACCCAGACTCCGTGAGGTGGCAACAGTTTTCAGCCCCCTCTTCTCGGCGAAGTTACGTAGCCGAGCGACAGTCGGTTAAGCGAGACTAATATGAATGGTGCAATAGGCTAGTCTAACGCTGCTGATCGCCATGGCATAGGCGAAACAGTTGGCTATTTGGCGAAAATAAATATAAAGTTATATACTGCTGATGACGTCACTAATAACACCTAAAGTAACATTTCGCCAATTTGGCAGAGTTTTTAGATTTAATTTCGCCAAATAGCAAACTGTTTCGCCTATGCCATGGCGATCGGCAGCTCTAGACTAGCATATTGCACCATTCCAATTAGTCTCGCTTAATGTACACACGGCCCTTGCGCCTTTCTCGCCACTATGTGTGGACGCATCCCTTTGCCTTGGTTTTTCGTAGTCGATGATGATGCAACTATCACTATCGCCAGCCCCAAACTCATAATTCCTTCCTCTGTTAATGGCGTCATTCTTGTGAATAAATTATCTCATATAAACACCAAAGGGGTAAACACGCATATTTATAATGAATTTCAAGGACACTAATAGCGCCGACTGTCGGCGTTAGTCGGTAGGTGTATGCTGGCTGGTGTGTGCTGACAAAAGCTGGCGCTAGTCGGCGGAACTAATTGGCCTTTAGTACCTTATCCGACTGTCGCTCGGCTGCGTAATTTCGCCGAGAAGAGTAGTCTCGCTTAACCGACTGTCGTTCGGCTGCGGAACTACGCCGAGAAGACAGTCTGGCTACATTAACGGCTTTTGTTTGGGTAGCAGCCGTGATCTATAAAATGCTGCCACCTCACGGACACTGCCGTAATATATATTTTTATAAACAACTGCAAATTTGTATTTCTATTTATTTTGTGTTAATATAAGTTCAATTTTTAATAGTTTTTATAATACAGCATTATTTGATCAAAAGGTTTCCTTATTTAATTTGTGTGCTATCCGTGTCGAGCTAGACAATGCTGCCACCTCACTGATACTGGTTAATCCTGCCGTAATTCTTATTTTATAAACAACGGTAAATTTGAATTTTTTCTTACTTTTGTGTTAATATAAGTTCAATGGTGAATACTTTTCATATGATATTATTATCTTGTAAAAGTATATCGTTATTTTAATTTTTATTTCATAGTTGGTCTGAGAGCCAATCAGCGTCTCTACCCTAATCTGGGGTAAGGCTGCCCGGATGTAGAAACTTAAGCCCATATACTGTCCCAGGCGGAGTTGAGGGGGCTTAAAAGTGCTGCCACCTCACGGAGTCTGGGTAACCGAGACTACGAGAAGAGGGGCTGAAAAGTGCTGCCACCTTACGGAGTCTGGGTAACCGAGGCTACATTCCTATCTGTTGAGCCACCTGCCGCAGTTTTTTTTAACAAAAATTTACGAGCGCGCCATCTTTTATACGCTAAAATATACTAATCGGAGGTTTAGTTCCTTCGTTTTGAATCCATTTACTTAGTCACTAACAATAAACGATTATTCCATTATATTATAGTTTTGTTACAGTTTTGTGACGCATACAAGGACATCATGTGGTTAAAAATTATTTGTTCATCAATCTAGCTAAAATCCGTATCAAAAATAGCCTAGCTGGAAGAGGGGACCCGTATCGTGCATCCCCCCGGAAATATACCTTTAATTGGTATCACTAGATCGGAGAAACTACGCAGAAAACGGTTTGCTATGTTAAAAATATGTTAATAGGGCGTGTAAGTCTCGCGCGCGAAAACGAGGCTGGGGCAGTTGGGGGCAGAAGGTCCATATTCTCCATGTTAAAGTATAGGACTTCGTTTTGTTTTTGGTTGTAATAATCGAATTGTTCCAGTCTAACAATTTCAATTATACAGTCCGAAAGATTATTACAAGCAAAAGCAGTGGAACACTTTGCCAGTGACAATGATCACAGAAATCATGAATTTTAATCGATTATAATGGTGGTTGCCATGGCAACATCGGCAAGTACTTGCGTTTGGCGATCTTGACTAATATTGAAAACTGCCATTTTTCGCACAGTACAACCTGTTTGGACCAAACGTATACATGTGTTATGATTATGTGCATTTAGACAATTGTCATATATAAGTGCTTATCGAAACCACAACGTACAGCTATGTAAAATGCAAAATCCGTAAAAAAACACATACGGCTAACATTTGTGGGGAGTGTTTATTATCTGCACTACATAAATCGCTATGTCTATGATACTGTGGTAAACTCAATATTAAATCGGACATTTAAGATAAGAAAGGTATAACACAAGATATTTATGTCCTGATTTTCCTAATATTCATCAGTCGGAAGTTACAACTGTCATCCATCGAATATTATTCTAATGACCAGTCCCCAAATCAGCTCCAATCGCGCGGAGTCACGCCATTTATCGTGACACACTTACGCGCCCTATTAACAAGTCAGCAAAATATATATGTATCATTTTTATGCAAATTTATTCCGCCGTTATTAAAATATCTATTTTTCACTATATCTCAGCCAGTATTACAGATAACTGACAAAATAAGTTGTATGTACACACGTTATGAGGGTTAGTGACCATAATAAAACTATTGTTGACATGATCACATGTGTCTATGACAGTATAATATCCAAATTATTAAAAAATCTATTTTTCACCATATCTCGGCCAATATTGCACATAACTGCACAAATAAGGTGTCCAGACTCATGTGTTCAGGGTCAACGATCATTAAAGGACCATTCTTGAATTAACTACGTGTGTGCCTGGCATGCTATGCATATTCTAAAGAGCCAGCATTATAGAAAAATGTGACTTTTACGCTGTATCTCAGCCAATATTGCAGGTAAGTTGAAAGGGTTTTTGAGGGCATTTACTTACGAAATCGTGTTGCTTTTGCGACCAAAGGTTCATATGGGGGTCGGTTCAGGGTACTGGGAATAAGAAATGCCGCTAAGTTCATTTACCAACACATTTACTGATCTAGGTAAACAGTAAGCCTGAATGATCTTTTCTGAACTGCCGCCTCTCAGCCTATCATGGGCTTCAAGATGATGATTGTTAGACCATTATTCCCCATCGCTATCAGCCGTCAAATTAAACTCATCCTCATTTTCCTCCTCCTCCTCCTGCTCTTCTTCTTCTTCACGATCGCCAGTGTCCAGAAGATCAACCAGTGAGTTTGGTAACACAGGACCGCGGGATCAGACCGGTTCCAACACTGCATCCTCAGTCATTACCCACAACCTCCATACAGGCCGAGTTTTATGAAAAGACCGTCGAGATGGTCGACATCATCAACGAACAAGGACATCAAAGGACGGAGAAACATCGAGAGCTGGAGAAGGCCGAGGTGAGGAGTCGGTTCAGCACGTCCTCGCTGCTATCAAGAACTTCACTAATCCTTTCCCCGTCGCCAATAAGAACAGGCTCTACTCCCTGGCTTCTGGTGCTCCCGTCCCCACAGAAGTCGAGATGGATGTGTTCTGAGCAGAAACTTTGGGCTGGGCTGTTAAAGCTGACTTCATCGGACACCTACAGAGTGGAGAGCCATGAAGCTTCTTCGACTCTATCAAGAAGAAGAAACTCAATATACTAATAATATTAAAATTAAAGTGCTGTTTATGATTTAATAACATCGCCACGCCCACTGCAGTCGTACTCCTGCCCACCCGCTCTAGTATAACATAATTATAACAACCGAACCTGAATAGCAACGCGTCGAAGCAGCGATTCCACCAGCGAACATGACGAACACGTGAGGCACGTGAAATGCAAAGATAATCAGTAATTATTTAACTAATTAATGTCAGTATACCAGTACCAATATTTGGTTAATGCTATGGTAGGCTTCTAGATGGATAGTTACCAAGACTGAAACGCTGAAACAGATATAAGATTTCTATACAGCACTAACATATTCTTACCTGGGAATGTGGCTGCGCCGACCGTGAAGTACTGCGTCAACGACTGCACTCCATATTCGTGGTTACGATAACGTATCATGACGTCACAGCTCTATACAGAGCATGTTACAGCCGGGCAAAAGATGCTTCAGCAGTAATTGCACTTTCTTTGAAAGTTACGTGCTTTCAACGTTGATCCAACATTTCTTCTCCGTCTCTACTGTAGCACAATTGAACCTCTCATAACTTTTTGCGGTATTTATTATTATTATTATTATTATTATTATTATTATTATTATTATTATTATTATTATGATTATGATTATGATTATGATTATGATTATGATTATGATTATGATTATGATTATGATTATGATTATGATTATGATTATGATTATGACTATGACTATGACTATGACTATGACTATGACGATGACGATGACGATGACGATGACGATGACGATGACGATGACGATGACGATGACGATGACGATGACGATGACGATGACGATGACGATGACGATGACGATGACGATGACGATGACGATGACGATGACGATGACGATGACGATGACGATGACGATGACGATTACGATTACGATTACGATTACTATTACTATTACTATTACTATTACTATTATTATTATTATTATTATTATTCTTATTGTTATTATAGAACGTATTGCCTCTTGTTATCGTCATCTCATGCGTCATGCAGGTCGAGTCGAGTCACAACCTCTTATTTCTAGCTCCCGTAAAACGCCTATTCTCTATGTGCGACACCCGTCAATATTTAGAAATTGACGCAAGCATTAATCTTGGAACTCCGACTGCTCAAATAAACTGACCTTACAGCAGGCCAA
>OZ024864.1:24218362-24240862 GCA_964017155.1 Oasisia sp. SBJ-2009 | reverse complement strand
GACTGACTGACTGACTGACTGACTGACTGACTGACTGACTGACTGACTGACTGACTGACTGACTGACTGACTGACTGACTGACTGACTGACTGACTGACTGACTGACTGACTGACTGACTGACTGACTGATCGATTGATCGATTGATCGATTGATCGATTGATCGATTGATCGATTGATCGATTGATCGATTGATCGATTGATCGATTGATCGATTGATCGATTGATTGATCGATTTTTCGATTGTTCAGCCGATCGGACGGACGGACGGACGGACGGACGGACGGACGGACGGACGGTCGGTCGGTCGGTCGGTCGGTCGGTCGGTCGGTCGGTCGGTCGGTCGGTCGGTCGGTCGGTCGGTCGGTCGGTCGGTCGGTCGGTCGGTCGGTCGGTCGGTCGGTCGGTCGGTCGGTCGGTCGGTCGGTCGGTCGGTCGGTCGGTCGGTCGGTCGGTCGGTCGGTCGGTCGGTCGGTCGGTCGGTCGGTCGGTCGGTCGGTCGGTCGGTCGGTCGGTCGGTCGGTCGGTCGGTCGGTCGGTCGGTCGGTCGGTCGGTCGGTCGGTCGGTCGGTCGGTCGGTCGGTCGGTCGGTCGGTCGGTCGGTCGGTCGGTCGGTCGGTCGGTCGGTCGGTCGGTCGGTCGGTCGGTTGTAACCATTGTGATTGTAGATTGTTAGTAATTCATTGCCACTGGTTGCGCATACAACAAATACGTTCAATGTCCCATTTCGATAATGAAATGTCTCTGCGCAAAAACAGCAATACAGTGCCAACTTTACATTTGGTTTAAACAAATGGCCTCCACATTACAAACCAAGCTAAGGCAGAGTGTTTAAACACGCAGTTTGTGTGAGTCTTCACCAGTGATGATGGTAAACACTTGCCTGACAAAGGACTGTCTCCTTACCGTGAGATGGACACCATACAGTTCGCACAACCCGGAATTGAAATTTTACTAAAGAACATTGACCAAACGAAAGCTACTGGCCCAGATGAGCTACCAGCAAGGATACTGAAGGAGACTGCCAAAGAGATTGCTGGTGTGCTGTCTGTGATCTTTCAACAATCCTATGAGGAAGGAACTGTCCCATCCGACTGGTTAACAGCACGCATATCTGCAATATATAAGAAAGGTGACAAGGCCAATCCATCAAACAACAGACCAGTGTCACTCACATGCATAACATGCAAAATTATGGAGCATATTGTATGCAGCCAGATTGGTCGTCACCTAGATCACAACAATATACTGCATCCAAATCAACATGGCTTCCGAAAGGGTTTATCTTGCGAGACGCAACTTGTTGATACCATACACGAACTCGCTTATTCAATTAATCAAAAGACGCAAACAGATGTCATCTTTCTGGACTTCAGTAAGGCATTTGACAAAGTATCACATGATAAACTTCTGCATAAGATCCGTTACTATGGGATAGGCGGAAAGACCAATACATGGATCAGTGCATTCCTGTGTTCTCGCAGTCAACAAGTTGTCGTCAACGGACAAACATCGCAGTCAGCTGGTGTACTCTCGGGAGTCCCACAAGGAAGTGTATTGGGCCCTATGTTGTTTTTAATGTACATCAACGTCATCGCGGAAGGAGTGACTTCGCAAATGCGCATGTTCGCTGACGACAGTATTGTTTACCGTCAGATACATACTCCCGCTGACCATTTCACACTTGCGTCTGACCTGAACAAACTTCTCTCATGGGCAAAGACATGGCAGATGGATTTTAACTTATCGTTACGTTACAGGGATATGTTGAATTCAAACATTAAATATACAGGTGATTAGAAAATATAAAAGTATTGCACATGGTAATAGACAAAACATTGCACAATGGTACAATCAATCAAAAACGGTTGTGTATATTCAATATCGTAATCCAATGTCGTCTTATCCTGGCTTGTCACTTTATATGTTCGTTTTTTTTCAGGATGATTCCGTTCAATCAAGCAGCTGACCAAACTTCTGAAGCTGCGAAAGCATTGGTTTGCCCTTTGCAGAGAGACGTAGAACAACTCAAACGTGACGTCGGTGATATATGGGAGATACTAAAGAAACGCAAGCCACATGGCTTGCGTGAAGTCAACGAAATACGGCAGCCGTCACAGAAATACACCGGTGCGTTTATTTATCATATAACGATACATGCTTAACATATGCAAGTATGTTGTGTGACTGTTCTTCTACAAGCAACAACAATACTGCATTAACGTATTTGCTTGCCCACCGAAACACAACGGATAATTCCTTGCGATAAATATTCTTTCCGGTTACAACCTTCATTGTTTACTAAACACTACAATACAATAAAGCGAGTTATGTCATCCTTCTTTTATTGCCATATAACTTGATATAACCCGTCGCAAATTACTGTGGTATCGTAAAGCAGTTTAATGATGCACCAAAATCAATTATGGAACTATATCGCTGCGGCATCACCAAATTGGAAACATACGGAACAAAACAAAACGACTATCTTCGTACCTTGCAAAACACGCGTGTTGTAGACATGAAAGACGCTAGCTGCGCGAACCAGAAGAAAGTGGAGCAGACGTCTACCCGCCAGCCGACAGCAACGTCCATGCAGCACGCTGGTTGTGGAGACGAGACAAGCGTGCCGAGCAAGCAGTGGGGTCACGCCATGAAGACGTTTTGTGAAACGACCACATTTCACGGGCTGCGAAACGTTACTGAGCCGAGAAGCAACCGTGGTCGAAGGTAAAATATTCTTGCACTTTCTACCGACTAGAATGGTTTATATTCCTCTCGCGTTCAATCAAATTCTGTTGTGCAATCAATTATTATAATAGCCTACCGAAGTAACGTTATACATACATTATCTATAATACAGTGAGCATAAACAAAAGCTAGGCATGCGTCGGCGTTCATATCATATCAAAAACATTGTAACCATTTCACTATTTACACTGACTTCAACAGAAACGTAACGTTGTGGACCTAATTTCAGTGACCAAGAGCTTATTAAAGGAAATGTGTGTATTTGTGTATGAAGGCAATGCTCTTCCGAAATATTAAGATACATTCATATATATGCATGTATGTATATATGTATATATATATATATATATATATATATATATATATATATATATATATGCATATATATATATATATATATATATATATATATATATATATATATATATATATATATATATATATATATATATATTATACATTTTATCCAGTCATACAAATATTAAAACTGTCTGAAAGTGTAATAATGTGTCATAATGTGTCTTTGCTGATAATGGCTGTTGTGACAAATGTTCATCTTGTCAACATTAATTACCTTAACAGTACTTTAGCTGTCACTCTCATTATAAAGGCATGTTTAATGTAAATAGTCGGCACGTTTTTTGTGGTAAACATAATTACAACGTAGTTACAGCAGCATTTGATTTTGTTAATAAATAAAATGTAACAATTAAATATGGACGTCAACCGTCAGTTTTCTTTGGCGACGAGTCATGTCGAAAACATCTATAGACTATGGCGATATGTCAACACTCTCTGAACGTGAGACGATGGCGGATTGATTGTCTTTAAACCCAGTCCCACTCGTCCGTCTGTTGCAGAGTTCTCTGGATCGCAATCGTGCTGTGCAGTACCAATATTTTCTGCTATCAGTGTCAGTTGCTGGTGGGAAACTACCTGCAGCGGCCTGTCAAATTGAAAATATCGGTGTCACAACAAGCACCAATTGTCTTTCCCGCCGTCACCATATGCAACCAAAACGTCTTCAGGTATAACAGCATTTTGAATAACTAACCAATTGTTCACAACGACAATTTCGAAATTCAAAATGATTACATTCACGACTTGTCTAATTCTGGTACGTGTCGGAGATTTCCAGAAAGCTGTCATTCCCTGATAATGTATCACACTTACGATATCATAACCCTTGATTATAAGTTGATTTGCGCGGTATGTCACTTCTGAAATAATGCAAACGCACGTGACAGTACCGATAATTCCATCCCGTGTACTGTCCTGGATGATGGTTAGTTTATTTGATAATTAGATTAACAACTTTCACAACGATTGTTGCAGACTAATGGCTGCTGCCAAAAACAGATCGTACTTTTGGTTGGATGATATGTACTCTCAGACTAACAACACCAAGTTCAACTACACGGGGTGGGGCGTCGGCCACGTGTCCATGCTAGATGTCTACCTTCAACATCGACACCTCAAGGAAGACATGATTGCATCGTAGGTTACCTGTTAGCGTGAGGTTTCTTAAAGGAAACAATATGGCAACCTTTTTGTTGTTTTGCATATAAAAGAAAACAGCACAGTAAACACTTGCCAACTACAATAATGCTGTAAAGTCAGTGAGTAGTTAGAGACCATGTGTTGAACAAACTGCTACCTAATGTTATGTATCGAACCACAGTGTGTGTATTGCTTTACACCATTCCGATTCATATAACACAGTATGTTGTACCTCTTTCAATGTTGATACACAACACTTGATTGCCTATGCTCAGAAAACGGTAGCTCCAGGCTATGTTAACTGAAATGTTATATTTGTGTTATCTTATATATTGACATTTGTCGACAACTGAATAAGGTCCATAAGGAACCGATAACATCACGAGATATCTTAGTAAATACGGCTGCTCATGCTATTGGTTGCTTTTGGCCAAATATCCGTATATGACGACCTTCATTCTATGGGAATTTTTAGGAGATATTTTCATTTAGAAAACATATTCTGAATTAACCACTGATGATAACAACGTGACTGTTGAAGCAAATAACTATTTAGTTTTTATTGACTCTAATAGTAGCATTGCGCTCAAATGTACTACAGTAATGGCAACTGTATTTTTTATTTTGATCGCCATCATCAACTAAAGTAGGTTTTATATAGGTACAATAATATAGTTCTTGTCTGTCTGTGTTCTTTGACCATATACCCTAACATGTCACTGTTATGATAGTTGTCGATGGAAGGGAATGCCGTGCAGTCACGAAGACTTCGAGTTGACAGTAACTGACGCCGGAGTGTGTTATACATTCAACTCCCGGATCAGCGACAATTCCACAGTCAACGCAACTGGTACGTCTACCTATTTTCAACAATGATCATAGCAGCACATGTAAGGAAACACGTGACGCCTGGCGATCTACTAAACGCATCCTTGCGTTCCAATTTTAGTAATTGACCGTGGGATAAAATCGCTCGATTTAATCAATTGCATTGTGCGAAAAAAAAAACATTATGTTTAATACAATGTCGATGTTCTCCAGGAGTCAAGAACGGACTGCAACTTGTGGTGAACGTGGAACAGTACCAGTACATGAAGGGTCCACACAACGCGGTCGGACTGAAGCTTCTTCTGCACCAGCAAGACGACGTACCTCTGGTGCAGGACTTGGGCGAAAGCGTCCCAGTCGGAATGCACACGTTCGTTGCACTAAGCCACACAAAGGTAGGTGTTGTCTTAACAAAAGTCAATGCACAATAAGATCCATAGTTGGTATGGTCCCTGCTAAAAATGTAATCTCCTTTGCGATTACAAAATGTTCACAATCTATACCACACACATTTTCAGAAGAGTGACATCAGTGTTTTTAACGTGGAACAATTTACTGACATTTCAATGTTCATTTTTTATAACCTATCCTTGAAAGGATACGTGTAAATAGTATATTGAGTGATAGCCTATTTATTAAATTGTCTTGTTTTATACAGTTATTATTTGCACATCTTGGATAAAATCTGCCTTTTTATGGAGCGGTTATTGTATTGTCAGGGGCGGGATGCGGTGCGTTAATTTCATGATGTGCTTCTATGTATAATGCGTTGAATAATATAAACGCTTCATTGGATTGATTAATTGGATTGTTTATAACTATTTCATTTACTTAGTAAAACTTGATTGACGCCAACTCTATTACGTTTTTGCGTTTCTCATGAATACATTTGCAGCCCTGCAAACAAACAGCAAATGACAACATCACCCTTTGAGTGTACTTTGAGTGATATGCACAATAGGGCGTGTCAACAATTGGAACGACAAGTTACAGTTTTACCTGATGTTCTTAATCGTAGCCACTGTTATGTCGCATATCGATATTACAGGACACGAACTTGCCGCCTCCATATGGTGAATGTGAGAAACATAGAAAACTGCGCTACTTCGATCGTTACTCGCAGGCGGCCTGCTACAGGGAGTGTGTCACTGACTTCGCAGTCAGGACGTGCGGCTGCAGGGATTTCTACATGCCAGCTGTTAATGCAGGTTGGCAGTGTACATTTTCTTTTACTATATATATATATATATATATATATATATATATATATATATATATATATATATATATATATACATATATATATATATATATATATATATATATATATTCCTGTCAATAATAACGTTATGCCATCTAGCTATTTCGATTGTACATCATTATTTAAAAACAAGTTCACTGCTAGAATAATTCATGTTATGTGTGTGTTTTTTAGCATATATATATATTGTTTGTTTGTTTGTACATACATACATACATACATACATACATACATACATACATACATACATACATACATACATACATACATACATACATACATACATACATATATACATACATACATACATACATATATACATACATATATACATACATACATACATACATACATACATACATACATACATACATTCGTACGTACGTACGTACGTACATACGTACGTACGTACGTATATACATACGTACATACATACGTACGTACTTACATACATGTACATATATACGTCCACATGCATATACTAATTGCTTACAGGTGGTCCAGCCGTGTGCAACATCTCCCAATACACGACCTGTCTGCTGCCATCGATAGGTGAGCAAGTAAACTATCGCCTACCCACTGTCACTGCAGGTCCAGGAGTAAGGCTTACAGCTACAGTCTAGAAGTAAGATCAATGCTAATTTATATGTCGGCCTAGAACGGGGGATTGAAACAAAGATTAAGACTTGGCAGATTGTGTAGATATGTCAAGGATTTTGGTGTACTCATGCATTGAGAGGGCTCTGAACTGATATCCGACCATAGGGACAGAGGTTTACACGTGAAGAAATTATGGCATCTATAGAATCGGCAGAACAGCTTACAAATAAAGCAAACAATGAAAATGGTGAGGATTTTTTTTATTAATTTGCTCAGGTGGTAAAATAAAAATAACACATATCACAAAATAGTAAGTGATTTAGAATACTAAGATATACTAAAATATGTACTAAATGTTCTAAAATGTGTATATTATAAAAGAGGATGAACTATCGAACAGAAACATATCGATCAGAAAGGCCTCAACATGCTGCTTCCATACATGCCTGTCTTATATATATATATATATATATATATATATATATATATATATATATATATATATATATATATATACATAATTATAATATTAAGGTTATTAAATTAAGTTTATTTGTTAACGTCGTAGTTTGAGATATTAAAATCTTACGCATATTTATGCATTTTAGTTATTATAAACACCAAAACAGCTGCAGAACAGTGAGAAATGACCGCATGTAAAGTGTCGTTTGTTTTCAGAATCATTCAACACAAACCTGTCAGCGCCGTGCGTGTGTCCACCAGCGTGTGATGTCAAACACTACACATCGACCATGAGTTACGCGACCGCCAACGAGGACACTAGGCCCGAACAAAGTGTATCTGCCGAGTACCTCAAGACAGCGGGCAAACACCTTCGCGAATCGATAGACACCAAGGAGTACATGTTACCGGACAGACGGCGAGCAAATAAAGAAGAGGCTCACAGAGTGTATCAAGAAATGTCTCGCGTTGATGCCACTAAGGCAATAGTTATGAGTGCACCCTACGTGAAGAACCTCGGAATAATATTCCTTCGAAGCTATAGTACAATTATGCCATTGGGCTTAGAGAAAATGCATGACATTATAAGCAACGACTTTATCGCAGGTTGGGATAATATGAATTTGTATGGCTGTGTCTACGATTCTTTCGAGCTTTTTACGATACTGAGAAATTCAATAAGTTCAATTGGCGAAGAAAGTTGGCGAGCTGCCCTACGTCTGCGTCTGGAAGAAAAATTGGTCTGTTCGAAGAAGGTAACTGACGACATACAACGACTGCACGATGCTTACAACAACGGTGTCCCTTTGACGAACTACACGGCAACGCCTAACGGTGCATACGATTCGTTCTATCGAACCAGAGAGTTGTTTCCTCAAACCAGGGATATCAATATGACGTACAGTCGGCTACGAGGACACATTAAGATATACATTGGAAACATCGAAGGCTTACATCGTATTTTAAAAAACTATGATCACCAAATTGAAGAAATTAAATATGAATATCTCAATTGTACCAATGGGCTCTGGCAAGCTTCAGTCGAGTACGACAGAGAATTAAGAGTATATCAATCACTCGTCATACGACAGCCAATGCAGCGTGTCATAGACCGTATGCGCATATTCAACAATTTTAAACTATATGGATTTCCAAAAACACCGACTTTGATTGATACGATCGGCTTATACGACCTCTTCGACATAAAGTGGAATTCTTTGTTCGACAGTATGGGATTTCAACACGTTGCATTCCAAAACATAACCGATACAATCCACACATATTGGGCTCATTTAAACAATGACAAATACGCCAGCAAGTTGTCTTATGCCAAAGTGTTTACGAACGACCGAGTAAAGAAAATAGTTGAACAGTATGCAACAGATGTCTTTCCCACCACACAAAACCAGTTTCGTAAAATGTGTTACGATTTTACCGATCTTACTCAATTGCACTGCCAGATGTATGTCCGTGCCATGTCTGATCCTTTGTTGAAGGCGTTTTATTTTAAATTCTACGACCACTTCAAAAAAACGACCGACTCTGAGAGAGAGGCTATGCGAACATATTTTGATTTTTTGAATGACAGCACATTGTCTTCGATGCTAGTGAGAGGAACAGTAATTGATGTCAAAACTTGTATTGAGAAGGATCCCGAAACACAACGGATTCTCAAATACACCACATTCTTACCTAAAGTAACGTTATTTAAGGATTCGATGGACAAGATGGAATCATTCTTGCAAACGGCACGATTGGAGGGAAATGTATTCAGGTATTTCACAATCGTATCATAACTACACCTGTTATATGGATATGTTTTACATATCTGATTCAATTACACACTTTGATATGCTATCTCCTGACAGCACGCACAAACACACCACACTACGCACACCACACCACGCTATACACCATATCACATACTCCTAAACAAACAAACAAACAAACACATTAACATGTAGATATACAGTTTATTAAAACGTGTCCTTTCAAAACATCACTTGCCTTTCTTTCAGACGCAACTTTCTGGAGCTGAATGTCTACGTGCGCGACCTGCGTGTCAAGGAATACGAGCAGCGTGAGGCCTACACAGTCATTGATTTACTTAGTAAGACCTATTTTTGTTAAGTTATTTGCAAATACGGAGAAAGACTTAAACATTGCTTTGCCAGATCATATATATATATATATATATATATATATATATATATATATATATATATACGTAAGTAATTATAACTAAAGATGGATCACCTTATTGATGATGTTTTATTTTGGCGATATATATATATATATATTCGTATATATAATTGTATATATCAACATATACAAGGGTTTATATATATATATATATATATATATATATATATATATATATATATATATATATATATTATTATTATTATTACAGCGATCACAGGTTGTTAAAATGACCGGTATTGTCTCCAGCACTATTACCGTGAACACTGGGACTCCTCAGGGATGTGTCGTTTCCCCGCTGCTATACTCCCTATTTACAAATGACTGTCTTTCCCACCACTCACCCGTACAACCTTTAAAGTTCGCTGATGACACCACATTAGAAGGGCTGGTGAAGAACTCAGATGAGTCCGAATACCGCCATGAAGTGAACAGGCTGCTGTCGTGCTGTGACAATAACAACCTTCAGTTGAATGCGTCCAAAACTCGAGAGATTATCGTAGATCTTAGGAAGAGGAAAACTCCACTAGCTCCGGTTATTATAAATGGTGACTCTATCGAAAGGGTGGACTGTTTCAAATGTATAGGCACGATAATATATAGTGACTTGGCGTGAGAAAAAACAGAGATGCTCTTGTGAAAGAGGGTCAAAGAAAGCTGCTCATCCTTCGCAACAAAAGAAGGTCGCGCTGAGTAGGGAGATTCAGTTCAGTTCTATCATTCTGCTATTGAGAGTATTCTTGCATTCTCAATATGTGTATGGTTCGGCGGCATCAGCCAGCACCAGTGGGGCAGGTTTGACAGTGTGGTGAAAACAACTTCCACAATTGATGATAGTGAACTGACCTCTCAAACAGCTATATACAACGACAGATAAAAAAAAAGAGCTGGCAATATTATCTCAGACCAACCTCACACCGCCCGTCAACATTATTACCGTCAGTATACGTACGAAAATAGATCGCTTGAGAAATAATATTTACCCCCGTGCCGTAGCAACCTTATCGGGATTCAAATACAGAACGTAGTAGTAGACCTTGGAAAGTTAACTTGACTGTTTACAACGCTGTGGCGGAATTGTTCTTTTTCTGACGCTGGTTGGTGTGGCTGGACCGTACCCGTGTAACTTAACAATAACTATTATATAAATCAAATGTTAAACATAATTTGTAATATAATTGTTAATATTGTTTTTCGTGCATGTTACAGGTGACATTGGTGGTTCGCTGGGGCTGCTCATTGGCGCGAGTATCATAACTCTCTTCGAGGCAGCAGACGCCTTCGCTATTGCTCTGGCCAGTCGACGACATCAGAAAAATAAGCGACCTCGGCGGTCATCAACTCGGGAGACGGACACTGGACTTTGAGGCAATAACCTCGAAAAGACGGTTTATAAACCATGTGTATAAAGTGTAGTGAGCAGGGCACTCGAGTGAATGGCTTGTGTCATCGAGCCTGTTTCCGTGTATCTAGTAATAATGGAATGCATTCATTGGCGAAATCCAATGTGGCCGCCGAAACACAAACAACTATTCCAAGGGACCTTTTTAAATTGAACACAATTGCATTGTTGACAGATTGTCTGAAACAATATTGAATACAAACAGAGGACATATACATACAAAGCATGATAGACAATCGAATATAAACAGGAAAGAAGCAAACTGCTCATGATTCTTTTTTTCAGTTATCAACAAAACATTTATGCCACGGTATGTCTTGGTGCAATTATGCTGATGTGAACGTAACACAGTTAATAAAATAAAATATTACAAATATTAATACATACTATTGTACTCAAGTATACCACTATATCCTAACTGTATGGTGTTTCTTGTAAATATATTCTCCAGATGTATTGTTTCATTGCCTTTTTTTAAATATTCATATACTTGGAAACTTCAGTATGATTATTTATGATAATAGTATTCCACAATGTGTGTTTATTTTACAATGTGGTATTTTGTAAGCTATATGTTCTTTCATATTATAGTTGTGTGATGGTGTGTGCTTCTTGAACATGTCATTAAATATATTTGTTAACATACCCATAGTATATTTGTACATCAGTATAAATGCTACAGCTTTGCTCAGTTGACAGATGTTCATAAGTTGATGCTTATAGTCAAACGTATGTATGACTTCTAAATTCTATGTCTCTTGGGAGAGCTGAGAAACAAGAATAGTGGATTTTTATGGAGGTCATTTAAAAACTCAAACGGCGGCTTGATATCATCTATATGTTGGTGGAAAACCTAGTTTTATATAAAGCCATTTTAAAAATAAAACAAAACAAGCGCTGAAGGATCGATATTCGAGATTGGCACTGTCCAATAGGTTACCACAATAACCTTTGTCCAATACGAAAAAAACTAGATTTCTTGTATATGTTTGTCTCTCATCACCAGCCTCTTCAAATTGCGAACAAAAAACCTTTAATGTTTTTCTTTTTTCAAGGATATTACTATTTCACCAGCAATAAAACTCCAGTTTGTTTAGAGGTATCCGTGACGTGGAATGAATGAATGGCGCAATATTTAAATATAAATTAGGCAAATGTAAAACTTTAACACAATCAAGCTGTTAACTGTTCCACCTGTATACAACTTGAATAGTACTTACCTGTTTTCAGACTGGTCTATCATTTTATTTGTGTGTGCTTCAGAATGTGTTGTATGGTGAGTTATGCTCACCAAACAGTTACCTCTATCCAGTAACACTGCATATGTTTATATATTTATCTGTCCTCTCTCTCACATTCTACACACACTGAATAAATGTTCTTTTCCTCATTTCTTTATGTACTTCCTGTTTACATTTATATATTTTATTTTACTATATCATTGATCGAAAATATGGATAACAAATTTAGACCCATGGTTGGAAAACGGGTAGAACACAAACCAATTTAAGGGCCGTTGTGATATGGTAAGTAAAGTGTATCATATTGGCACTATTAACATATAAAACTGTTTCTTAATAACACAATTGAATGAATAATTTGTTTCAGTATTGTAGCTTAAGATGTAGCTAGTAAGTAAGCGTGCTGATGCATCTTGCAAGTATGAGTTTCGATTAAATACGGTCGATGGAACTCAGGAGATAAGGTCAACGACTGCCCAACTGTCTCACACACGAATTGGACGCGACGGTAGAACAGCCGGGTGGATATTTATCGCTTTAATATCTCAAATTGACGAGCTCTGTGCTGCTCCCAGCTGCTTATGCCAATCGTTGTGCATGTGTTGCTCAATAAGCCACCACGAGCAAGGGAGTATAGTATAAAATGTTAACACAATATAAAAGAGTATCATCAACACTAGTGTAAGTGCAATATCACGCAAATTACAACAATACGTGTGCATAATTAAAACACATCCAAAGAAGCTTTTATTTATTGAACGCGTTGCATTGCTATGTTTATGAAGATAAGAACGTCACTTGGTATCAAATTTAGTCATTGTAGCACTATGCTTTCTACATTTTACTCTACCCTTTCCCGAGAAGTTGACTTTGGTTCTGTGTATAGTATGAACATACAACAATACGTAATTATAGCTATCTTAAAAACCTTTCTTAGAATAGTCGGTACTAAATAGTTTGTCAGATATCGAAAAAGAGACCGTAATTGTTAACTATGCACAAGTTGTCGTAAATAGTCAGCCGCCAGCTGAGGCGGCCTAATTTATTTTATGGTGTTTTGACGATGTGCAATATAAACGGTTGCCAACTAGCAGAAATATAAAATCAAATTTATTATCATACACAGTGTAATTAAGAGGACAGTGCCGTTCTCTCGAATATCGACCCATCAGTGCAAGCTTGGTTTTATTTTAAAGCTGGATTTTATATAAAACTAGGTACTTCTACTTTTGAAATGTGTACATATTTATGCTTCCATTAACAGTAGTAAGCAGTTGAAATACAAATATTATGTTAAGAAAATGTTGCAAGACAAACCCTTTAAACCCTTTGGCACCTAAAGCAGGATGACATGTAACATCATATAAATCACGATTGTTTCAACCAGACATGCCACATGATACGGATTATCCGTATCCGATACGGATTTTGGCCGTTTTTTAAGTGATACGGCCGTACTCCATTTTGATACGGATTTTAGCTAAATTTATGGATACATTCTTTTTAACCACATTATACCATCTCACATCTACACAGTCTAATTGAATACTGTTTATTGTTAGTAACTAAGTAAATCGACTAGAAAAACGAACGAACAAAACGATCGGTTCGCTTATTGTAGCGTGCAAGCAGATCGCGCGCGCTCGTAAACTGTAGTTCTGAACATTGCGGCAGGTGGCTATGGGCGCCGTATTCGTGGGCGCAGACTAAATTCTTCAAACTTTAAGATGGCTCCCCCTGCGAAAAGACGAAAGTGTACAGGAAAATTTCAGAAAGAATGGGTAGCAAAGTTCGGTGGCATGATAGTAAAGAGCAAAGCAGGCGAACAGTACGCGAGATGTAGTGTATGTTCACGCGATGTGAAAGTTGCCGCTTCGGGGTTGTACGACGTCACGGAGCACATGCAGTCGAATTTGCACGCGGCGAACCTGAAGCGCCACGAGGAACGGGCTACCGTAATAACCTTTTTCAAGCCACAGCCGAACGGTGGCGACTTTGCTAACGAGGTGACCCGCGCCGAGGTGATGTTTTCATACTTCGTCGCCGAGCATAACCTTCCAGCGACAATTGGGGATCATTTCACCTATTTGGCAAGGTCGATGTTTCCCGACAGCGGCATCGCCAAACGGTTCATGTGCAAGAGGACAAAGACCACCCACTTGATGAAGAGGAGTTTGGCGGCAGTGTCGACAGCAAAAGTCGTCGATCGGTGTAAGTCGGGAACGTTTGCGCTGATGGTCGACGAAAGCAACGACAAGAAATCCGATAAGCGACTGGGGATGCTCGTTCGATTGTATGACGCTGATCTCGGCCGGACTGTCACCAAGCTCCTCGACCTACCACTGTCGCGGTCCAGCATGTTGATGCAGTCCAGCATGTCTAAGGTTAGCAGTTCATGTCAAAAGGTTAGCGGTTCATGTCAAAGGTTAGCGGTTCATGGCGAAGGTTAGCGCGACGGTGTGCAACGTCGAGCGGTCCAGAACGTCGTGCCAGAATGTCGAGACTGAGTTCATGACCCCGCGGCGACAGTGTTACATAATAAATCATTTCTGGGCTGCAGCGACGACCTACATATATATATATATATATATATATATATATATATATATATATATATATATATATATAAATATATATATATATATATATATATATATATATATATATATATATATATATATATATATATATATATATATATATATAATATATATATATATATATATATATATATATATATATATATATATACGACAGTTACATATATCCTAAACTGCCAGAGTTATATGTCACGAAGACGCGAGGATTTGTATTCAATGCTGCACGTACTATAGACTATAGCCATAACATAACATGCACAACGCTCTGAGACAAGGACATTAAGAAAAAACTTTATAAATAATTACAAGTAACGATGATTGTGAGGTTTTGTTATGTTTATTAATAATAATTGCAAGAAAGGAAGCGCATCAATATAATCAGGTATAATGTAAAAGAATTTTAATTTATCAGAAATATAAATGAGGATAAAATGGCATCGAACTAAGTCAATAAACCTGGAAAGTGTGCTAAAAATTTATGTTAATAAAGCATATGACTCTTTTCTAATATTTATGGATATATGTAACAAACACTGTCCAGTAACAAAAGATCCCCAAAAACGCTTTGAGAAAAAACCCTGGTTCACCAAAGGTTTAAAACGTGCTTGTTCAAAGAAAAATAAGTTATATAACGCATTCATTGTAATGAGATCTGCAGAAGCAGAACAAAAAGTACAAAACATACACAAATAAATTAACATCTATATTAAGAATTACATAAAAAAACTATTATAGCTCGATGTTAAAAAAGCAAATGTTAAAGAGACCTGGAAAATACTAAATGAAGTAATTAACAAACGCAAAAAAAAGCCAACATGTCCAGAATACTTTATAAAAAACAACAAGATAATTTCAAAGAAAGAAGATATTGCTAATGAATTTAATAACTTCTTTACAAATGTTGGCCCCAACTTAGCCAAATATATCCCCTTACCTAAAAACGATACAACTATTTATGATTACTTAGAAGAAATCATTAAACATACTATGTTTCTATAAGTCCTGTTGATGACATAGAAATTATTAGAACTGTTCCAAATTTTAAATATAAAAGATCAACTGATTTCAGTGACATTAGCATAAGCCTGCTTAAGAAAGTAATTTCTAAAATAGTTAGCCATTTGCTCATATATGTCACGTTTCATTTCAAACAGGTATTTTTCCAAAAAATATGAAAATAGCTAGTTATTCCGCTATATAAGTCTGGATAAAAAAAACGTTTTTTTTACAAATTATAGGCCAATATCTTTATTACTACAATTCTCAAAAATTCTGGAGAAACTATATAACAACAGAATGGACATGTTCACTGATAAATGTAACATACTCAGTCCAAGTCAGAATGGGTTTAGGTGTAGCATGTCAACAACTGAGGCTCTTTTAGATTTGGTAGAAGAAATTACAACTTCATTAGAAAAAATAAATATACTGTTGGAGTATTTATTGACCTAAACAAGGCCTGTGATACTATTGATCATGATATACTGTGTAAAAAACAGCATTTCTATGGTTTGTGTGGTGTCGCACAGGAATGGATTTAGAGTTATTTAA
This sequence comes from Oasisia sp. SBJ-2009, assembly GCA_964017155.1. Lineage (NCBI taxonomy): Eukaryota > Metazoa > Annelida > Polychaeta > Sabellida > Siboglinidae > Oasisia > Oasisia sp. SBJ-2009. The sequence continues at coordinate 24,224,465 of OZ024864.1, read as the reverse complement.
AAAATAGAAAGCAATTTGTCAGTTTTAATAACTGTCATTCAGAAATACTAAAGGTATCGTGTGGTGTCCCTCAGGGTTCCATTTTGGGATCAAAATTATTTATCATGTATATTAATGACATCTGTAAAGTCTCACAAGTGTTCAAGTATATTTTATTTGCTGATGATACAAATCTATTATGTTGTGATAGAGACGTAAATGAACTTGTTCGGGTGATAAATGGTGGATTAACAACTGCAGACATGTTTTTTGATATTAAAAAACAATTACACGATTTTTGGTAATCGCAGAATAACTGCAGATATTTGTATTGTGCTGAAGTATGGGGTAACAAATGCTACAAATATACTTTGTTTAGTTTTGTTACAGAAAAGGGTTATAAGATTAATTTGTGGTGCCAAAAGACTTGATCACACAAACTTACTGTTTCACAATGTACATAATTTATTCTTAAAATACCAGATCTTGTAAAACTAAAAACTGATATAATTATGTTTAAGGCATAACACTATATATTACCAATGAATGTACACAAATTATTCAGAATACATGAATCACGATATTCATCCAGGCATAAATGTAAGTTCAAGCAAATCTATGTACGTACTAACTTTAAAAAAATATGTGTATTTCTGTTACTGGGGTTAAAGTATGGAACACCATCGAAAAAGTGTTATACAGATAGACTGTCGAATAGCTATGTGTTAGAGTCCTTGACTATTTTGCCAACATAAATTAGATAACTAAATTAAACATTCAGATTGTTGATTGTTATAAAGGTTTTTTCTTCAATAAAAGTCAAAATGTCTTATTTTCGATTAAATATCATGTGGTTATACATGTAAATAGTGTTCTCGCACCTTCTATTGCACTGTTCAGATACTTTATGTATGCAATTAAGCAATTATAATGGTAAACACGATAAGTATTGTACTTCTTTTACCCTTTTTTCAAAAATTTGTATTGTATGCACTATACGTATAATTTAGTAGTAGTAATTGTTGTAGTTGAAATACATTTCAATTCAATAAATGATTAACATAAACTATAATATGTCTGGTTCACTCATGTTAATTCGGCAGTCACCATGTTTACGCTGGTCACAGTATACGTTAACCTTTATCATGCACGTAAGAAGTCATTAAACAACACTCAAAACGAGGTGGAACACACTTTGATAGTGGTCCTATTGGAATGTTTTGTAGAATTAGATTGTTTATTCAATAAGGCTCTTTCTCTCCACCACTTTTGCAAATATGGGCTTAGCATTGCAGTATATAAATCCCATTGAGGTGCTTCAAGATCAGCATAAAGGGTGGAAATCTAGACGTTACCATATCCAAATAGTTGGTTTTACCAAAACAACTCGGCAATGATTTAATAATATATTTTGGGAAATGAGCCATGCATTCAAGACTTACAACACTTCATTAACATGTCGACTGGTGGAAGTATGTGTCACTTGACAGTTCAATAGTAGTGTTAGATGAAATGCAAACAATATCATTAACAACAAAAGAAGCTCTTTCAATAAACCGTTGCATTTAATAACAAATAAATAAGACAACTTTCAAAGATTTATTAAGTCTTGCAACAACGCATGCCGAAAAGCAACAACGTCAGCCTGCCGTACTGTGTTTGTTTCAATTCTGTTGCAGATGGCCTTTGCGTACTGAAATATAGATACACATTATTGTTAATATTTCCTCATTTTAACAACGCATTCATCTGAATACGTCTTTATGGTCCCCTAGTAATATTGTTAGTCACATCATTTCTGTGGTTGTTCAGTTAATTATAACAACACTTCACACAGTAGTAAAATAATATAAATAACAAAAGATGTGTATTTTAAGCTTTGAACAGAGCGCATATAATTATAATATGACGTTTTCTTTCCTAAATCAGTAACAGACGTTCCTCTGTTTTTACAGCACCATGCAGAGGACTGACGCTTTTTAAAATTGGTATTGTCTGAATAATTTCATTAGAATTTCAAAATCTAAGTAATGGTAAGACGTAACTGGTTCTCAAATGATGCTCACCATCAAAGTGAAGATGCCGCAACTGTGGTTGTCATGTTGCTGGCCACATGTGACGTCTATTGGCATCCACTTGTGTATTGGCAAGCCTAATATTTTGCACCGCACGTCTGTGTACTTCCTGGAAGAAGAACAGAAATTTGGTTCACATTTATCAAATGTACACCTCTTTAAAAAGCAAACGTATTTATTCAGAAACAAGATCCATACTAATCCAGATATAACATAACAGTGTATTGAAAATAACGCGACTTGTTGATGTAATGGCTGATTAAGGGCCACATGATAATAATTATACTCTACCTACTCCTGCAAAAAACATATCACTACGACAAAAACAGACATGGCGGCTGAAAGGCTAGTAGGCAACAATCCATGTCTTCCCTGTTTTACTATAGCAATGAAAACGTGGGTATGAAAAAGTTTTAAAGACACACATATACACAATAAGCAGTGTTATGGCATCTGTTAACCAAGCTTATGATAGAAAGTAAAAGGAAATGGTTGTATAATAATAGTAACATATCCATAATGCCTATATCATCGAGAATCTTATGACACAGATGCAACATACAAAATCATTAAGAGTTGCCATAAACGGGTGTAAGCAACCGCATGAAGTTTAGATTTTAAATTATATTTCAAACAAATATGACGTCTTGATTTTTCAAAAGGTGATTATAATTTGAGATGACTTGATAATGATTTTGGGTTGATTATATGCAAGCAGTAGGAATGCTTGCACTAAATCATTTGACGGTAACACACTTACTGCCATAGCGCCACAAACTTGTCTCGCCTTTGCCTCTGTGCCAGTGAATCAAGCACTGCCACAGTGTGGTCATGGGTGTTGGCCGCCAGCAAGAACCAATGGTTTTGGTGGCAGATGGGTAGCAATATCCAGTGATATTTGTCAAAGCATACCTACAAAAATACAGAATACACATGTAAGGGTAAAGATGGGTTTTTATATATCACAATATCCAATTTTCAGGATTGCTCAAAGCTATTCATCTGAACACCATCTTGACTTCTCTGGAAAGCATTCAGCAATACTACATGAAGACTATTCATACACTAATATCCACCACTGTCTATGGCCAGGTATTATTAATACAGCTGAGTGATATGGAGCATGGTTTTACAGGGCAACACAGGGTTCGAACCCGCGTCTTCTTAGATGAAGCTCTGATGATGTAGCCACTGCACCACTGGTCTACTAAATGCACTAAATTTCTCTCGTGTAACATATTACATAATCCAATTTTTATTCTAGAAAGGAATTGTCTATTGTCATGAACAACTACTAACCCGGTCAAATAACCATGTACTGAATTGACCCATACCAAGATATGTTGCCAAATAACAGGGCAGCGCGTACACATTCCTGTTTCCTGAAGTGAGCATTCCAAGGTATGCATGAACGATCTGTAACAATCAAGTGTGACATTAAATATATTTTATAAATTTAAGCATAATTAGTATATTAGATGGACAGATAAGATAACTCCCTGTCCTAAAACAGCCAGTTTTATATTGCCTATTATGACACTGTCAGTGCACTCAAACTATTTAGCCTATTGGAGTTGTGAATGTGCATGCATTCTATCGTGTGTGTGTGTGTGTGTGTGTGTGTGTGTGTGTGTGTGTGTGTGTGTGTGTGTGTGTGTGTGTGGTGGTGGTGGTGGTGGTGGTGGTGGTGGTGGTGGTGGTGGTGGTGGTGTGTGTGGTGTTTGTGTGTGTGTGTGTGTGTGTGTGTGTGTGTGTGTGTGTGTGTGTGTGTGTGTGTGTGTGTGTGTGTGTGTGTGTGTGTGTGTGTGTGTCTGTGCGTGAATATATAACTTCATTCAGAAAGTGTGTGGAACATGCATGCACAAACTGTTTTTTTAAGATAACATACGTTGTCATTCAGCCATTCCCCTGGCAAAAGTGTGCGCAAATCTTTCTGCGTCATGGTGATTCCACCAGCTGTCACCTTAGACGGAAGAGACAGTGGGGTAGGAGGAGACAGTGAGGTAGGAGAAGACAGTGGGGTAGGAGAAGACAGTGAGGTAGGACGTGACAGTGGGGTAGGACGTGACAGTGGGGTAGGAGAAGACAGTGGGGTAGGAGAAGACAGTGGGGTAGGAGAAGACAGTGGGGTAGGACATGACAGTGGGGTAGGACGTGACAGTGGGGCAGGACGTGACAGTGGGGTAGGACGTGACAGTGGGGTAGGAGGAAACAGTGAGGTAGGAAGAGACAGTGGGGTAGCAGATGACAGTGGGGTAGGACGTGACAGTGGGGTAGGACGTGACAGTGGGGTAGGACGTGACAGTGGGGTAGGACGTGACAGTGGGGTAGGAGAAGACAGTGAGGTAGGAGGAGACAGTGGGGTAGGAGGAGACAGTGGGGTAGGACGTGACAGTGGGGCAGGACGTGACAGTGGGGTATGAGGAGACAGTGAGGTAGGAGGAGACAGTGAGGTAGGAGGAGACAGTGGGGTAGGACGTGACAGTGGGGTAGGACGTGACAGTGGGGTAGGACGTGACAGTGGGGTAGGACGTGACAGTGGGGCAGGACGTGACAGTGGGGCAGGACGTGACAGTGGGGTAGGACGTGACAGTGGGGCAGGACGTGACAGTGGGGTAGGACGTGACAGTGGGACAGGACGTGACAGTGGGGCAGGACGTGACAGTGGGGTAGGACGTGACAGTGGGGTAGGAGGAAACAGTGAGGTAGGAAGAGACAGTGGGGTAGCAGATGACAGTGGGGTAGGACGTGACAGTGGGGTAGGACGTGACAGTGGGGTAGGACGTGACAGTGGGGTAGGACGTGACAGTGGGGTAGGACGTGACAGTGGGGCAGGACGTGACAGTGGGGTAGGACGTGACAGTGGGGTAGGAGGAAACAGTGAGGTAGGAAGAGACAGTGGGGTAGCAGATGACAGTGGGGTAGGACGTGACAGTGGGGTAGGACGTGACAGTGGGGTAGGACGTGACAGTGGGGTAGGACGTGACAGTGAGGTAGGAGAAGACAGTGGGGTAGGAGAAGACAGTGAGGTAGTTGGGCAGTTGTGACATTTGTGTGAACCTGGAAAGTCATGGTGCTTAGAACATAGTTGGATGGAAGACTTAAATATATAAAATTGCCAGTTAGAAGTAATAATTTATACACAAGAAAGAATATAATTGCTGGCTCTCTCTAGTAAGGGACACAATTCTAGGAGTTGTAACTTGATAACAATGTTATCTCTATCTGACCAGTAGTTGTGCTATATTCATAGTCAGCATATGTTACCTGTAGTGGAAAGTAAGATACTTTGAATTCAGTTGGTGATATTGATCCACCAATGAAAAGCAACATAAATTGGTTCATCACAGTGGACGGGGTTACATTATTTTTACTGTTTACATTATCTTGTAAAGACCCTGTAACACAAACTTTCACTAATTTTACACACCTGTTCATGAACGCTTGTCACCTGTTTCCCTACTTGCTTAACGTAGTTGTCCACATCCTCTTCCACGAATGCTGGAATGTGAATGTCTTCTTCCTTGTCAGCATCATCCATCTATACAATATATCTGAATTGTACCTACTGGGCTATATTTCTGTCAAGTACTATTTCATGAGTCACAATGTATATCATCAATACATAAAACAATCACTTGTACAAAAGTGATGTCATTTAGTCATGTAAATATTTAACAACTAATACAGTGTTCTCTGTTCTCTGAAATGCATGTAACATTAGGGCATTATGCAATGAATATAGTGACATATGCAATATGACAATAAACGAAATACCTCAATAGGCAGACGTGGATGGCGATTGAACATGAGGAAGAATGGGGTGTATTTGGTCGACCCCTGTCTCTGTGTGCGCATGCTAAAGGCGACCTGTGCCAGGTAATCGTCCCAGTCGTCCTGGTGTTCACCCGTCAACTTGCTCAGTCGGGTCTTGAGTGTCTGATTGGTTCTACAATCAATCCAGATGGTCAATAGTGGACAATTTTATAAGAGTAATTCTGGGTCAGTTTAAAAGGAATATCAGTTGTGATAAACAATTACATTTTTAC
>OZ024864.1:24210862-24213362 GCA_964017155.1 Oasisia sp. SBJ-2009 | reverse complement strand
TCCACGCCAGTCGATGACTTACTTGTGGACATCTACTACCACTTCGAGCACAGGTTAAAAACAAATAAAAATGTATCACTTTTTTCAGGCTACGAATGTTATAAAAAGTGTGGTAAAATCATAGTGTTCATGATTTAAAATCAACTGTTGAAAACCTACGTTATTGTAATACTGGGACTTATTATTCATAATAAATGTGTAAATATTTCTATAAAAAATACATATATTTATAAAGTATACATTTTTATGTATATGTGGCATGTGTTCGGTTCCAGTTCTAAACGTCGTGAGGACTACAAGGAGTTTCAGGCCTTTGTGGATGCAGCAATGCCCGACGCGCTGGCTGTCGCTCGAGAGGGTCATCAACCGTGTGCTCAACCAACTGCCTGCGTTGACGAGCTACTTCGCGAGCCACGACGACGTGGAGCGGCCTGGGCGCATCTGGCGCATCCATGAGCGCCTCAGCAAGCCACTTACAACGATAACTCTGCTGTTTCTGCAGTACGCCCTCCCTTTCCTGAATGAGTTTAACCGACTCTTTCAGAACGAAGAGTCTAAGGTCGGTGTACTCATTCCGGAGATGGACCGGCTACTGCGGAAGCTGCTCGTCAAGTTTGTCCAGCTTCGCCACATCCGCAATGTGGCGGATCTACGCACCATCGACTACAGCGATCGCGGGATTCAGCAAGGTGTCTCGACCATTGCCGTCAGCATGAAGGTGCGCGCCTTCTTGGAAGATGACGAAGTTGCGCCAGCTGTGCAGGCGGCCTTCATCAGTGATGTGCGAGCGTTCTACTGTGCGGTAGTGCGCAAGATGGTCGCCAAGTTTCCCTTTGATGATCCAGTTTTGCGTGACCTGGGTGTTCTCGACCCAGCAGCTCGTGAGAATCTCACGTATGAGCCGATTGTGCGTCTTGCAGCCCGCTTTGCCCCCGACGTCGATCCGGAACAACTGAAAGATGAGTACGAGGACTTTCAGCTGTTGGGCAAGGACGCCATTAGGCTTGTGGAGGATGGCTCAGCACGACCGATCGACCAGGTCTGGTCCGAGGTCTTCACGATAAAGACACCGATGCATGTCATTCGCTTCCCGCTGCTGGCGAAGGTGATGTCGACACTTCTCTGCCTCCCATCCAGCAACGCTGACGTGGAGAGGCTGTTTTCCATATTACGGAAAGTTCATACAGATGCTCGGCACCGTTTGAACGCTGACACCATCACTGCATACCTTCAGTGCAAGCTGAACATTGACAGTCCTTGCCACCAGTTGGCTGTGTCAGCTGAGATGCTGAGACTGGCGAAATCGGCGACTCATGCAGCTGATGTTCAGCCGCAGTGAAGATTCAAGAGTGTTGTCGTCTGTGAATGTAGGGTAGTTTGTTGCGATTATGAGAGTAATAAAATTGTGCAGTTGTATACATGTGTTGTTATGGCATGCCCGACAAATTTGTATATGATACGGATAAATACGGATTTTTACATAATTTTAGGTCAAAAATACGGATTGCCGTTTCAAAATTGTGGTACGTATGATTTCAACTTTAGATTAATCGGTCAATGACTATACTACCTTCAGCAGGTACGCAATGTTTGAGTAGATGGTCGGGTTACTTATTGCCCTACTATCTCAAATCGACGAGTAATGTGCTGCTGCCAGATGCTCATGACAATGCATCTGCGTGTTTTGTTCAATTAACTACCACAAGCAAAGTAGTACTAATATCCAATTTTAACAAAATAATAAAGAGCATAATAAATAGTTTATGTAAGAGCAATTTTATGCAAATTTCAAGAATAATTGTACATAATTAAAAACATCCAAATATACGTTTATTTTATTGAACGCATTCCAATGCTGCTAAGTGTATTGAAATAAAAATTAAACGTCACTAGGTATCTCATTTGTGGGCCATACATCCCCAAACCTGAGAAAGTGTTCTTCTTTCAGTGTAAATTGACAACAGACAATGACAAATGATTTATCATCTTAAAAACCTTTAATAAATTCATTATCATCATCATCACTGTTCAACTATAGTATCCCGTGGTTGGGTGTACGATGTTCCAAGTGGTGATACACGATGTCCATCGGTTATCTCGTATCCTGCTGACTTCGGTGTTCTGACTTTTTTCAATCATATCTGTGACCTTTGCTGATAAATTGTTGGCAAATAAATAGCGTGTAAATCTCGCAGAGGAGAATATTTCATATAAAAAAACTGCCGTTGCTGTTGGTTGAAGCAATTACCTACACAAACAAATGGTGTTGTATATAATCCACCACAGGACGTATTTGCGTCCTCGCGGTCTAATTTCCTTTGCGGAATTGTGATTGTGTGCAATATAATGGATTGCCAAATAGCAAGATTAATAAAATTATTTTATTATGCATAGATAATGTAGTTAAGAGGACAGTGCCATTCCTCCAAATACCGATCCTTCAGCGCGTGTTTGGTTTTATTTTAAAGCTGGCTTTTATATAAAAACTAGTTATTTCACA
>OZ024864.1:24180862-24208362 GCA_964017155.1 Oasisia sp. SBJ-2009 | reverse complement strand
GTATTGTTCACATTAGTTCAAGATAACTCCGTGAGAGGGCGTGTGGTCGTTTCGGTCGAGGGTCAAGTCTGGGGACAGCGTCGTCGTAACCACAGGCCAAAGGTTTGGTTTAGCGCTCACGCAAACTGACAGCAACCGAGCGAAAATGGCTACATTTATTCATGACGATTTACCGCCCTTTCAGCTGGGTAAACCCAGGTTTGACCAGGTATGTGTATAGGTTATGTTCAGCAAGATTTCTTGGCAACAACGACTGTCAACGGTATCCCCAAAGTCAACGACGCCCCGCTTTCAACTTTGTCACTGACACTGACACCTGTCGCCGTGACACAGATACTTTGTTTTGACAGTTAGTCTGGGGGATAGGTCAACATTTATTCCCGGGTTGTATGTATTAGACAGCCATAAAGAAAGGAAAATGACATGCTGTACCGACTGCGCATCTTGTAGTTGCTGGTTGGCAGCTAGCCTAGTCTTACTGTAGTGTAGACTTGGTCATAAGCCTAGAGCAGGCTAGAGCTCTCAAGAGTCAAGACAGTCAAGTCTACGATTTTGCCTAATTCCCATGGCCATGGGTGTTACTACCCATACATGTGTTTGGGGATGTACGTACCCCTTCATTGATAAGGGCGTCCAATATCAAAAAGTACCCTTGATCTATGAACAACTTTAAGAAACATGCACACATGACATGTGTAGGCCTGCATCTCTCAAAAGATATGAGATACATAACCATGAATGCTGCAATAAAACCCTAGCCTTAGACAAATTTTCCCTCAAAGTCTCTCAGACTCTTGGAGAGCTTCCAGTTCCAGATTGAATGAACCCAACATTTGGGGATCTGTTATTATCTAAATATGATCGGGTGTCATAGGTGTAAACGTAGGTCCCCACATGGTATAAGCATAGGTTCCAACATGGTGTAAACGTAGGTCGGAACATGGTGTAAACGTAGGTCCCAACATGGTGTAAACATTGCTCCCAACATGGTGTAAACGTAGGTCGTAACATGGTTTAAATGTAGGTTACAACAAGTTGTAAATGTAGGAATCAATGTGGTATAGATGTAGATCGCAACATGGGTACACATAGGTTGTAACATGGTGGAAACATAGGTCACAACATGGTTTAAAGTTGTAAACATAGGTCTCAACATGGTGTAAATGTAGCCTATGTAGGTCACAAAATGGCAGAAACCGATCACAAACCTGGTGTATATGTAAGTCACCTATCAAACCGACCCTAGAAAACCTGATGAGGAAGAGGAAACAAGTTTACGTGTCAGAGAGGCACTCAAATTTGTATTCTAATTTGTTGATTAGTTGATTCAAGACAAACTACTGATGTTATTTCAGCAAACACAACTTTTCGTGAGATGTGCACGCTGAAATTTTGTTTGCGCCCACTGGAATGCTACAAAACCTACCAGTTTAATCTTGCCTATCCATCCTCACTCCATAGTGCACTCATCCAATTGATGTCGACCTTTGCACTACCAATAATGTTTTGTTGCACCATTGAGTTCAGATTCTGAGGATATTGGCACCATAGAAGTTATGTAAAATTATTATTGTTAAAAGCAAATACCACATGCAGTAACACACACGTTTCATATTCTACCCGGGTACTACAAGTGTAGTATGCGATCCACAACAGCAAACTACATATTGAGTCATGTAGTATCTGTACAGCAAAGACAACGCAAAGATAATTATCCAGCACGTTTGTGAAATTGACATAAATGCATAAGTTAATGTGTGTCACTAGTATTATTGATAATTACTAAAGTAGAATTATACCAAAGAATAAATAAAATCACCACCTAATATCCATCTTCCAAAGGAAGCTTATGACTATCTACATAAACTATTATCTGTTTCATTTCACAACACATGAGACCCACATGCTGAAGAAATATGTCATAATAATATACCTTAAGTTGTCTTAGAACAAATGCAAAATGTATAATGTGTTATTTATTTGCAGCACATTTCTTCTACACATTCTGCTGAATTTACAAATATATTTAGTTAGAGAATATTTGACACTAATAAAGTTACTGTATTCTTGTGTTAACATTTTAATATAATCAGCATTGCACATCTGCAATGTAACTGTCAGATAAGAAACCTGATTTTAGGTCAACAAGTTAATAGGACATTCATACAATGTGTTGACACCATTTATGCAACAAAGAAAGGGTCTGGTTAATTTATACTTTTAATTTGATTCAGTCCAGATCATACATCTCTTGACATAAAAAGTTTAACTTGGTAACTTCGTGATCTTAATAATCATCAGAGCATTATCTTATTTGTTTTTGTGTGATGTAAATGTTTCATTTCTTCCATTTCAGAAATACACAAATGTCTCCATTGTTTGCCAAAAGATATGCCTGTATTATATAAATGGGTTGGCACAGTTATTGGCCGGATGAAATATTTGATGGTTGTGGGCAAATCTGGGTTGGCAATAACTTTGAACACTGCCTTAGATATTAATACAAGTTAAGATTGACTGGATGTTGACACACACATGTACATAATTTACTAATCATGGAACCATGGCTGTAGCTTTCATGAAACAGGTTGACAATACTGTAGTTACGTTGCTACCTAGAAGTGTTGCTATGGTTACAGATGACCTTCTCCGGCCGTCTGAGACACTTCATGGATGTCATCGACCCACGCACCTTGTTTGTGTCCGAGGTAAACTCAACTATTATTTTATGCACAAAATGGATAGGGTGTAGGTTTTAGGGGCATTGTAAAATGTAAATATACATAATCCAAGAATAAAAACTTGGATTAGATCAATGCCACCAATACCCCACCCCTCATCCAAAAAAGATGGTAAGACCAATAGATTGTAGTGATACATTATCATAGATCTGTCTTCAAGTGACAGGGTTGCTACAATAATTGCAGGGGGTATATAAAAAAGGTAAAGGTAACTTCTTATATAGCGCAGTATCCAATCTGCAGGGTTGCCCAAAGTGCTTTACACGTTACTTCCCTGGCAGACCTGTTCACTCAGACACCATCTCAGCTTCTCTGGGAAGCATCCAGCCATATGCTGCAATTAATTCGTGAAGGCTGCTCATACACATATCCACCACTTGTCTATAGCCAGGTACTCATTTATACAGCTGAGTGAACTGGAGCAATGTAGAATGAAAAAACTTGCCCAAGATTTTAACACCACAGCACAAAATTCGAACCCAGGTCCTCTTAGTCGAGAGTCCGAAGCTCTACTCTTCAGCCACTTGCGCTCAACGATATGCAGACTATTCCTTGTATTGAAAAGAATCGATAGCACATATCACATGTAAGTAAATTGCTACTGGTTTATTACAATAAAAACCACAATTTTAGAGGCACAGCTGAAAGTCTGGATTAAATGCAAAATATTGACACATTTTGCATTCATTCGGTTAGTTTTTCGTCATATTTGTTATTCCAAATGGACGCTTCACTATTCTATCTGGTTACCCATATCATCCACATTCCAACATTGAAATATCTTTGCATTAATGGAATTGTTATATCTACAATGCCCCTTAGGCATTATAGTTGTGAAATTCATAGAATGAGTGTTTACTGCTAGCATGGCTGAAGGACAGCGCAGTGTAAGTGCTGTGTTATGGACTGATATCCCAGTGCTAATTCCGGCCAGTGGGTGTGTACTGTGTACAAAGCAAAAGGTCGCTAAATTTGGCAGCACTTTATGCAAAACTATGTAAACTTCAAGGTCACATATTGGCCTTTTTGAACTCTGTGCAATAGAAGTGCAGATGTCCCTGTGAATGTCCGGTCAGGCATTCATTCTATGTATACAATTTGATGCCAGGCAGTTTTACTGGCATCGCTGACCACAGGGCATTCACTGGCCAGTCTACTGACAATGGCTCCTACTGATCGTATCTCTATTGTTGGATGGACAGTGGTCAGGTCTTGTATCTAGTGTGGGAACAGGGTGGAGAAAGTGTTACAGTTATGAGAACATTTACGTTTACATAACATTCAAGAAGGGTCAGTCGGGGGTCATCCTATATAGAGAACCGTCCAACCATCATTTGGACAATAAATTATGTTTTTTAGACGGAAATGTGTGGTTGACAGGTAATACTTTGAGGAGCAAAACACTGTTATTTTAGTTATGTTTTCAGTTATGCTTTGAAGGTTAGATTGTCTTACATTTGTGTACATGCCTGGATGGTTATGTAATTCTGAACATATCTATATGTTCAGAATTACATACAAATATATACATCTGGACTGGCTTCTGTGTGTGGTCAGATGTATACACAGTAATTACACATGTCTACTGGGACAATTTTGGATTACTAAACATTATATGCTGCTTAAAGGGATACCCAGTCAGAGAGGAGTTCACAGTATTTACTTACATATGTATAATGCATAGTAATTGTGCACAAATATTGTTAATAAAAAATTAATTACACTATAAATGTACCAAGGACATGCTATCTTGGAATCAGGGCACTGCCATACTGGATACATCAAATACCATTGGACAGACGTAGGATGTTCAAACGTGCATGCACCAGTGACGTAAGCAGTTTACGTCACTGGTTCTGTGCCTCAAGATGGCAGCGCCAGTTAATCCAAGATATCATGTTTTTGGTAAAATTATAATATAATTAATTGTTTATTAAGGATCTTTGTGTACAATTGCTATGCACAACCAATATAGTATGTATATGTATATGTATATGTATATGTATATGTATATGTATATGTATATGTATATGTATATGTATATGTATATGTATATGTATATATATATATATATATATATATATATATATATATATATATATACATATACATATACATATAGATAAAATACATATACATATACATATACATATATATATATACATGTATATATATATATATATATATATATATATATATATATATATATATATATATATATATATATATATATAAATAACTGCTGTGAACCTCTCATTAACTGGAGTATCCCTTTAAAGACTTGTTAGAAGAGGTGGCGTATTATTGCTTCACAATAAATCACAGCCACTGAGCCATGTTATGAAGACTGTAGTCTGTAGGCTGCACTCAGCACCACATTGATTAAGCAATACATTGTACCACTCATTGATGCAAATAGGAAATGCCACTCAAAGGGCCATGATTAGCTTAATCTACATGGATAGGATTAGTTCACATTACATGATCAATTTATACACTAGTAAGGCAAAATGAAGTTGTTCAGTAATAACATTGACTTATTCGTGTGAAGTCCTCCAGCATGAGACCTGTCAAAAATCACAACAACAGTAAATTACAAGAGGAAGCATCAGTATTAATTATAGTACTACAGAGTGTGTGCAAAATGTAACTACACCTTGGTAAGGGCCATATCCTGAAAAAAATCTACTCTACTCCTTAATAATAACCTTTCAAATGTTCAGTTGGCGTATGCAGCAGACATTTGGTAATACCAACTACGCACAATGACAAGGATATAATTACAAAAATATATGATTAGGTGTTTTATATTCAATAAGCTACTGCTAGCTCTTCATACCCATTTAAAACAATTGCCTTTAGTGGTAACAAAAGTGCAAAACTTCTTATGTTCAATACTAAATATTCAATGAACTTTTTACTGTTTTGTTCTGACTGGTGACAGTGACACGCTGTGACAGTTGCGTTGACATGACCTTGTACTTTATCCAGGCCAGGCTGCAGAACTCGATCCAGTTACTTGACGACTTCAAAGCTGGTAAACTGCCAGAACATGTCACCAACAAGGACCTATGGGAGGCCCAGAAGATCAAACAGGTAACTGTGACAAGACAGTACAGGTGGTGGCGGTGTCTTCCCGTTATAGCTACTTGGTATAGCTATTTCCCATTATAGCTATTTCCAGTTATAGCCGTTTTTTATTCCCGTTATGGCTACTCATTAAGTTTGACAGTTGAACTGCTCCCGTTATAGCTACTTTTTATTTCTCCATTTCACAATGTAGCAAGATAAGGGAGCATTAACTATTTCAAACAGGTTTGAGACACTGACGTCTGATTAACCAGTTGTCCTCTGTAACGTTAGACTGTTTGATAAAACATGTAATTGATTACTTTTATTACTTGTTTGATAAATGCATGCTATTCTTTACTCTGTACAATTGACATAGTTCTTTTAATTAAAACTGTTTTGCACATGTGTTTTATTTTATATTTCCCATTTCAATTAACTGTCAGTTAAATTTATTTTATAACATTGTTATGACTTTTAAAATGTGTCCTCCATTAACACATTTCATGAATATATCTTATAGCAATCTGAAATAGTGAATGCTCCCTCTTGCCGTCCCCTGCTGAATTGTTTAATTTAATAAGTAGCTATAAATAACGGGACTCAATCGCCTGCCAAACTTAATGAATAGCTATAATGTGGGAAATGTAGCTGTAACGGGGCGTGGCGGCCCGCGTGGCCGTAATGGGAAGTAGCTATAACAGACCTAAAGCGTGGTCTCCAGGGCCAGTTTACCAACCTGTCTAACTAATGCTGTGCCAATCACCACATGCAGATCTATGGTAAACACCAGTTGGTGAACTGGAAAGTTCATGCGCTCCTCCAGCTTACCACTGGTGAATTTATGCAACTGGGTCACGTGTGGGTCAAGAACTGTCTGGAAAGCAGTGTAACTGTCCATCTGATTAGTTGATTACTGTTTACTTGTATAAACATGCTGCTGGGCCTGATTGACAAGACAAGGTTCTTTTGTTGATTGTGTCACAGTCTTTAGAACTAACACCAGTCGCAGTGACAATTGCCCAGCTGTCTGCTGAATGTTTGCAGGAGTGGTCAATAAATTGAGGTCTGATTGACCCCATAGTAACTTGTTATTTCAAGGCACCATAGCATGGTAACATAAAAAATCCTGTTTTTAAGAGAATGTCTTAGAAAAAGCTCCTTTTTGACAGCAATTTCTTGTGTTTTGTTTACATGTGTGCTCAAAATCAGAAGTGGTGGCATGATCTATATCACAGTTGTTTGTGGTGTCAAAACTTGTCACTTTTGTGTTGCCCACAAAAGTGCCAACCGGTCAGTTGTAATTGTATAAATCTGCCATTAATTTTGTTTTGGTTGTTTGATATTACTCAAATTCACACCAGTCCCAATTATTTCACCAGCTTTTATACTTTAAACGTGTTACTGTTTGTATTAAATTGTTAAAGTGGTGCTATGTAATTTACAAATAGCCACACAAAATGGAAAAACCTGTTGTGAACCCACAGACCAAATGGACTTGATTAATGAAAACTATATTTAGATGTTGTATAATTACATGTATTAACTGACACCAAAACACCTTTGATAACATAATAAGCATCACGAGCAAGATCTGTTAAATATTTTCAAGCGATTATTCACAACACAACTGCACCAATGTATAGAGGTGATGTTTAAAGTATCTAGGTCAGAGGTAGTGCAAATCCTGGTTCTTTTTGAAAAAGTAATGTTTACCTGTATAAAATGCATTCATTACAAGCCTTGTCTGGTAGACATTGTATGTATGTAACAAATTATACGGACGTTTGATGTAAATTACATAATTTAGAACAATGATAGAAAGCATGCAGTGTTGCAAACAATGAATACTGTACCCTATATTGACATCAGCCCTGATTTCCCGTTATCATTTCCTAGCATAAATTGTAAACCTTTCTACAATATAACTATTTACCTATTTTGTAAAAACATATCACGTTAATTCCTTTTATACAGAGCTGTCTCTTTGAATATGAACCAAAATAATATGTAATTTAAAGCCAAGATGGGTACAGGTGGATAGTGAGGTTGTGTTGATTAGGATGGTACAACTTTAAATTTAGGATGGTATCAGTACCAGTTGAACTTTGTTGTGTCTCACGGTGTTGTTTATGAAGATGCAGGGACCCCCATGTCTTCACTAATCACCCACTGCTATTTCATTTGTATAGTCTGTCTGTGAATCAATCTTGAAAATGGCACAGATTTAGGTCATTCTTTGTGGTTTTATGTCTCTTGTGTGGACATTTTGGAAATATGTTTGCCATCTAATTTTAGCAATCCCTGCTTACCAAGTACATGTAAGACTATAAGCAGTGTGTCTTCAGGGAGACTTCGGTGCTGGACTAAAATACAGCTGTTTGGAGAGATCAGTTCTTTGGATCATAAAAGCATCTAAACAGTCCAACCTCACAACCATTAAGAGCCTGTTTAAACATGTCGCTTTGTGAAATAATGAATGACATTTTCTGCATGACCTGAGCACTGGCCTCTATTCACCAACTTTGTGCCTTGATGAACCATGATAGTGCATTTAGTGTGTGGTTTTTAGAAGCCATTATGTTACATGTCATTGTTTCTTGTTCATGTCTGGAATATACACCACATGTTTCCCAGGGTGTAATAGCCACAAGTGGAATGTGAGAGCTGCATTGTGGCTGAAACTGCATTTAAGAAATAGGGTTATGTTATGGCATGCCACCTTATAATAATTTGTCACTAATACGCTGACACCGCCATTTCTAGTATATGAAGTAATTTCATTTGATGGTTTTTCACAAGTTCCTGGCTACTCTCGCTTAACTGACTCTAACTTGGGTGTGTAACTTTGCCGAGAAGAAAATCTGGTGACAAAGATGCTTTGCTTATGTAACCGTTATGTAGTGTCACCTCTCATAGCCGTCAGATGGCATCACTGTTTTGGATCAAGTCACAAGTTTACGTATATAATAATAATTAATGTTTGTAATGTACATATGCTTTTGATAACAAAACAAAGTTATAAAGTATCTATACACACACTGTGCATAAAATAAAAAGTAGGAAATAAAAAGAGATGAAATGTTTTCAACGAGAATAACAAAGACTAGTCTTCGACATGTTAATTGCAGCTTGGCTGGATGCTCCCTAGAGAAGTCAAGATGAGGTTCATTTGATCAAGTCTGCCAGGGACTAAAGTGTAAAGTGCTGAAGATTGGATATTGGATCATATAAAAACTTACCTTTACTGTTTATTTTCTCGCAGGCAATCATTCACCCAGACACGGGAAAGAAGATTTTGATGCCATTCCGCATGTCAGGTAGGAATGCTAAATGCTTAGCTCTCTCACTGCAGGAAAACACAACACTGTCTTATAAATACAACTTGCAAATCCCTACTGTTAGAGTTTTGAAAAAAATATTCAAGTACCGGCAGGGTGGGGGGGGGTAGGTGGGAGGAGATGTCTCAAGTAGAGTAGTACTGTATTGCAGAAGATAATAATTGCACTTAGTGAAGATAAACGTACTTTAATCAGATGTGTAAAACAAAACGGCTGACACAAATTAATAGTTAAAAATTGCCACTGGTGATCATGTAAATTCATTTAAATATAAATATATGTAAATTTAAATTAAAGTAACACAAAGTATATATGCATTCCTAAAATAAGTATGAGGTATATTGACAAGATGCATGTTGCACTGAATGAAAACAATGATTTTACTTGAATTTAGCATGACATTTTACTTGAATTTAGCATGACATTACTTATGAAAGGATTTGGACACTGTACAGGTTCTTAAATAAGAACACTATTGCTATTACTAAGCCTCTGCTCTTCACGTATACAGACCCACAGAACCTTCACTCCCACAACAGTAACATAAGTGTTTTTAAAAATAAAATTGACACGTACCTTAGAAAGGTGGACTACATACAGATAAAAAGGTCAAATGCTCCATAAGCCAAATGGCTTCTTTGTTTAACTACCATTTAAAGTTAATTCTCTGGTGGCAATCTTGTTAGATCTGGTTAAATATACACCTGTCAGAAATCATACAACTAATTACAGTATGTTGTTTTTGTTGTAGGATTTGTGCCTTTTGGTTCTCCAATTGTAAGTATGCATTGATATAGTGTGTTTCCAAGAGATTGTATCATTTAGTGTGACAAGGTTGTCGTAATATACAGATTAGTGTACAGATTGCACTTTGATCACCCCATGAAAGTATATTATGTAGTTATGCTTCATCACACAAGATCAGATTACACCTTGCAGGGTAAACGGTTCTGTGTGTTTTTGTGATTATCTTTCACTTGATATAAATTTGCATACAAATAGGTTGCACCTTGGTTCCCTTGCAGTTACTGTTTATTTATTACTGCAGGAGTAATCTGGCAATGAATGTTAGGGCGAGATGGGGGTAATAACCTGGGTGTAATAAATCAGTGCATTTGTGTAAATTATGTGACTAATATTTCAGACCTGTTGTAATAAATTTTATTTGGTTTGATTTGGTTTGATTTGAAGAAAAAATTGTCCACATCTGCCTATCTCATGTTTGTGGCTTTGTCATGTTTCAGAAGTTACTTTTAACCCTGATACCCACACTGTAGACTAGATACATTACAGCATAGGCTGAATAGCATGAGCACACTGCATGTTCTTACATTAATACGAAATCACACAAATTGCTGTGTGTAATTGTTTCTAATCATCATTCACAGTATTATATATGTAAATAGTAACTAAATACATACAGTTTGTAAAAATCATTGAAAAGAAATTTTTCGATCAGTAAGATAGTAGTTACTCTGTCTTAACTCTGAGTCTGTGTCAATCTTTCTACTGTTACTCTGTCTACATGAACTTAAACTGTGCCACGCTGCCTCTGTCTTGACTGTGTCATTCTATCTAGATATAGTTATGCTGTCTATATGCTGTCACTCTGACTAGACTGTGTTGCTCTGTCTAGACTGTCTCTCTGTCGAGACTGTGTCACTCTTTGTAGATTCTGTTGCTCTGAGTAGACTGTCACTCCATCTAAACTGTGTCACTCTGTCTATGCTCTGTCGCTCTGATTAGACTGTGTCGCTCTGTCTAGACTGTGTTGCTCTGTCTAGACTGTGTCACTGTGTCTAGGCTCTGTCGCTCAGACTAGTCTGTGTCGCTCTGTCTAGACTGTGTCACTCTCTCTAGGATCTGTCGCTCAGACTAGACTGTGTCGCTCTGTCTTGCCTGTGCCACTCTGTCTAGGCTCTGTCGCTCAGACTAGACTGTACTGCTCTGTCTAGACTGTGTCACTCTGTCTAGGCTCTGTCGCTCAGACTAGACTGTATTGCTCTGTCTAGACTGTGTCACTCTGTCTAGGCTGTGTCACTCAGACTAGACTGTATTGCTCTGTCTAGACTGTGTCGCTCTGTCTAGACTGTGTCACTCTGTCTAGACTGTGTTGCTCTGTCTATACTGTATTGCTCTGTCTAGACTGTGTCGCTCTGTCTAGACTGTGTTGCTCTGTCTAGACTGTATTGCTCTGTCTAGACTGTGTCGCTCTGTCTAGACTGTGTCGCTCTGTCTAGACTGTGTCACTCTGTCTAGACTGTGTTGCTCTGTCTAGACAGTGTCACTCTGTCTAGACTGTGTCACTCTGTCTAGACTGTGTCGCTCTGACTAGACTGTGTCGCTCTGTCTAGACTGTGTCACTCTATCTAGACTGTGTCGCTCTGTCTAGACTGTGTCACTCTGTCTAGACTGTGTCACTCTGTCTACAGACTGTGTATATCTATACAGACTGTCACTCTGTGTCACTCTGTCTAGACTGTGTCACACTATCTAGACTGTGTCGCTCTGTCTAGGTTGTGTCACTCTGTCTATAGACTGTGTCACTCTGTCTACAGACTGTGTTACTCTATACAGACTCTGTGTCTGTGTCTAGGTTGTGGGTCTGTTGCTGCCCAACCCTACCTTCACCAGCACCATCTTCTGGCAGTGGCTCAACCAGAGTCACAACGCCTGCGTCAACTACGCCAACAGAAACGCCAGTAAGGTATGTGACAAGTCTGTGTATTAAAGCAATGGTATGGGTGAGGTGAAGTGAAGTAAAGTTTAGGTTTTTGGATCATACATACAGAGTAAATTAACAATTTCTACACATATTTCAATTAGGATGATCCA
The DNA here is from genome assembly GCA_964017155.1 of Oasisia sp. SBJ-2009. NCBI lineage: Eukaryota > Metazoa > Annelida > Polychaeta > Sabellida > Siboglinidae > Oasisia > Oasisia sp. SBJ-2009. Next base: position 24,196,376 of record OZ024864.1, on the reverse strand, counting down.
GGAAGGCCTATACTTAGACTTGAGAGATCACTGTCGTACAGGCCTGCCTGTGAGGATAGCTAATTATACAAAATATATAGTGTCAATCCTTACAAAAAAAGCCAATGGTATACTACTGATTACCATTGAATGCCATTCAGTATCATTCAGTACCATTGGACCATTCAATGATATTTCAGCAGGACTCAGTGGTACTCTCAACGGTAATTATAAATACCATTCAGTACCACTGAACAGTACAAAGAATCCAAAATATCATAAAAAACAACAACGAAATACCATTCAAATACCCTTGGCCATAATTCGTCCTAGGACCATTCAAATACCATTCATGGTATTTGAATGGTATTTTTGTGTAAGGGAACAGTGTAATTGTGCAGTATGATGATGCAATATTTAGAGAGATATAAAAAAGTAATGTACATACATGCAACATAACTAGAATATCTACATAACTTATACATTCTAATTCATTTAAATTACATATTTTAGCAATAAAATTAAATAGAGTGTCAAACATTTTAGTACATGAATTTACCTGCATAATTACATTATTATATTATTATCAATCAAGAAGCTGTATTGTTGCATATGCAAGTAAATAATTATGAATGTTACATAATGATAATGTATTCATCTATTCCAATCAATTATGTGTACATTTGGATAGTCGTTTTTACCTATTGAAGTAGAAAGTGTATTTCTGGATGCCAAACAAAATCCCATCCAGGCATATGGTTGTTATTGTAACAGTGGTTCCATCTGGTGGAATAATTGGTACTAAAGTTTACTGCAATACAGTGGTGACACCTTTTAACTTAATATGAACTAATGAAACCACCGCCAAAATAAATCTAGTTAGGCATTATTAGTTTACCAAAAAGAACAACGTAGATTGTAAATTTTTCTTGATCTAATTATAATAAAAGAAATTGAACAATATATCAAATCCGCAAAATATATGGAATTTGTGGTAATTACGTTTATAGGCTACATAAAACAGTTATATTCAGATGTGTGTACGTAACAGCCAGCAAAGCTTGATGATAATTTTTTTAAATGCTACTGATAACATTGAATGGATTTATGTGCTTCAGGAAACACCGATGTCAAGGTTCCTAATGGGCTATGTAGGGGCCGTGTCCAGTGCCATTGGCATTGCTGTAAGTACTCAAATGACCATCTCACAACATTGATCTCCAATGCCAGACAAAGTTATTTTATTGAGAGACCATAGGCAGTTTCAGCCATTGTTGGACATCAATTTTGTGTGCTTCAAGATTTTTTCCGTTAAGAAATTGATGTCATGTCAATGTTTAGAAAGTTTTGGGGGTGGAAGGCTGAGGTCAAATGAAAATAGTTTAATCTGATATCGGACTTCAACGTTTTGCAATTATCCCTACACACTAATTAACCATTTAAACTAACCATTTAAACCTCCATCTTAGTGTAACTACACCATCCAGTAAATAAGTCAGATTTTTGCAGCGTATATATGTGGTTCCACCTACAAGATATCAATGTGCTGTGTGCTATATTAAACCTTTAACATATTTGCCATGGCAAGGGAATTTATCGTTCACATCGAAGGTTTTGGAGGTGTTGTTTGAAAATATGAACTGACGTAATTTTGAGCAACATGTCAAGTTTAGCAACTGGCCAGAAGCATGTGTGACTAGCGACATGTACTTACTTGTAGATCGGCCTGGGGGTGCTGATCAAGAGAGCGAACAAGCTGAGTCCAGCCATGAAGATGCTCATTCAGAAGTTTGTGCCATTTCCAGCTGTCGGTTTGTATCAAGTCATACCTTCTTTGCCTACTTAGGAAGAAGGGGTGGGAATATCCTCAATTGCTTCTGTGTTTTAGATGATACTTCTTTATATGTATCAAATGTCTGCAATTTTATTCCTTCATCACCAGTCATCCATGGTCTTGTCATCTCTGTCTTTGCACCGTCTTATCTTCATAATTTCAGTAATTCTCTTCTGCTTCTTCCAAATTTTTTCTATGTTTTGTTTATCTGTCATTCCCCTCATTTCTCTACATTTCCTACCCATCTTTGATTAAATATATTTCAAACACAATTGCAATGTAATATCGGCCAGGCATATTGTCATAGACCACGTATCAATGTGGACAATGGCAAGTGTACACTTCCACTAATATTTATTTACAGCTTTGCATGAATTATGAAATCTTATTTTAGATTAGGTTGTCATTATAGCCATTTCTGCTAAATAAATTAGACGTTGTAAACATCTTTTAGTCAGCCTCAACTTTAAATTTCAGGCACATTTTTGTCGTTCTAATCTCTTCTCTTCTCTTTCACCATTCTTCTTTTTATCTTAGGTCACGTTATAAGTTATTCCGACCCAGATCAGCTTTATTCACATTCGAGTATGTTTCTAATTAATTAATTAATTAATTAAATAATTAATGAAAGCGTATGCAAACTGTTTCATTCAGCAAAAATATCTGGGATATAAACAAACCTCATTGAAGTGCAGGTTGTTGCAGTAAAGAGAGTATCTCTTGTCAGATTTTCTCCATGAAGTCATGCAGCTGCTGGGCAAGAGATGTTTAGAAAGTGTTTAGAAAGTGCTTCAAGGCATATCTTTTTGTGAGAAATGTTAATTAATTCAAATTGTTGTGAAATGACACACACTACTTTACAATTTCTTTTTAGTGTTATACACGTTTTAATCAGTGTTTATGTTTTAGATTAATGTATACATAATTTACATACACAGATTTAGTAAATGTTTTAATTTTATATTAATTTATATAATTTACAGAGGTTTAGTACTATACATCTTTAAAACAGTGTTTAATTTATTATAAATTGATTTATATGATTTATACGATTTAGGTTTACTAGTGTACATCTTAAACCAAAATTTGATTTGATTTATATTAATTTATATAATTTATATTTATTAATACATTTATTATATGTCTTGTGCAGCGCATCGATCCGCCATGCGGGAATTAGCACTATAGAAAAGCAATTTTATTATTATTATTAGGTGAGACTACGTACTAATGGATGTTTCTATGACTTCAGCGACGGCGAGCACTTGTAACGTGGTGCTGATGCGCAACAGTGAATTGTCTGAAGGCATCGATGTGTATGACAAGGCAGACAAAGTGGTGGGGACGTCAAAGGTTGCTGCTAAGAAGGCTCTCATTGAGACGGCCGTCACAAGGATGGTTCTACCGGCCCCCATTCTCATCATCCCACCTGTCATCATGACCATGATTGAGAAGTAAGTCACTCGTCATATCACCCATCATCATGACCATGATTGTGAAGTAAGTCACTCGTCATATCACCCATCATCATGACCATGATTGAGAAGTAAGTCACTCGTCATATCACCCATCATCATGACCATGATTGTGAAGTAAGTCACTCGTCATATCACCCGTGATTGTGACCATGATTGAGAAGTAAGTCGCTCGTCATATCACCCATCATCATGACCATGATAGAGAAATAAGTCACTTATCATATCACCCATTATCATCACCATGATTGAGAAGGGACTGAGAGAACTTAGTTACGAGAAGTGTTTCAGAATGTATTTTAGCAACCCGAAGAAGTGTAAACTTGAAAGGTTGTGAATAAAATTAAACAGGTATTTTATTCATTTTCACTCAGTTGCAATTTAACTTACAAAAATGAGTGTTCACATGACAGTTACACATTGATTTCATGGTATGTGATTTATTGTTGCATCATTTCATAACAGTACCAACAACATTAATAGATATTGTAAACAATTCAAGATGCTTTTCTGAATTCGTTGGAAAGAAATTCACATTTGGAATCTGGAAGAATATATTTCGTTTCTCAGCAACTGACACTCAGGTATTTTGCTGATAGTAGACTTATATAATGTGCTACTGTTATCCATGCACCACCTGCATCGCCGACAGTGGTGGACAGTCTACTTCATACTCACGCTTTATATCGCGTTACTCGTCAATTCCCCGTGAATTGGGCAACAATGGTAGTGCCAAAGTCAATATGAATTTATGATTTAAAGTTAATTTTAAGGTGCAACACATTCATACAATTAGTTTTATGGTGCAAAACATTCATACACTATTAAACAAAATATATGTGAGTTTTAAGATGCATAACATTTATACAAAAATAATATAAATACAATTATGTGAGTTTTAAGGTGAATAACATTCATACAAAATTAAACAAAAAGAATGTTAGTTTTAATGTGATTGACATTCATACAAAACTATATATATATGTATATATATATATATATATATATATATATATATATATATATATATATATATATATATATATATATATATATATATATATATATATATATATATATATATGACAATTTTATTATGTGGCATGGTATGTGATATTGTTGGGGATTTTGAGAGCTTCTGAACGTTATGTTTGCTTGCTCCTTTAACTGAATGGGGTACCAATGTTCATACTAATACTATATAAAATATAATATTTCACGTTTTTCTCTCATTTTCTGTTATTGTGTACCAACTGTTGTGGATGATAAGTCTATCTATGACTGTGTTTGTTGTAGGACGAGTCTACTCAAACGCCGTCCTAAGCTCCATCTGCCGTTCAACGCCCTCGTGACGACGTTGTCGTTCGGTCTCGCGCTCCCAGTCGCCATCGCTCTCTTCCCGCAAATCTCACACGTACGTGTCCTCTCAGGACACAACAGGTGTCGTGTTACAACACTAGCCGACCTGTTCCACAGCTCCTAATGTCCTGTTACAAGGCTCCAGTAACCGCATGCTGTCAGTGTCACATTTAGTGCCATGTTACACTAACTTACCTTTCGTAATATGTCACGGACCGTGAATAACCTATATCAAACAGAAAGTCAGCTTGTGAAATGTTCATATCACATCATGTCATGTGCTCGCAGCTAGACATTTATGAGTAGTTCGTAATGACCGTGACTGGAGGCATTCGGCATTTTTGCCGTCCGCGGGCTTGATGTATGCACCGACGACCCATCGCTGTACCGTGACTCACCCGCCACATAGCCACGCTCCGTGCTCTATGAGCATTGTACTGCGTGTCATTGAATCATTTCTTTCACATTTACATTGCCATTTGATAAATAATGATACACACACATGCCAGAGGGGGTTGCTAATGACGTCTGCCTCAGGCATAGTGTGTTCCTATGTTGCTGACGTGTGTGTTGTGTCTGTTGGGTTCTCTGCCGTTGTGTGTGTCTGTTGCGTTCTCTGTGCACGCACGCCACAATGAACATATAGAAATAGGCGTGTTTAAATACTGCTCCACTACGTTAGAACTTATCTGTGATGAGAATGTCCATTTCGGACATCTTATTTATGAAAACTTTTCATTATTCTTAACATATTTCTGAAGTTACCAGTACACCTGTGAAACATGTCGTTACTGTTGTCGTCATTTTAGTGATTTGTAACGTATTCATTATTTTGTCGTGATCGATTAAACCTTTTGTGTTGATGCGCCAGTAAGCTTGGTTTCCAAGGATTTGGGTGCAGTAGAAGTTATCTCATTATTATTAAAATAAAATATTTATGTTGTACTTGTTGCTTGAAGATTCAACTGTTGTAATTCCTTTTCTAAAGCTTTGGCAACCCCGTCTGTGTGTCCTTTTTCGTCACTGCATAATGGTTCTTGTGTTGTTGGGCCTTTGAGTCCTAGCTTCTGAGGATGTAGGCAGTATCTACGTATATTTTAGTAGTAGTATTTTTAAGTGGTATTGTTATCCAAACGACTGAACAATGAGACACCATTTCCGTGGTTGCAGGTTGACACGAAACAGGTGGAACCAGAGATACAGGCCAACACGAAGGACCAGGTCCTCTTTTACAACAAGGGACTTTGAGGAGATCACTGGAATAACACACACGCGTTTTCACTGGTGCACGTACAGCAAGCCGTAAACGTACAACAGTCCATACACGTTCAGCATGTTGTACACGTACACCAAGCCGTGTGAATATCACAGAGTGGACCAGGATTTAGCTACGCAAAACACACAACACACGGGAATGTTTAGTTAAAACAGGTAGAATTCCAGAAGAGTTCTACTAGTAGAATGAATACTGCACTAACTGTATGGCGACAACAACTAATGATATGATATGTGGATGAGTGAGGCTTAACGCCAAAGATATTACACAATCTAGAGGACATGTATATGCATAAGGAATATTTGCTGACAAAGCAATGGTCATGCCACATTAGGTCATTAGACAATCTCCACCTTTTTGTGACGTAATGCACGAAGTCTCCCATATACAGTATTGTAAATAAAAGATTTGAATGAAGTTTTACAAACTCAACTCGTGTATGTGCTAAAAGGTATTCCTCTTATGCTCAAAGTAGCAAGGCATGTCTAATATGATGCACATTCCGGTGTGCTATATGTGTGGTAGATTAGTGAAAAAGCGTTGTGACATCATGCTTGTTTGTTTGTTTGTTTGTTTGTTTGTTTGTTTGTTTGTTTGTTTGTTTGTTTGTTTGTTTGTTTGTTTGTTTGTTTGTTTGTTTGTTTGTTTGTTTGTATAGATTCCTTCACCGGAAAATCTCCCAGGAACGTTGTTTATCGTAGTTTTCTTCCTGCTTGGTCCCTTTTAGGGTGGGTGGCCACAATTCGGCCTGTTCTGGCCTGTCATCGACATGACTCCACCTAACCCGGTCATCTGTAATGTCCTCCCACGCTCAGCTGTTTGTCACTGATCTGTCGCGGTATCTGTTGACACTATCCATCTTAATTTGGTCCTCCTCTTATTCTGTACGATCTTCAGTTTACCACATTCTCTCGCCCAGCCCCTGTACATCACCTGCTCATCTCAATCTAAGTCCAGCTATTTTCGTTCACGATACCGTGTGAGTGGCCTAACATTAAGTTTGTTTTGGTGCGTGAATCCCAACAATCGGGTCATGTGACAGGGCGGTGTCGACATTAGTGTTGTGTGTACTGTCATAACCGACGTTGTATTCACATGTAATCATACGTTGCTAGTATAATAATATATATGTATATTAATATATATCATATTTTTACTGGAATGTTAATAAACACGCAAGTACTACACTAATATCGGTTGTGTCATTGGTGTTCTTAGTAACCTTTAAATTTAAACGTCATTTTTTTTATTTAAACGTTTGCACTTTTGCAATGTGAAACTAGCTTACAACTATTCGTGGAGCAACAAACCAGGCACAGTTGTAGTCACCGTTACATTGTCTTCATCTTAAACTAGTTCCCATTGGCCAATTTGTGATCAGCCACAGCATATTGGGTATTAGTTGCACCTTGTTCGATTGCTCAGACCGTTAGCTTTAAAATGCTAACGTATTTGTTTGAATATATTGTGTATTGTTTTACTTATTGCTATAATAAAAACAAACAAAACAGCGTTGTTAAAAAAACGAAGAGATTTTAACTCGTGTTAATTGTTTCTAAATATGTTCGTAATCGCACGTGGTTTATTCGTTTTGAAAGTTTTGTCGGGACATGACCTAGACAGGTAATTTTTGGCTCATGTGCAGACTTGACTGCGACTGCTTGATGCCAGATTAGCGCTGATGGGTCCGGTTGTCGAACGCATATGCAGAGCCACCGTGGTATCCACTGCTGAATTCACTACTGATTTAAATGTTTTCGCCTCTGCCTCTCCCCTCTCTGTCTATCCCTCGCTCTCTCCTCCCTTCCCCATCTATCCCTATTTCCCACCCTCTCGCTCTTTCTCCCTCGGTCAGGTAGAAAAGCAAATGCATTACTCCGAAAGTAGATTATTTTAAATTGAGACAAGGATCCGATGAAGTGGCTTAGTATATATAGATGCGAATAGACATCGGCTCTTTGGAGGAGATACAACGAAGCCGTCCACAAAAGTAGCATATTAATATCATACAGGCTTACATTATAGTCATGAGATATCGTTGAACATGTATGTGATCCATTATGTAATAATCGCTGAACATAAAATCGGTTGTAAATGCATGATGCGATCCCAGCCCGCCAGCCTGCCAGCCCTCCTACCTGCCAGCCAGCCAGCCACTCAGCCACCCAGCCACCCAGCCAGTCAACTAGCCAGCCAGCCCGCCAGCCAGCTAACCACTGAATGAGTACCTACAAAGTGGAAGAGTTAAAATGTATTGCGTTATGTTAGCTTATATTGTAATATGCTTGATTGTATTGCAAATATTGCATTGCAAAGTTAAAAAAATAAATAAAGGCAGTTCTTATATATATAGGATACCGTGCGAGAAGTACCTCCAACACCAGCAAGACCTCTATCACGTCTTCATTGACTTCAAGAAGGCATTCGACAGGGTATGGCATGCAGCATTTCAACATCAACGCCAACTTGATCAGAATGATACAGAACCTCTATGACAAGGCCACCAGCGCAGTCTACCTTAACTGGGACTGGTTCAGAACCACCGTCGGAGTAAGACAAGGCTGTGTGCTCTCCCCCACCCTCTTCAACATCTTCTTGGAGAGAATTATGACTGACACACTGAACGACCATGAAGTGACAGTCAGCATTGGTGGCAGAAATATCACAAACTTGCGTTTTGCCGACGACATAGATTGCCTGGCAGGAAGGGAAGAGGAGCTAGCTGACTTGGTGGAACGCCTTGACAAGACTTCTACAGCCTTCGGCATGCAGTTCAATGCAGAAAAGACCAAACTGATGACCAACAACACCAATGGCTTCAGCACTGACATCAGGGTCAACGGCGAGAAACTAGATTGCGTCAACCGATTCAAGTATATGGGAGCAATCATTGCAGATGAAGGATCTAAACCTGAAATTCTCGCCAGGATCGCCCAGGCCTCAGCAGCACTCGCCAAACTCAAGACCATTTGGAATGATAGGAATATAGCGCTCAGCTCAAAGATCAGATTGATGCGCTCCTTAGTCATGTCCATATTCCTGTATACGCCTGTGAGGCTTGGACATTAATAATAATAATAATAGCTTTATTGTTTCATAATGTCATGTACATACAGTAAAGTAATAGAGTAAAGTAATAATTTAATGTCAAAGTACATGTTACAATGTAACAATTTGGATTTAGGAAACAATGCTTATTTTCCTTATTAATGTATTTTAACAATTACGCAACAATTAATAATTCGTGAACATAAACACAAAAACCTATACAGCAGCATCATAATAGTGCAACTAGTTAACTAAAATAGTGAATTACAAGTGTACCACAAAATTAAATACGTCGATGCACGTGTGTTACAAGTAAAATTGCATTTAAATAATTGTTTAATATAATTATAGAAAAACAATGTATAATAACAGTACATTCAGAACGGAAACAACATATTACTGATTTTTCATAAGCAGATATTTGACACTTTTTTTAAAGATCTGTAAAGTGGCAGAATGTTGTAGAAAGTTATCTAAGATTCCATATTTTTGGTCCGACATACGCCAAAGATAATTGTCTACACTTTGTTCTGCAGAACGGTATTTTCTATGCGAATTTTTGCCTTGTGCAATATTTATGTGTCATAGGTGACAATACAAATACGTCATTAAATAAGGTAGGTAACATAGCCTTATTATGCTTGAACATTAATATGCAGCACATATATTTGTTTATCTGCAATGTTGAAAATAAAGGCTCTGTGTGGTCAAAAAATCTTACATGACTAATTATGAGCACAATTGTTTTTTGCAATATATATGTTTTATCTAGATATACATTCGGGGCCCTTCCCCAAATTGTATTACAGTAAGTTAGATACGGGTAGATAAGCATATAATATAGATTTAGCAATAATCTTTTTTCTAGTTTGTTCTTCACCTTTTTCATAATGCCAATATTCTTAGATATTTTACTACATAGATATTTAATGTGAGCACTCCAGTTCAATGTGTTATTTATAATTAAACCCAAAAATGTTATCTTGTTTACAGTGTCAATGTTTATGTCGTCTATATAAATGTCATTTGCTCTCTCTCTCTTATACTTTTCGTATTACTGAAGGTCATTGTATGAGTTTTGTTAATATTTAGAGAGAGTTTATTGATTTTGAGCCATATGGACAGTCTTTTTATCTCAGAGTTCATAGCAATTTCCATTTCATGTATATTATTATCTTGTATACAGATACTTGTGTCATCAGCAAACATAATTGTAAGCATTTTATCAGATAAAGTAGTTAGATCATTTATATAAATAAGAAAGAGTAAAGGTCCCAAAATTGAGCCTTGTGGAACTCCACATGTTATGTTGCTAAGGGTGGATGTTGTTCCTTTTTAATTAAGAGCAGAAACCGAGAAAAGGATATAGGTCATGGAGATGAGATTCCTCAGAAAACTCCTCGGCATCACGTACAGAGACCACATCACCAACGAAGAGGTCCGAAACAGAACTCGGCAAGCCATTGGACCCCACGAAGACCTCCTGACCACAGTCAAACAACGTAAACTGAGATGGTACAGCCACAAAACAAGGTAATCAGGGCTTGCCAAGACAATCATGCAAGGTACAGCCCAAGGAGGGAGAAAACGAGGCAGACAGAAAAAGAGATGGGAAGACAACATCCCGGAATGGACGGGCTTGACACTGGGCGCCGCCATGAGGAAAGCGGAGAGACGAGAGGAGTGGATGGAGCTGGTTGCCAGGACATCTGTGGTGCCCCAACGGTCCACTGAGAATACGGGATAGGCAAGGCAAGGCAAATATAGCGCAATGTCCAGTCCTCAGGACCGCTCAAAGCGCTTTACACTTTACTTCCCTGACAGATCTGTTCACTCAGACACCATCTCGGCTTCTCTGGGAAGCATCCAGCCATATGCTACAATTAATGGGCGAAGGCTGCTCGTACACATATCCACCACTGTCTATAGCCAGGTACTCATTTATTCAGCTGAGTGAACTGGAGCAACGTAGAGTGAAAAAACTTGCCCAAGGTTTTAACGCCGCCGCCAGGATTCGAACCCGGGTTCTCGTAGTCGAGAGTCCGAAGCCACTGCGCTCTACAAACAATGTCGACAAACAATGCAAATATTTCGCAGTTCGAAAACGATTAACATTCGCAATACCCACTTCAGGCATTGCGCTTACTTTGGATCGGTCTAAAGGAAACTGCAATATTATTGTTAGAAAACTTGTGTAACTAACTTCTCTTTCCAAATTCGTAACTATGCATGATATAAAGGACGCGTGTTACCTGTCTATTCGACTCTAATAAGTGCAATGTTGTCGTTGATGTAAGACCACAATAAGGTGTTCGTCCGCCATTACCAAAGAGTACCCTACAGAAACAGCATTATGCAGGTTGTCTGAATTCCTGTGAGCACATATTACTAAGGGCTCTTAATGTAATAAATTTTCACATCTGGACAAAAGCATGAAATTTGGCACAGATGACCAACATGCCATACTATTTCAGAATTTTGATGGAAGCAACCTGAGATTTTGATGCTTCCACCATTTTTTGCAATATTCAAAATGGCTGCCATCGAAAATAAAAAAGTTGCTTTTCCATATTTCATGAACAGTTTCACATAAAACATTAACATTAGGCTTAATGTATACATATCCGGGTACTATAATTTCAAATATGGTATATCTGGACTTATCCGACATTCACATCCGCCATTTTAAAAGATGGCGGCCATATTCACTAATGCTGCTATATCTGATAAAGTATGATACATAGATTCGTTATTTTGGCATCAGTGTATAGATAAGTGGATAGCGATTTCAAATTTATCAAACATTTCACATCAGACCGTAATTTCACCTTCACAACCGCCATTTAATAAAATGGCGGCTGTAAAATCGAATTGTTTATATATCTTTAAAACGAGATATTTGGAGGGATGCTATACGGACACTTTTTCAATATATACATATATTGGGGTAGATAATTTAAATATTTTACTTCTTGACCTTGACCGACATTCACATCCGCCATTTTTCAAGATGGCGGCCGTATTCATTAATGTTGCTATATATTATCAAATATGGCACCTAGAGTCTTTGATTTTGGTATTTCAAATTCGTCAATCATTTTACACCTGACCTTAATGTGACCTTCACAACCGCCATTTAATAAAATGGCACATGTAAAATCGAATTGCTTACATATTTTTTAAACAATTTATTTGGAGGGATGTTATATGGACAGTTTTGTCAAAATATACGTATGTTGGGGTAGCTATTTTAAATATTTTACTTTTACCTTGACCGACATTTACATTCGCCATTTTCCAAGATGGTGGCCCTCAAAGCTAATGTCGCTATATCCTGTGAACTTTACCACCTAGAATCGATATCAAAGCTACATGTACAGCGCAAGTGGTGCTGACTATGGCATGGAATATGATGTAGGCAATGCATATCAAATTGTGATAATTATAAAGTTAAAACATAAATATGTTGTGGTAGAAAACATGAAGTTTAATTCAAATCGGTGAAAAGAATATCCTTCAGATCATGACGTAGGGCGTAACATCAGTCACAGATGTCCGTATTTGTAGCATCGCATAGCTTACACTCCATCGTTGTTGATGCACCCGCCTTCACTGTTACACAGAATCGTGCACTTGATTCCTGCTCTGGCACATTTGCAGTTTCCTCTGCACGCCTTTCCACATCCACTGTGGTGGAGGAGAGCACACGCTTTGCTGGCGTCGTTTAGAACAGTCCAGAATGGCACCCAGAATTTCGTGTTCACGTCTTGCGTCCAACCCCACGCTGAAGCATCCGGGACATCTTGGTGTCGCTGCCTTGCTTTTCTCCAGATGTAACCTGCCTGGTACAGAGCTCGCTTTGCATGTTGAAGCAGCGCTTCCTGTGTGGGGGGTGTGGTCGAGCGTCCTAGTACCATGGGTGAAGAGTTGACGTCTCACGTCATTCACCCTTGAGCAGCCACTGCTCTTGCTGTACATGACAACAGTCCAACGTTCAAGGCGTGCCATGTGGATGGAGTCGAGTGTCAAGAGCGTAGGATCATCGGATAGAGTGAGTAGTGTTTCCGTAAGGTCAGGGTATGCCTGCCATGCTGCCCAGGCTGTCTTCTTCCCGATACCAAGGAACGATAATGTCGTATCACACCCCGTGAACGAATGGAACAGTGGACATGATAGCGATTTCTCAGAACCAAGTGTTTGGGTGATTTCATGAACTGGGATGTGTTGGAAGGCTTTTCCAGTTCCAAAGCCAGCATTGCCTACATCATATTCCATGACAGAGTCAGCACCACTTGCGCTGTACATGTAGCTTTGATATCGATTCTAGGTGGTAAAGTTCACAGGATATAGCGACATTAGCTTTGAAGGCCACCATCTTGGAAAATGGCGAATGTAAATGTCGGTCTAGGTAAAAGGTAAAATATTTATAATAGCTACCCCAACATACGTATATTTTGACAAAACTGTCCATATAACATCCCTCCAAATAAATTGTTTAAACAATATGTAAGCAATTCGATTTTACATGCGCCATTTTATTAAGTGGCGGTTGTGAAGGTCACATTAAGGTCAGGTGTAAAATGTTTGACTACTTTGAAATCGCTATCCAGGTACCTATACATTGATACCAAAATAGAGACTCTAGGTGCCATATTTGATAAGATATAGCAACATTAATGAATACGGACGCCATCTTTAAAAATGGCGGAAGTGGATGTCGGTCAAGGTCAAGAAGTAAACTATTTAAAATATCTACCCCAATATATGTATATATTGAAAAAGTGTCCGTATAGCATCCCTCCAAATATCTCGTTTTAAAGATATATAAACAATTCGATTTTACAGCCGCCATTTTATTAAATGGCGGTTGTGAAAGTCACATTAAGGTCAGATGTGAAATGTTTGACAAATTTGAAATCGCTATCCATTTATCTATACACTGATGCCAAAATAACGACTCTACGTATCATACTTTATCAGATATAGCAACATTAGGGAATACGGCCGCCATCTTTAAAAATGGTGGATGTGAATGTCGGATAAGTCCAAATATACCATATTTGAAATGATATTACCCGGATATGTATATATTAAGCCTAATGTTAATGTTTTATGTGAAACTGTTCATGAAATATGGAAAAGCAAGTTTTTTTTTTCGATGGCAGCCATTTTGAATATTGCAAAAAATGGTGGAAGCGTCAAAATCTCAGGTTGCTTCCATCAAAATTCTGAAATAGTATGGCATGGAGGTCATCTGTGCCAAATTTCATGCTTTTGTTCAGCAGTGAAAATGTATGGCCTTTTCTGACATTAAGAGCCCTGTAGTGTGGAGTGAGTAGAAATAATATTGTTGGGCAGTGTGGTATCAGAGCTGTCAAATTATGACAGTTGTTAGTCGGTGCATTTCTGTCTGTTAATACAGTTGTCATTTTGGTTTGTGATGTAATCAGGGGCAATCCATGGGTGGTTCAAGCAGAAATGGAGGGGTGTAAGGTTGGAAAGAAGTTTGTGGGAGCCTGAATGTGAGAAGTTCATGAATATTTCACAGAACGTCTGTCTATGGAGGGTAAATATGCTGTGAAATTGTTAATAACAGATCTCTTCAAGATTAGTAGGAACTGAAGGAAATGTTATAATGGTCCAGTATGGAAAATGCAAATGTCGTCTGACTCCTGTTCACAATCCTAGACATAGCTGCACTTAATTCACCATTTGCGTCATCCCAGCCAACGGCGTGGAAAGAAACAAGCATATATGTACGTGACGATATATTGTTTCTGTTAGCCGTGTCAATATTTCAGCTCGAATGGGCAGCCATGCAAACTAAATAAATATATACCAGCTGACGTTTTTCACAGAAACGACTGTCTGATATTTATCAGTGGCCGTCGCTTTTACGCTGCAATAAGTGAAGATTTATCCGCAGCCTTGCTCCGTGTTTCCGTTGTAGCAATGCATCAGTGAAAGCAATTAATAGTCTTTATCTCGAGTGGTATTCGGACCGTTCTGATTACGCGCTATCTCCATTGTTGATGACATTATTGTTATCCGCGTCTGGCCTTGTGGGGCCACGTGACCATGTTATCGCCAGTAAGATCGCACCGGTCTGAGGCGATCTATATTATCGTATAAGGTCATAGGTGTCTGACGATCGTGTTCGACAGCTTTCGTGAAGTGTCCTTACACGTAATTATCAGCAATTTCAAGGTAACATAGTGAGAAATGATCGTTTAAAAACAATTCAAATTCCAAACGCGTGATTGTTCAAAATTGCATTCTCCAAGGACAATTGAAGTAAAATGTTGGGTTATTACACTTCATAAAAAAATTGTATTTTATTTGGACACAATAATGAAGGCGTATGCTGGAATGTTATTACAAAATTGTTATATCACAAATTCAAAATAACAGCTGATCCGATAGTCTTACTCTGAATTGTTGTATTGACGTATTGTCGTATTTTAACTAGTTTGCATGACATCGTACTCAAACAGTTCATGTTTTGATGACAAGTAAGTCGTCTATGTTTTTTTCTCACAAATC
>OZ024864.1:24168362-24170862 GCA_964017155.1 Oasisia sp. SBJ-2009 | reverse complement strand
GTGGTAAGGTCCTCAGTACATGATAGTGGTAAGGTCCTCAGTACATGATAGTGGTAAGGTCCTCAGTACATGACAGTGGTAAGGTCCTCAGTACATGACAGTGGTAAGGTCCTCAGTACATGGTAGTGGTAAGGTCCTCAGTACATGACAGTGGTAAGGTCCTCAGTACATGATAGTGGTAAGGTCCTCAGTACATGACAGTGGTAAGGTCCTCAGTACATGACAGTGGTAAGGTCCTCAGTACATGGTAGTGGTAAGGTCCTCAGTACATGATAGCGGTAAGGTCCTCAGTACATGACAGTGGTAAGGTCCTCAGTACATGGTAGTGGTAAGGTCCTCAGTACATGATAGTGGTAAGGTCCTCAGTACATGGTAGTGGTGAGGGCCTCAGTACATGACAGTGGTAAGGTCCTCAGTACATGACAGTGGTAAGGTCCTCAGTATATGACAGTGGTAAGGTCCTCAGTACATGATAGTGGTAAGGTCCTCAGTACATGACAGTGGTAAGGTCCTCAGTACATGATAGTGGTAAGGTCCTCAGTACATGATAGTGGTGAGGGCCTCAACCAGTGACGGTGGCGAGGGCCTTAGCGAGTGACGGTGGTAAGGGTTTCAACTCGTAAGGGCCTCAATCCGTGATGGTGGTAGGGTACTCAGTCCGTGACGGTGGCAAGGGCCACGGTCCGTGACGGTGGTAAAGGCTTCAGCTCGTGACGGTGGTAATGGCCTAAGCTGTGACGGTGATCAGGGTCCACGTTGATCTCCGCAGTCGCATTTCACTGCTTGGGTCTCGTAGCCGTAGCGTCGATTTCTCCTGGTCATCTGTGCGTAGAGGACAAAAGGATGGTCTGTAAAACGACGTGATCACACTCGTAGCGTGTCCCTCACTTGTGTTGAGCATCGCCGATTTACGAACTTTTCTGCAAATTCGTCTGTTGACTGACCTGCAGTGTTCCATGGATATAAACAAGTTTCAATAAATAAATTACAATTTCATAACTGGTGACACAACATAGAACGTTGGATGAAGCAAATGAAAATAGTACAAGTGAATTTTAATCAGGTTTGCTTTTATAATACTAGACTGAAATGTGAAACATTGGACTTAAAGGGAATCTCAGTAATCATTGAGCATATCTAGTTTTTTATCTACCTCACAAAGGTTACTAATCTGAAAGCATTTCTACAGACTGGTCTCTATATAGCCTAGCGAACGTTCAGTTATGCCCCAGTTATAGTGTTACGTTTTGGCCGTGCCGTTTTGCCCCGTTTCTAATCGCCAAGTTCTGGAAGAAAATTGCACATTTCGGCTGGGTGCCACGTTGTGCCACGTTGTTGCCCCGCTGTGTAGTCCCGCTGTGAAAATAAACGTCGAGTTATTCTTCGCTGTAGCGTCGCTGTCGCCACGTTGTGCCATGTTGTGCCTCGTTATGCTTCGCTGCCGCCACGCAGTATAGCGTACCACAACGTATCGTAACATACCACTATATAGCAGAAACATAGCACAACGTAGTACACGCGTTCTGTTCACGTTCCGCAACGTTTTTGCTACGTTGTACCCACGTTGTTGCCACGTTAAAGTACATTGTATATTGTTGTTGCTATGTTGTGAGGAAACGCCAGCGAATTTTGAACAAGTCCAAAATTACAATTTCCAGTTCACGTTTTACCCACGTTGTTCCACGTTTGCAAACGTTCTAGCCACGTTCTGCAACGTACCTAAACGTGGCGGCCAAAACGTGACACAATGACTGGGGAACTACTGCTCGAAGGGACTTAGCTAGTCGTAGATCCACTTTGAGGACCTGCTCGTTCAACTGGGGTCATAAAGATACTTAGTCGTAAAGATGGTTGGTGTTTACACGCACTCACGTGAAAATGGTGAGTCACAGTTAAGATATACGGAACTTGGGCTTTCACGGACAGCTTTAACAGCGGGTGTCGTTTCTGATATAAGACCAACCTGAATGCCTTTAGTCCGGTGCAGCTGTAACGACACTGTATCTGGCAGTCACTCAGGTAACTGAAAGCACTTCCGTGGTGTATGTTCAAAATATTCTAGAATTTTATTAATCTACCCGATGTAGGTTAAACACACGCGCTGCCAATGACAACTGTTGATCGGTGCTTCATGCAATCTTGACTTGTTCATAGCATGAACTTATAAATGCTAAAACTTGTTTATTTTAACACGAGGACAAATCAGTTGTATTGTATTCAGGCGTGGTTATATTTCACAATATTCAACTATGAGAGTCATGACTTAATGTCAAAGTGAGTAGTGTGATTTAAAATCAGGTTGTATATATATATATATATATATATATATATATATATATATATATATAACTTAATTTTCAAAACGCACTACTCCTGTTGAAAGTTAATCAGAATACTCGCATTATATATATATATATATTTATATATATATATATATATATATATATATATATATATATATATATATATGTATATATATATATATATATATATATATATA
>OZ024864.1:24148362-24163362 GCA_964017155.1 Oasisia sp. SBJ-2009 | reverse complement strand
GCACACGCACACGCACACGCACACGCACACGCACACGCACACGCACACACACACACACACACACACACACACACACACACTGGCTTGATAAATCTAAAAAAGAGCCTAACTGACACACGACGGTTACTTCGTAGCATCATTTTACAACCATTGTCCCAGTTTTGTGCCGACCGCGGCAAACTAAGACGTTGTGTATACGCTCATCATAAATGACACATAAAGACAGACTAATGTCACCATGAATGTGCAGTCAGTGTCACTCTAACAATGCCGAGGAGAGAAATGTCTCGATGCCTCAAGCTGATCTTATTCTAATATAAGGTAATGTCGCACTATAGATGGCCGACATATGTCGTATATCTACTGAGCATATTTGCAACGACCACTGACCAAAGCATAGCTCGGACCGTTGAGTTACTTGGCAGCGTTTATTATATCGACCAAAATCGAACTCGTATCGTTGCCGTTTAGTGTTCGTTACAATAACCAAAGAGCGTTTTAAATGATTTCTTAGCGATAATATCCTCTGAAAACCCAACGGTTACACACCAAAATATGTATCGGGTAAGTTTCGTTGCAACGATCACAGACCACAGAAGTGCACATATCAGTGCTGTACAGCATTCCTCGCAACGACCACTTACCAGAATAAGACACAACACCGCCGTGTGTGTACCCGTCGTTGCAACGATAACAGACCATGATCAACGACGCACTACGACTTTCACAGTTTCAAAAGTGTCAGAATTGGGGAGGGGGTTTGGACCTGGACGGTACAACCCTGATATATATATATATATATATATATATATATATATATATATATATATATATATATATATATATATATATATATATACTCCTAAAGGCAGCTTATGTCGACCGATTATGCATATAGGACCGGTTTATGTAGACCGCTGTTTTATGTAGACCGAAACTGGCCTACATAAATATTCGAGGTGTTAGTTCACAACTAACACAATTGAATTGATCAGTACCATTGCTTGTGCACACAGTTCATATGACAGTGAAGAACTGAGCGTAATTAATTTTTTAATGAACAACATCTTAAGTGACTTTGAACATGTTTTCTCCAGCGCCGTGCATATTTTTGAGTATATTGTGGGCCGGGTTATGTGTACCGGGTCAAAGTTCTTGTAAATCTATATTTATGGCATATATTGAACGAAGGGTTGGAGTTTCGTGTTCAGTGTATGATATGCTTCATACTGATGCAAAAGGCTATACGATTATGTGTAAATTAGTTAAACTTGCATTTTGTCTTTGTTGCGAACCGATAGATCCCTCGAATATTGGCTTTGCCGTTGGTACTCGGCAATTAATTTTACAGCATCCACTAAATTGTTAAATATAATGTACAAACATGCACCATCAAATACTAGACTCGGCGGTCTACCGCAAAAAAGGCTAAATAAATAAATGCAGCTCCTGGCGTTGCTCCGGTCTACATAAATCGGCATCTATGCATACGCGGTTTTTGTGTAGACAGATTTGTTTGCATATACCTTATTTTTTGAAATATTTTAATTAACGTTCATTATGTGTTAAACATTAGTATTAGAAACAATGTTCCAGTTTTATATATTTGGAACATTTATTAAATAAAAAATATGCCTGGTCTACATAAGCCGGACCTCTAGGCACTGGTCGACATAAGCTACCTTTAGACTTGTGTCGACGCCATTGTGTTGATTGTACAAACACCAACAAATCGCCCTACCGCCCTCCCCCCACCCCACTTCGCAACCACCACCATTCTCACGCGCTCTCCTGCAAATCTCCATTTCACAGCTGCAGCACTTGCGAGATAAACATCATCGTTGAAGACAGCGAAACAAAGAAGTCAATCATCGCGGCAACAAACCCTCCCTCGAGCGGACGACGGGCTGAGCAATTAACGATCCCTTCCTTCAGGGCCTCATCAGCATTATGCACCCTAAACGATACTTGCATTTGCATAGCGACAAAGGAAATGATCTATTTAGCTACTTTTAGTGATCATTAACGTCCCATCGTATGGCGCTATCCGTGGAAGGCGCTACTCGGCTCGTAATCGTCGATTGTGTTTTATCTCCTCTCAGATTTCGCGTCTTGAATAAATTGCCGATTTGCGTTTTGCCGGCCGGGCTTTGTAAGCGGCGCTGCTGAATTTACACTCGCTCTATGTCGGGCCGTAAACAGTACATTTATTGTCGCTTAAGTGTGAAGCCCACGGGCGAAAGTGTTGTCGTGAATTCGCGATGTCGTCGCAGCCATTTTACACTGTTTGACTACACGACGGGGTCCAAGATGGCGGACCGCGTAAGAATTGTGAGACTTTCACGTTTAGTGGAAATATAGTTGGGCAAAGTATTGTCATTGTTATATTGCTACTACTACTACTACTACTACTACTACTACTACTACTACTACTACTACTACTACTACTACTACTACTAACTACTACTACTACTACTACTACTACTAACTACTACTACTACTACTACTACTAGTAGTAGTAGTAGACTACTACTACTACTACTACTACTACTACTAACTACTACTACTACTACTACTACTACTAGTAGTAGTAGTAGTAGTAGTAGTAGTAGTAGTAGTAGTAGTAGTAGTAGTAGTAGTAGTAGTAGTAGTAGTAGTAGTAGTAGTAGTAGTAGTAGTAGTAGTAGTAGTAGTAGTAGTAGTAGTAGTAGTAGTAGTAGTAGTAGTAGTAGTAGCAGTAGCAGTAGCAGCAGCAGCAGCAGCAGCAGTAGCAGCAGCAGCAGAGTAGTAGCAGTAGTAGTAGCAATAGTAAATAATAATATATTAGTACTAATATTTTTATTTCAGATAAACAATCAGTTTGTCCATAACAAATTATATTCGACTAATTATGAAATATTCTGACCCTGGGCCAATATAACAGTACAATAGTTTGACTAACCTCACGGTGTGCGCTTGTGTGCTATACTCAAACGTATTTGCGCCACTGGTAATATGAAATGTGCTGCAGAAAAGTCAAACAAATTACACAGGATCGTTACATTTACATAGGAATTCATAGGCAGAGGCTTCCGCGTTGCTATTATTTTCATTCAAACAACACAACTACACTTCCAATACTTATAGCAATTATCCACTCTCAGAGGTGAATAAACCTAAATCGACTATTTACTTTATTGTTTTGATTATGATTTCATCATATAGACCTAACAAATACTGGTCAAAAGCAAACACTTTGATCAAGATACTTGCTCGGCTACATGAACCATTGCATACAGATATTTACCCTCGAGCTCTGTTGAATACACACTCGATTACAAGACCCACTGTTACGGGCGTTTGTTCTCGAGCCCTTTTGTTGAAATGCCACAATACAATTATTGCTATAATTATAGGCACATGGAAGGTCCACCTCTTTTACAAATACACACGCAGCGGTCGACTGCTAGAGTTACAGTCATTACGCCAACTAGACTCTGTCATAGGCACCTCGCGCGCCGGCGACGGACGATGAAGTTATGCAAAATGTAATTGGCGCGTCCCGTGGACCTCATTAATCAAACTGTCATGGCGGCGACGGCAGCAGCCAATGAGCGAGCGCTGTGAGAGACGCCGGCCGTATCGGTTGCTTTCGAGTCATTAGTACTAAACGTGTCGTCGCGATGTTAGCATACTGTTGTCATGTGTACCCTACAGCGCAGTCCCTCGGTCGAGTTCTCGTGTTTGGCAGCCCGAGCCGTCAGCAGTGTTCGTGAATCGCGATTGGAGCAACTTTGTGGCGACGTTGCTGATACGTTGGATGAAGTCACTGCGGGAGTTATGCAGATAGCGTGATTTTATTTGTTATTTATTCAAGTATATTGGTTGACTACAATTGCTACTGCAGGATACGGTATCGCGAACGCCTCGATTCAGATGCTGATGGATTTGCGATCATTTATGCATACTTTGTGATCACCTATTATCGCGGTCACCTGGCCATGATGTTAGTCTTTCTTTGGAGTAGGGCCTGACTGGAATTAATCGCAGCCGGTTGTGTATGCAGCTGTTTGTGGACAAGACAACGACAGGTGTCTACAGGAGCGTGGTGGCGTTGTGACTTTGCGGGTGACACTGGTCGCCAGTATGATGCCGGTGTTGACAAATCGTAAACGTTCGAGCGGGTTCAGCATCGACTCGATCATGTCGGGGTGTGGGAGCCCCGTCAGTGACCACACGGTCCACGCTATGTGCGCGTGCCCCATCGACTCTCGACCAATGTCCACTGCCGAACGGACACCGGCGATGTCGCCGTTCCACCCGGCGTCAATAGGGACGCATCCCCTGTTTCCCGGGACGGGTTTGGACGGCCGGGTGTACTGTGACAGTCGACTACAGTTGCCGGGCGTAGACTGTGGTCCGGCGGCAGCGGCCATCAACGCCAACATGCGACTCGTTTACAACGGCCTGCCGCTCGGCGCGCCCCCTAGCGCCGCTGTGCTGAACGCCGCCGGATATCCTGGCGGGGGTATGACGTCACAACTCCTGGGAACGCCGCCCCACAAGGAGCAATTTCCCTTCTACACGTGGTTACTGGCGCGGCACGGGAACTATCTGAGTAACTCAATGCACGGTGAGTAGACGTTAACTACAAGGCTGTATGTACATAATCTTTCCAGGGGTAAATGAACGTGAACTGAGCATGCGCACGCAAGCGCAGTGAACAAGTTGTTTTACTCCCATGACGTCACGACCTCTATCTATTGTGCAGCCATGCTAGGAGTAGACAAGTTTTAACCTCCTTGTTTTTTATTGGATTTATTCCTCTTTACCTACAAATAATGATAATTACAAGTTATTACATTTATAATTATTTTAACAACTACAATTATTAACTTAAAAGTGTTATTAGCGCAAACCACTTTCGACGCAAAACCTATTTCCGGCACAATCTGATAAGGCAACAACTTCCGGCAAGAGACTGCCCTCTGTTTGTTACACGGAAGCAAATGCTGATATTAGTAAAAATACGTCACATGATCCGTGTTTAATAACTGTATTTTCGAGTTTCCCTGGCTTTTTCTAACGGCCCTTTTGCATGCGAAAATGTGGTTTGTGCGTTCCCTGGCAATTTGTGTTTAATATTAGTCATCCAGCAATGACGAGGTTTCGTTAACCACACAAAAAAGTGCCGAAAAACATTGTTCATGTCACAGTTGTTAAATAATGATGATAATAATAATTATTAATAATAATAAATTAAAAACATTCACTAGACGGCAGAACTTAAAGTTTAGTGCTGTTAGCTTGCGAAGTGGCTCGTTCTTTCAGAACTGGTAGAAAATGTTGCTGTTCCCATGACTTTATGCCGGTACTGTATCATGTATATTTACATTAAAATAACATCATGACACTGTATAGTTATCTACAAAAATCCCGCCATGATATTTGCACAAATGTCGGTACCCAAATGTCATATAATAAAATTCGTAGAATTCCTGTTTTAAGCTTTTTTTATCAAAGAAATCAATTTGAATAATGATGACACGGGTACACGAATTAGTGGGCGATTTGGTGCCACGCTCCTTAACGAGCCAATCTACATACACGGGTATGAATACTTATGAATAATTATTGAGTTATCATTTTGCGCAAAACAATGCAGTGCCACTGTACCATGTTGCGTATGGTGATTGAAACGTACTTACTTGAATATTATAATTTTTGTTTATGTGATATATATTATGTGATATATATATATATATCTATATATATATATATATATATATATATATATATATATATATATATATATATATATATATATATATATATATATATATATATATATATATATATATATATATATATATATATATATACTGAGAGATTGAGAGAGTCATAAACAGATGTCACCTGAAGTACGCGCTATGAAAACATAAATATTGAACCTTGTGAATCCTAAACAGCCATTATACTGTTTCAAACATGATTCTGCCTTATTGTTTCGAAAGACAAAATACATGAAGTCATACAGTTTATGCTTAAAAGTAATAAAACATCAAAATATTCGATAGAAAGATCGCATTGAATTTCTACAAAATATGTGGGAGTTAAAAGGACATACAAACCACCTTTCAGTAGAATGTAGTGTTCCTACAGAACTATTTCTAAGGTTATCTAGACAAATTCATAAAATGGTCTCAAAATCACAACTGTTATTACAAATGTCGTAATGTGTTTCTCAATCGATGGCACGTTTTGCTAAATCGCCATAAATTTGCCAAACGAACATCGCCGCCCGTGCCATATATTAATGTAATTATATTATTATATCGGTTTATTTTGTTAAGGAATATCTTTAGAATTCCTATTATATATTATATATAAAAATAATCATACATACACACACACACACACACACACATATATATATATATATATATATATATATATATATATATATATATATATATATATATCATTGATCTTGAAAACATCGCATATAAACCATATACTTTATATAGATAATTGAATGTAACATTTATTTTACCTATTTATCTTTAGCCATACTTTACTGCTAGTGCTATCGTCTTTCAGTTTATTTATATTTTTTTCAGAGTAAAGCATCCTCTGACATAGTCGCAATATTACTTGCATGTCGAGTCTAGTTAACCTTTTGCACGTAATTTAATCTTCCCGCTGTAATAAGTGCATTAAGCAACGAGAACAAGAACGATATGTTTATTTCTGACCCCACCAAGTACAGGAAATGATAATAAGAATAATACTTACATCAACCATTGTTAAACAAACGTTATTATAAGTCATTAAAAAGACCAGTATAATGGGGGCCTGTGACTCCTGCTAAGACTAAACTGTCGCTATCACAGGAGCCACTCGTTATGCTACATGGTTAAGTTACCCTTCTACATACGTAGTTTTGTATATATGTATGTATATATTTTAATGATACAACTGACACATATAACAATTATAGATTATACATTGGCTTTGATATTTGTGTAAACGATCATTTCTAAAAGTAATACTCAATCCAACGTAAACTGTGAGTATAATTGTTTTTTAAATTAATTCTAGAATATCGTTTATAACGTGACTGTAATCGTGACATGTCTTTATATAACGTTTCCTTCCTGTCGATGTTGTTCGATTGGTTACCGTTCGATTATAGTAAATCGACCCGTTTAGTTTTAATCTGATATTTGTGCACGCTAACGTTATCTGTGATATATCTACGTGTCTATGCGAAGTATGCAGCATGGCATATGCCAAATGTTGTCTGGTATTTTTTTTTACATTAATAATGTTTGTCTGCATGCTCTGTGCTACAATACCACTGGCGTGATTGCTGTGATTCGATTGGCGTGATTGCCTGTATTAGCCGACAGCTGCAATCATAACAGATTGATTGATATAATATATAATAGAGACATTATTTTTAATGGCACAGGCTATTAGGTATGAGGGACGTAGGCAGTACTGGCTAATGAAAGTTGCAAATACGTTTGGAGACATACTATAATGTTATTGATATTATTGACGTCGAGTGCGCCAACATTATGATTAGCTTTATAGTCGTCTGTTAGGAAAGTGTGGCACATAACTGGGACAATCGGTAAAATGATAAAAAGTTAAAATGATACTATGAAGTATATATATATATACTATTTGAATCATTAATAATATCCAGGGATATCCCATTTCTCATTACATGTGACAATCAATTTGGATTTAAAAAGCATCACTCTACTGAGATGCTCATATTTCTGTTAAAAAAACTTTTTAGAAACTATATTGCTAATGGGTCTTCTATGTATGTTACTATGTTGGATGCCTCCAAAGCCTTCGACAAAGTTAACCACAGCAAGCTATTTGGTAAATTAATTGATCGTGGCTGTCCAGCTTTTATTGTACGCATTCTATACCACTGGTACGGTACACAACAATTTAGCATCAGATGGTGTCAGGGATTTTCTAGCTTTTTTACTGTTTCCAATGGTGTTAAACAGGGTGGAATCCTTTCCCCCCATCTTTTCAATGTGTACATGGACGACTTAAGCGCTAATCTAAACAAATTACATATTGGTTGTCTTTATGCTGGCACCTTAATCAACCACTTGATGTATGCTGATGACCTCTGTATTTTGTTCTCCCAGTGTTGCTGGTTTGAGAAAACTTACTGATTGTTGTGCCAAGTATGGCAAATTGTTCAATATTACCTATAATGCCAAGAAGTCCTTTTGTATGGTTATTGACAACAAACCCCAGGACAGGAAACATTTTCATTGTATCCATCTCGATTATCTTATACATCCATTACCTTATACTACGAAATGTAAATATCTTGGTCATATAATCAACAATAACCTAACTGATGATGACGACATTGCCAGACAAACAAGATCCCTTTATGCCCAAGCCAATGTATTAGCTCGAAAATGTTGTCTTTGTAATATTTCCACCAAAATTATTTTATTTCAAGCATACTGTGCTCCTATGTATACTTCTAGTCTTTGGTGCAAATTCAAAAAAATATAGCCTCAAAAGAATTACTGTCGCATACAATAATAGCCTCAGAATGTTACTCAACTTACCCTCAAGATGTAATGCAAGTTTTATGTTTGCCACCAACTACATTAAATCCTTCAATGAACGCATTCGTTCATCACAATATTCAGTCTTTTATGTCGTCTTCATCAGTCAGATAATATCCTTTTTATTAATTACCTTCATACCGATATTCATTTCAAGAGCCATATGTACTCATACTGGAGGTCGTTATTGTACACATGACATTAGTATTGTATTTATTTTTTAATCAATTGTTTTTAATATTTATTTTTACAACTTATTTAATTCATTTCCTCATATATTCAGACATAATTGTTTTTATTTTACACTTATATTTTACGTTGATCTCATCATTGCTTTGATTGTATTATATGTATTGTACTTTTCAATTTTTTTTAATTGTATTTTATGTATATGTATATATGGACGTCTTGTCTGAAATAAACTTTATTATTATATACGTATAAATTTACAATAACCATACGTATAAATAAATAAATAAATAAATAAATAAATATATATATATATATATATATATATATATATATATATATATATATATATATATATATATGTATATAAAATGAACTATTAATGCTTATGTTAGTATTATATTACTTTTATTAGTTTAATGTTCTTATTACTTATGCTCGGGTCTACCTGTTGTCAACATGGACCAACTACTAATACATAACTTTATAAACAGAGGCGAAGAAATAAATCATATTATATATATAATTATATATATATATATAATTATATATATATATATATATATATATATATATATATATATAATTATATATATATATATATATATATATATATATATATATATATATAATCATATATATTACATTTCATGTATAAATTATTACATAATATATGTATATATAATATGATAATATATATATATAATTACTATATATATAAGTTTTGGAACAACATAGGCCTACATGTGATGTTTGTATAATTGTGCATGCGATAGAAAGAATACTTCATATACAATTCTACGATGGGAAATGTACTGTGCATTTTATTTTCGACATATACAGTACGCATTACTTTCTTTAATAACAACACACATATATATTTTATACATTGCGAGTCGATTGGGTGTCAGGTGGGTTGCTTGCTGGTTGCTTCCCGATCGAGGGCCGTCCGTCTCGCGGTCTCTGTTTGTATATTATGTAGACGTCCAATTACCTCAACTACCGTGAGAGCTGCCACACACTCTATAACCAAACCTCTTGCGCGTGTTTCAGGTTCCGATAATTCCTACTTGTTCCCGTTCCGGAAACAGAAGAGGATCCGCACGGCCTTCTCCCCCTCCCAACTCCTGCACCTGGAGAAAGCGTTCGAGCGGAACCATTACGTCGTGGGCCAGGAGAGGAAGGATCTGGCGGCCGAGCTCAGTCTCACGGAGACACAGGTGGGTCGACTTACCTGTATATATAAAAGGCAAGTTCTTATATAGCGCAGTATCCAGTCTTCAGGACAGTTCAAAGCGCTTTACACTTTACTTCCCTGACAGACCTGTTCACTCAGACACCATATCGGCTTCTCTGGGAAGTATCCAGCCATATGCTATAATTAATGCGCGAAGCCTGCCGGTACACATATCCACCACTGTCTATAGCCAGGTACTCATTTATACAGCTGAATGAACTGGAGCAATGTAGAGTGAAAATACTTGCCCAGTGTTTTACCATCGGAGCACAGGCTTCGAGCCCGGGTTCTCGGAGTCGAGAGTCCGAAGCTCTTCCCCTGAGCCACTGCGCTCTACATATATACTGATTCCTCGACTTATATATATATATATATATATATATATATATATATATATATATATATATATATATATATATATATATATATATATGTGTGTGTGTGTGTGTGTGTCAGTTGTAATGATCTTATTGTACGGTTCAGCCGCTATGAACGCCACTGAGAAATACATTTTATTATTAAAAAATTAAAATAAATATCATTAACAATACCAGGCCATGAGAGCATGTGTCGTTGCCGCGTGGCCATTCTGTAAGCCACCAACAGACTATTATGTTTTTCGCCCTGTGCAAGATATTTTCTATAATCGTCATCATTATAATCATCATCTTCATTATCATAATCGCCACGATAATAATAATAATAATAATAGCAAGAGCAGTAACAGTTGTAATGAGATAACATTTATTGCATCTAGATCGTTGAAAACCAAATAACAGTCGTCATCATGAAAATATAGTGTAACGTTAATGCTTTTTATCATGACAACTGTGATAAAAGTAACGACGCCATGAATTGCTCGAGGAAGTGGAATTACGATCGCACACGCATTACAAATCACCGTGAAAATTTACTTCTTGTTAAGTGCAATAGACATAAGTCACGTTGTCACATACCAGTGGAGTAGTAACTCACTGTTTACAAAGTCAGCTTCTCCGTCGATATAATCACGACAGAAGTCATGTAGCTGTTAGCTAGAAACTTTAGAAACTGCATGGGGACAATTTTGTTATACCAAGTTGCAGCAGTTACATACAGTGGTGCATATTATGTGAACGACAAAGATTCGTGCGTTCATTGAAGCATAACAGAAACCTTCCCGGACAGCGTTGGAATGAACAGAATTGTCTGGAGTGATGAGTAGCTCCACTCCGTTGATTGTAATGACCCGATACCCCGCGACACAAGAACTATAATTATGTGTGTTGATCCGGCTTTTTAATGATAGGGGTATTGATTAGTCATTATCCGTTTTTTTTCAAATCACAAGAAATAATGATGATGATGATGATGATGATGATGATGATAATAATAATAATAGTAGTAGTAGTAGTAGTAGTAGTAGTAGTAGTAGTAGTAGTAGTAGTAGTAGTAGTAGTAGTAGTAGTAGTAGTAGTAGTAGTAGTAGTAGTAGTAGTAGTAGTAGTAGTAGTAGCAGCAGCAGCAGCAGCAGCAGCAGCAGCAGCAGCAGCAGCAGCAGCAGCAGCAGCAGCAGCAGTACTACTACTACTAGTAGTAGTAGTAGTAGTAGCAGCAGCAGCAGCAGCAGCAGCAGCAGCAGCAGCAGCAGCAGTACTACTACTTCTACTAGTAGTAGTAGTAGTAGTAGTAGCAGCAGCAGCAGCAGCAGCAGCAGCAGCAGCAGTAGTAATAGTAAATACTTATTACAGTATTTTGATATAGTTTACAAGGAAACAAATTGGTCGAAAACATTACTATATCAATATAAATAAGTGACGTCCTTATCATAAAAAACGCGTCCGTTCTTTAAATGTAGTATCAACATTTCGTGCGGCTTGATTACACAAAAAGCAACGACGCAGTCAACTCCTGGTTAGCAGAAGTATTGTGTGCTACGTCAGATGGCACCGGGGATACACGTGCACCTTAATTACGTACTCAGACAACACAGAATACACGCAAATGACAAGTCGTATCATAGGTGTGTGTTACACGAAGCATTGTCGCGACATCACCCAAAACATCCATTCATCGGAAACAACCGAGCCCGTCATTAGAAATAATGACTTTCGATTTCCCGTTAACCAAATCCTGGGAACTGCCGGTACGTGGCCCGTTTCACTGTTGACGACGCCTGGGGTAGTTTGTAAGGCAATTTCCTAACGTCTCATCAAATTGTCTACCACAAGACAACGTCCCGTGGTTTATGGTTCACTCACACCAGTGATTACGTCACATCCGGTTTAGTATGCCTGCCAACCGCTGCAGTAATGATATCGCAAACATCTGTGTTATAAAACAGTCCGTTTTCTGTTTATATGTACCCCCACATCTCTGTCAGCTTGGCATGTATCGGGCTGAACTGATGAATGTGATATAATGGGTAGAATTATATGATTCGAAGGTTTAGATATTTTTGTAAAAACATTCAGGTGGAGAATGTAAGGACACAATATTTTATGCGATTGTCCTAGGATTTTCAGCAGCGAAAGTGTTTCTATGTCATCGTCCAAATAATGAAAAAATGAATATATCATTGGATATAATATACAAATATGTTTCCGTGCTCATGAGCCACACACGCATCAACTGCTACATACGTCATCTGCTAACTGTTGAAAAGGCATTATAATAGTATGTTTTCTGCAAATGGATTATGTTAATCATGATGGAACATTGGCCCGGATGACACATGGACAAAACGTATGAAACACAATGTCATCCAAGATGTTGTACATATGAGCCAAACATGATAACGTATTACAGACCAACTACGTGACAAATAGGGAAGTCATGCAAATAACATAACAATAACAATTTGTGGTTGAAGACAGACTCACAACAACGCCACGACCAGGTAATCGTGAAAACGTTTATTTCTGACGACCTCATTACTTTAGGAGCACCATTTTGCACGCGGGGTGGGGCCATTTTCCTGTCACGAATAAGTAGTTACGACGCGATATTGCAACTCATTTATAAACGCCTTGTATCTAAGTGTGTTCGACCGAAACGGTTTCACACCGGTCGTGTCGTCTAATTTATGATTGCGAGAGCTGCAAGCGATAAATCACCTACCAATGAAAGCAGGACAATTGACTCGGTTCTGGTTCCCCATTGTTGTATGACGTATATTTGTGTTTGTTTTTATCTACTTCATTAATAATTTTAGTAGCGCCTAAGGGGCGGGCGCCCGAGATAGATTAACGTAACCATATCCGCAGAACGCCAACGCGTTGTTAGGTAATTTCAAACAAATAACAATATTAATCCAAGTAGAGTTAGTGGTCACTCAAAGACACTTCCGGTGGATGGAAAACTTGTCGACGTGATAATGAATTCCATATTACTTATGCGCTCTCGTGATATATGCCATATTAGACGAGTGATACGTATGTATGTATGTTTGTGTGGTGTTCTATATTTGTCAAAAAAGAGTAATTATGGAGCAGTTAATCTGGCTACGATCATAATTATTGGTATTCGTACGTTTACTACTAAAGAAAAGAAAACGTCCAAGAGGACATGAAATAACATTGGTGAAAAAAACAATTGAGATTAGATGTCACAGACAGAATATTTCATTATTGCAGTCGAATGTACCACGTAGTGGAAAAGATTGCCAGCTGATGTATGTGTAAGTGCAAGTGTGTAGTCTGAAGATAAATACAGAATTGCTAAATACGGACAACGACTTTCAAACAAAACAAACAAACAAACAAACAAACAAACAAACAAACAAACACACTCTCGATAAGTCAATGGCATTCATCAGATGCCCCTTGCAAGAAAATTAAAAATAAAACTATGTTAAATTTGATCTCGCTACTTGGGGTGGCTCTTACGTGGCTGGCATCTGTTGGTCAACGAAATGTGTTGTACTTATCACTAAGCAAATTAACGATAATGGTAGTTTACTCTTAGAAGAAGTAAAGGGAGTTTGCGAAACCCAAGTCACTTAACACAGATCTTACTTTCTAACTGCTAACATTGTCAACAATGAAATATTTGCCAAGGAGAACTAGCGTACGAAACTGTCACAAACAAATCCAAAGTTTTCCACGTGCCTAACGCGTAAACACATCGAACATACACAAGTTACGACCTGTCAACTTGACGGATAAATATTTACCCGTTGATCAGTCAAACCGCCGTGACGACTTCACGATGATATCGCTATCAGTTCTCAAAATAAGAACAATAATATACACAATGGCCGAAATCTAAACAATATTTTTTGCAATAATTTGTAATCGCCGAACGGAACTCCGATAATCAATCAACCTACGGCTGCCGAAACGCCGTCATCTCAAACCGAGCCGGCTTTGTTCGGGCTGACTTTCACGAGACAAGCGCTTGAACGAAGCGGTGGAAATTGAAGCACGCGAGGTCCGAGGCTTGACAGGTGAACCACGTGCAGCTGGCCGTTCGCTAAAGACACGTGAAAGGGAACGTGAGAAACTGTGACAGACATGATTGATGTTCGACAAGTAACGTGGAGATAATGATAGCTTGGCGAACGATTATTGGAAGGCAAGGATCTGCGGGAACAATAGCTGTTGTGTTAGCGCTGGTGTATGCATAGCATGCTCTGACCAAGCACCTGATATTATATACAACAACCTATTACACGTTTATAAAACGCTGGCGACTGGCAACGTGAAACTTCAATTACCGCTCGTACGGTGTTCGCTGCACAACTGTGATCACAGGGCAGGCTGGCTGCAGGAAACGTAGTGGATTTCAAAAGCAAACATGATTCTGTTCTGGTGTTTGTTAGAATGCAGCTGATTATGTATATATCATTTGGAAATAGTGTATGCCTATAACTTAAAAATAGGATAAATATAAATAGTACATTAAAACAGAAATAAATAATCTTATAAATAATATTCACATAAGTAGATTTCTACGTGAATAGTAGTAGTAGTAGTAGTAGTAGTAGTAGTAGTAGTA
>OZ024864.1:24140862-24145862 GCA_964017155.1 Oasisia sp. SBJ-2009 | reverse complement strand
ACATGGTCACAGGAATCTGTGTAGATCACACAATACAACGTATGACAACATCATTATTAGTTTGGTTACTAAATAATTTATTAGTTAGAGCCTTCACACACACATGTATTCAACTAAACAGCGAACGTTGTTTAATTCTACCTAATATAAGTTAGGGGAATATTATCCATTTAACTGTATTGCACTACTACCATGTCATCGAAATAAGGTTGGACACAACGGCCATTTGTGTTTAGTGGTATTACCTTTAACTATATATAATATAATATAATATCAAACAACTTTACAGTAGGCAACACTAAGGATCTGGACTACCATGTATGTTTAACACTCTTAATACTTTCGAATTCGACATGCGGGTAATACTAATATAATAATCAACATCGCAACACATTTTGTTGTGTTTTATTTATTTAAAATAACTTATCGCAGTCTCGATTGTGTATAATGTAAATAGTAGAAGAATCACAATACTATGCACATTTTAATAATAATAAAAATAATGTGCACAATCAGTTTATGTATATTACATATTAACAAACCTTATTTTAAAACATCATTGCTAAATAGAAAATGCTACACGGAACAGTAAAACAAATGTGTTTATTATAGCAATTGAAACCACGTATCTATGTCGAATTATACTCTTCCTTTTAAAACTATTGGTACTGTAATTATGTATTTGTAAGTATAACTGTACTAAAGGTGTGTATCTAGCGGTGATTGTGTTTTGTAACGCAAGAAATAGCATCGCTGCAGAAAGAGTTGACCATTACATGAATCATTAACTAGTGTACGCACTACAAAGTAATGACAACTGTTATTACTATGTTAATTCTGTGTTAACCCTGTGACTATTTCTCGTTCCTTGCAGCCGAAACAAATACCATTAAATAGCAAATGACGCTACCTTAGGATATTGTATCGCCACATAAACTGACCACAGATAAAAATTAAATTTTATAACTAAACAACTATTTTCCTGTTTAAAATTAATACATTCCTAATTGTTATATACTGGACAGTGGTCCAAGGGCGCGAAGTAGAAAGAGTCAAATGCACCTATTTACCGGGGATGAGATGCACATACTATGCCTCAAAGTTAACGTATTATTACACGTTTAATGTTTGTGTACTTTTATCGATATTTTATTTAACCTCTTTATGTAGTTATTATATGCATTTATTCAGCTTCAAGAATTCGTGTTATTATATTTACATTGATATTTTAAAACAAATATTTGTTTTAATTTGTTTATGTCACTAGTATATTTATGTGTTTTTTCTTCTGGTGTGTATTTGTATTTTAGGATCTTAATGTATGTAATAAAGCGCCACGAACAACTTGAAATTGGATGTGGCGCTATATTAAATAAAATATATTATTATATTATTATATTAAATAATATATTATTATATTATTATGTTAAATAAAATATATTAGTATTATTGTATTATTAGTAGTTTACCTAGGTATCCTCGTTTGTATGTTGCAGGTGAAGGT
This sequence comes from Oasisia sp. SBJ-2009, assembly GCA_964017155.1. NCBI lineage: Eukaryota > Metazoa > Annelida > Polychaeta > Sabellida > Siboglinidae > Oasisia > Oasisia sp. SBJ-2009. The sequence goes on along the minus strand of OZ024864.1, from coordinate 24,144,358 downwards.
TTGGTTCCAGAACCGGAGGACGAAGTACAAACGTGTCCAGACGGAGGACGACGACTCGACGGAACAGAGGAGCTCCGACAACGACACGGAAGACGGAAACACGTCACAGGCGGAGTCACGTGACGTGGCGCGAGACGACACTTCCTGTCGGGAGCGGGACTCGTTCTCCGAGAGCGAGTACGTCGACGTGGACAGTCCGAGTTCGAACGTTGACCAGGCCGCGTTGGAGGGACAGGTCACGTGAGCTGTCCGTGTGACGTAGTTCCCACAATGCCTTGCGGTATCAAACGGGCTGCGCGCTTTGGACGTATCGCTTAAATCCCGTTTGCGTTTGTCCCGAAGAGGAAATATATGCTCAGATTTGAGCATACCTCAAGTCATGACGTCATCAACGAATGTCGTAACGTCACTGAAGGAACGAAAGTTGCGCTACGGAATGTATTCATATTTATAAGTGCCTTCTCCATACTGTGCGAATCAATACAAACTATTACACAGTGCTGGAACAGAAAGTCAACAAAGATCACTGGTTCGGCCTTAATTTGGCGTGACTCTGCAACAGAGACTGGCTTCTTGTGTCGAGAGACTTTGTTCATTAGATGTATATACGTACATTACTGAACACGCGACATGATCTTTAATAGACGATGCATGTTACTGATTAAGGACCTGCTAGCGAGCTGTGGACACGGACGGGTGGAGGGCTACGTGAAAATAAAAGTATATTATTTTGTACCAATCATCCCTTCTGTTTGACACGTGACGTGGTGTGACAGTGCACAGTTTGTCAGGGGAAACGCTAAACAGAGCACCTTTAGAATAGAACGGTCTTATATACATATGTTAAGATATTCATATATGCGAAGTTTAAGCTTGATAAGCGCAGTTTGGCATATATAATATGCCATCACACTATGTTTGATGTGCAAAGTATATTATTTAAAAGATAAATATCCCCGGTTTGATATCATGAATATATAATTATACAAAATGGCATTATGAAACTATCACTCCTTCACTATTTTAAAAGTAACCTAATTAAATTGATTATAGTTTAAGTATACCCCGGTATTTTGTTCGGCAAGATAAGCTGAAATGATGTGACACGAGCTAAATAAACCGATATGGTATTCACCAGCAACGCAAATAAGTTTGTTGTTAAGATACATACAGTTTGTTAGTGTAACATACAACATTATAATTTATTATATTGATTGCATAATTATATAAAGGTTTTTAACCAACACTGAAGATTGGAAACAAGAGGTACTTATGCCCAAGGGGGCATGGGCGTCTCGGCAAGAATGGTAGCCAAGAGAGTTTGATCTCAGTGGTTCGAAGTGAACGAGTGAGTGAGTGGGTGAGTTTGTGAGTGAGTGAGTGAGTGAGTGAGTAACTGAGTGAGTGAGTGAGTGAGTGAGTGAGTGAGAGAGTGAGTGAGTGAGTGAGTGAGTGAGTGAGTGAGTGAGTGACTTAGTTAGTTACTTAAAGAGCTAAACATGATTCCTGACCAGTGAGATGAACACAATATTCACTGTATATATCTCATACCCACATATTGTTCACGTATTGGGGTCAGCACACAGCAACACATCCGTCTAAAAAGTATTTGTATTTATATATACACATATGTCTTACCGTATAGCCTACTAAGTTAAAGATTCAAAAATTCAAGATTCAAAAAACTTTATTACCCGTTTAAAAACATATTAAAAACGGAAAATGTTCTTTAGTCACACATAAAATGACAGTAATAAAAACATTGGTGAATCATATCTACAATTGTCAATACAATATAAAATGATAGTAAATATAGTCATCACTAAAATAGGTAAAGTATCATAATAAATTACGAATAAAAATAGCTACTAAGATAAATAAATAAATAAGCATGTATAATTTCTTTAAATGGGTCTCTGATTGGAGACAATAACATTAGCAATAACATAATACTAAAATTGATAAATAAATAAGATTAAATAAAGAGTTACCATAAGAATATGAAACACATAAAATGTAAAAATTAATTAATGACTCGTTGAAAACAGCATTATCATTTAGCATTTAAAATTAAAATAGCAGAGGGTACAAACGATTTTTTGAAGAGATTTTTTTGGCTAATGGCACTTTTAGGCGTCTCCCTGATGGCAGTTTCTGAAAGGCTTGATAAAGAGGATGAGCAGGATCATAGAGAATTTGTGTTGATTTCGTTTTCAGTGCATCTTTATATATGCTGGACAGCTGTTTTTGATTGTTGCCAATTAACTTGCTTGCTGTGTTAACTACGCGAGCAAGCTTTACTTTATTTTTTCCACTGACATTGCCATATCATGTAATTATATTAAAATAAAGAACGCTCTCTATCTCTAATATATAGAATGTTGCCTAGTGTAAAACACATGTGTAGGTACATGACTAACCGTTTAGTACAGAACGGGGAAGAGAGGGAGTGAGTGAGTGAGTGAGTGAGAGAGAGAGAGAGTGAGTGAGTGAGTGAGTGAGTGAGTGAGTGAGTGAGTGAGTGAGTGAGTGAGTGAGTGAGTGAGTGAGTGAGTGAGTGAGTGAGTGAGTGAGTGAGTGAGTGAGAGAGAGAGAGAGAGCGAGCGAGCGAGCGAGCGAGCGTGTGAAACATTGGTTAACATTTCATTAGCAATTGAGAAGCTTGTTCCTCCAAAGTTGCAATATGCCTACATCATATTAATACGTGTCCGAAATTATCATTGACGAATATATTACAGTCTATCGCCCCTAGGAGACTTGAACTTAATTTGAACTTCGACAAACGACGTGGCGGTTCCTCATACGGCGGTCTGTGACGACAGTGACACAGCGCTAACGATAGGATGAACATGCACATTGTGAGTAGTCGCTACGGTGGCTAGTCAGGCTACATCCATCTTGAGTGACTAATGATGTCTTCATTGAGGCTTCCCCGAGCTGTGAGACGTGTTCGTGGGTGGCAGTCGCCTGTTTCTGTTTACTCAGTAAACGCATTAATTATGACATTATTGCGGCCCAAAGAGGCGATGTACAATGATTAAGATCAACGACAAGCGAAGATAAATTAAGTTAGAAAAAGACGCAAAACCAAGAAAGAGTAATGATGTGGTAAAATCTGAGCCGTTCAGCGATAAAAAGACAGAGCGAGCTGCACATTAATGGTTAATGGGAGGGAAAAGATGAAGAATTAGACGGGAGAAAAATGTCCTCGGTAGTCTGTGAATGTGTTTGTGACGCTAAATGCTTAAGGCGTGGCTAATTGTTTGTTATCATAATGAGATGGCAGGCAGGCGGGCGGGCGGGCGGGCGGGCGGGCGGGCGGGCGGGCGGGCGGGCGGGCGGGCGGGCGGGCGGGCGGGCGGGCGGGCGGGCGGGCGGGCGGGCGGGCGGGCGGGCGGGCGGGCGGGCGGGCGGGCGGGCGGGCGGGCGGGCGGGCGGGCGGGCGGGCGGGCGGGCGGGCGGGCGGGCGCGGGCGCGGGCGCGGGCGCGGGCGCGG
>OZ024864.1:24123362-24138362 GCA_964017155.1 Oasisia sp. SBJ-2009 | reverse complement strand
AAGCATGCGTGGCGATATATGTCTTAGCGTCTGTTCGTTGTAACACAAAATGCAGCCAATACCTGGCGTAATATGGGTATATCAACCAAGCACTATTGTTTAACATGTTCACCTCCGAACTTTCTCATAATATTATACTTGGTTACCATCAATTTTGCGTTTTCATTTTCTCATTGTGGTAAATGTTGAAAGACATTATACAATATAATTGTTATTACAGTAATGTAAACCCCTGATAAAAAGGATGTGAGTATGATGGAATGATTGGTTGACATGTCATTATTGGTTATATACTATTACCCATAATGCAGTGTATAATTTTTTCAATTTAATCTATTGCTCTGCTGACTCGATCGGTTGTCCTATGGTGAATACCACCGCGTGTCGAATGAAAACAGGAAAACGGGTATAATTCGTAATAACAAAAATAAAACAACCGAATAATCGACTTATTAGCCCGACTTCACAGAAATACCACGAGAATAGAGTACACGAAAACGAGGATGGAGAGGACATTAGACAAAACACAAACCAAGGAACAAGAAGTTATAAAAAAGTTACTTCTATCGCCAACTATTTTTACGCTGTTAATTCAATAACTTTAAAGGTAATGTATTTTATATGTGTCTATTTTACTACAGATAACTACAAAATAGTCACATTATTATTTATTATTATTAACTTATTCCGTTGAATACAACTAATGATGGTATCGGAATGTGTTCATAAACTATGAGCAGGCGTTTCATTAACTTCAATATAATAGTATGCTTACTTTAAATCCATACGAGAAACATAGTAGTTTTATCAACAAACCTTACATGTAATGCATGTACACAATAATTTATTATCTCAACAATTTATCACACTGAAGTCAGATGAGTAAGACAGGAAGACGTAACAACTACACTTGGTGTTGAATTGGTGATGCCGACCGTCCAGAATTGCACTAACTTTAAATAGAGAGCAAATCAACAGCCAATATCTAAAGCAATATGTCGACCACACCGTCCATTCTGGTATCCACAACAGACTCAGTGTACTGTAATATATGTTCCACTCAACAGGCGGCACCACCGTGATGATTGATAGACAATATGTGACATGGTGACGACAAAAATACCAATTCACCAATACGTTTAGCTATAGCTTCCTTGATTTTGCGGAGTGATGCATTTACCATTTTACTTATATTAGTATTCTCATCCTATGGTAAACCTTGCAGAAATGCTATTGATAGAAGGCTCTATTTAATATGTGTAAGACTATTCTATATAGAAGTACATGAAATCAACTCTACTCTATACAGAAATACATGAAACCAATTGCACTCTATATAGAAGTACATGAAACAAACTGTACTCTGTACAGAAGTACATGAAACCAAGTGTACTCTATACAGAAGTACATGAAACCAATTGTACTATATATACATATATATATATATATATATATATATATATATATATATATATATATATATAAGTACATGAAACCAACTGTACTCTATGCAGAAGTACATGAAACCAATTGTATTCTATACAGAAGTACATGAAACCAACTGTACTCTATGCAGAAGTACATGAAACCAATTGTACTCGATACAGAAGTACATGAAACCAACTGTACTCTATGCAGAAGTACATAAAACCAATTGTACTCTATGCAGAAGTACATGAAACCAACTGTACTCTATGCAGAAGTACATGAAACCAGCTGTAATCTATGCAGAAGTACATGAAACCAATTGTGTTCTATACAGAAGTACATAAAACCAACTGTACTCTACGCAGAAGTACTTGAAACCATCTGTAATCGATACAGAAGTACATGAAACCAATTGTACTCTAAGCAGAAGTACATGAAACTAATTGTACTCTATACAGAAGTACATGAAACCAACTGTACTCTGTACAGAAGTACATGAAACCAACTGTATTCTATACAGAATGACATGAAACCAATTGTACTGACACCAACTGTATTCTATACAGAAGTACATGAAACCAATTGTACTCTATACAGAAGTACATGAAATTAACTGTACTCTGTACAGAAGTACATGAAACCAATTGCACTATATAAAGAAGTACATGAAACCAACTGTACTATATACAGAAGTACACGAAACCAACCACACGGTCTGTGTGAAATGGGGTCCAGTTACAAAATTGATACATTTGCTAGATTACGTTGTAATCCTTTGTTTGAGTCATGAGGTTGTTATCACGTTCAAAATAGTGCATTGTGTTTCGACGTCTCATAAGTGCTGCCATCTACCGGCAGTAGGTACATGGTTCTACTTACCTCTGTATTTATTACAAAAAAATAAAAGTTTCATTACGTTATGATGACAACAGTGCGAACATTTTCGCCCTTGCCGTTACCAAATTGTTATCTTCAACAATCAAAATAGCTTATGCAGACGACAAGTTACCGTTTTTTAGACGTTGTCAACAATTGTGCTGTCACATACCATATAATTGTTAATCATAAGTGTCCGTTGTTTTTATTTTGTTAGTTTCATATTTGTTGTAGGTAAAACAAGGTAGATACCAAAATAAGTCAACTAGTTAAAAATGACTGATACGCTATAAAACATGTCATTCAAACTTTGTAACATACCTCATGTATTTGAAAACAAGAATACATTATCGTTAAATTACATATTAGACGCAACGTAAATACACATTCTAGTTATTCCGGAGGTTATGTTACAATATAACGTAAGCAAATGAGAGGGAGAAGTATACACTCTATGATGATTCAAGTACAAGTGATGTTCAGATATATTTTACAATTATGTGGTATAAATCAACCGAGGAATGAAAGGGGATACTTTTGATATGTTAACCATATATTTTGAATATGTAGTAAGATGAATACGGTACATTTATATGAAATCAACGACAAAACGGAAATGTTTTTCTACTTATTCTTCAAAGGTTTATTTCTCGTTGCCTTAAAAATATATACATTTCTATAATATATTTGTGGTATTTATTCCTCTCACCATTCCGGGTATATTTTGGTACAGAAATTAGCTAAATTAACTATATAAACTATGAACATTTCATAATTAGCGATTGTGAATTAACGATCATTCAGACACCTTCAGATTTGATTATCAATGTAATGTTCAAGTGCCGTGTTGTGTTGCTTGGGCATACGATGGGAAAGATATCAAATGTGGGCGAGTAATACATGTTCGGACTATTGTTGAAAACAATTGTTGTACAAGAATGACACAGATGACTCACTCAGAGCAATGTTTAAGATATGATTGAGCAACACCTTGACGTTTTTTTATTTCGACTAATGCATGCTATCGTAATTGTATATTGTCTTAACAAACATCACATTAATAACCAGCAGTACGAAACGCGAAAATGATACAATCAATGAAATCCACTCCGATTTGCGTCATGTCACGATTGCGCAACATTGAGTGGGTGGGGTACATTTTGGGCTCGTGACTGAGTATAATGTAGCACTATATTACTATTGCTTTGCACTCGTCACTAGGTAAATGAATGTACATCATTTTGATATATTACATAAATATATTGAATACATATTAAGGTAATTATGACTCCTGTTGTGTGACATCAACTGCGAAACCGAACTGATGATTACGATATGGCCTTCATGTAATATGCAATAACGTCAAGGAGACCCAGCCATTGTGTTACACATACATGTTAATAGTGCTATTAATTTATATGACAATTCCAAAGCACATTGAAACCGCAACATAAGAGCGTTATATTATTCATGCACGATATCTTTCTATTGTTAGACGACAGTAGCTATAATACGTTTTACATCATTCTCTTGTTGGGATATACAAAAAAGGGGCCTACCGATTGCTGAATATTCCTTTTAATAGTTCTGTTTAATTGATAATATTTCATATTCAATACCTAATTAACCAAATGTCGAGAAAGGCATATAAACGTGACTGGCGAATTATATCGAATTTTAAATACATGTTCTAATGTATGCGATGCAGAAAGAAAACCAAATAAGGCATAATGCGCACATAAAGAGATCGAGGCAATTATTGAATGTTAAAAAAACAGTCCACCTACACAGAGAAAGCAACAAGATCAACATCTGGAGAGGAGTACGACAGGGAGACATCATATCGCCTAAGTTCTTTACGGCAGCACTCGAAAACATATTCCGACGACTGACTTGGGAAACCAAGGGCTTGAAGATAGACGGCGAATATCGTAATATCTTTGTCATCTTCGCTTCGCCGATGACATACTCGTGTGCGCTAATTCACCACATGAGTTACAACAAATGCTACAGGAATCAGGTGATGAAAGTGAAAACCAGGATCTGAAGATGAACAAGTCGAAGACAAAAGTGATGATGGAAACTGACACACAGATATATGTCAACAATACCCAGATCGAGAACGTTGAAAGCTCCACCTACTTGGGACAGAGATATAGCACCAGAGACAAAAGCCAAAACAAGGTGATTCAAAGAAGAATCACGGCCGGATGGACAGAATTCGCCAAACACCGCTACATCTTCTAGGGTAACATTTCGACATGTTTGACACGTCAGCAGGATACGAGATACCCCGATGGACACGGCATATCACCACCTGCAAACCCTACGGGGGAAAAAACATATGTAGAGGAAGGCCGGTGAGACGATGGAGAGACGAACTAGACGATTACTGGAAGGGTACCATCTGGCAGAGGATAGCGAAAGATAGGCAGATGTGGAAGCAGCAAGCTGAGGCCTTCGTCCAACTACGGGACGTTATGGCAGCACAATGATGATGATGAATATTATTATATTATTATACTATAATACTATATATGACTAAAGAAAATTAAAGAACACAATGATGTAAATTGCGTGTTTTAATAGTTAATGATCAGTTTCCTAATAAGAATACATCCAGTCAACAAAACTTACACAGCTAACGCTAGTGCTGATGTGAAGCAGACGTGTCATTATCATCATCAATGCAGACCGCCTTTTCCATTAGTATGTTAAACAACGCACTACACACAACAAATGACCGACCGATCGTGTTACTCTAAGTAGCACAGCATAGTCCAGTATTACTACGAGTTATCCCTGCGTGTTTTGAAAGTGTAATTGAAACTAGTTATACCACCCGTCAAAGCAAAACAACGCATCCGCCACCGGTCCACAAAACTGTCGTCTAATTATGATGTTGGGCAAGGACAGGAGACAGAGACAAGCCATACTCGTGTCATTGTGCAGGTTGACAGTGTAATAGGGCTTGCAATCTTTGGCGACTAAGTTACCGCTTAAACACCTGCTTTACACGACGTATTATCAATTTTCTCGCACGTTCAAGCGACGCCGACTTATTTTGTACATGAATCACGTCCGTCGCAACAATACAAGGTCCTAACCACAGGTTTCTTGGTCGAGTCTTTCGCGGGCTCGTGTAATACTAGGCACCGGGTCGGAGATGGTCATTATGTGCGTCTGGAAATTGGAATCAGTGTTGAGGCGATGTGCTGTGTAGTTAACTCAAATAACATGTCAATTAGTAGTCATTATTCTGTTATGTTTGAACGATATCTAACGTTTGAGCGGACAATGAAAGCAATTAGGACATCAATCACGGTTAGATGCGCCACGGCTGTGGTAGGAACACGTGGGGCGATGCTACTACTACTACTACAACTGCTACTACTATCACCTCTATTACAACAACAACAACAACTACTACTACTACTACTACTACTACTACTGCTACTGCTACTGCTACTGCTACTGCTACTGCTACTGCTACTGCTACTGCTACTGCTACTGCTACTGCTACTGCTACTGCTACTGCTACTGCTGCTACTACTACTACTACTACTACTACTACTACTACTACTACTACTACTACTACTACTACTACTACTACTACTACTACTACTACTACTATTACTACTACAACTGCTACTACTATCACCACCACCACAACAACAACAACAACAACTACTACTACTACTACTACTACTACTACTACTACTACTACTACTACTACTACTTCTACTACTACTACTACTACTACTACTACTACTACTACTACTACTACTACTACTACTACTATTACTACTACAACTGCTACTACTATCACCACCACCACAACAACAACAACAACAACAACAACAACTACTACTACTACTACTACTACTACTACTACTACTACTACTACTACTACTACTACTATTACTATGCCAACTAATACTACTGCAACTACTACTACAACTACAACTACAACAACTACTACTAGTTGTAGTACTACTACTACTACTGCTACTACTGTACTACTACTACTACTGCTACTACTACTACTACTACTGCTGCTGTTGCTGCTGCTGCTGCTGCTGCTGCTGCTGCTGCTGCTGCTGCTGCTGCTGCTACTACTACTACTACTACTACTACTACTACTACTACTACTACTACTACTACTACTACTACTACTACTAATACTAATACTACAACTACTAATACTACTACTACTAACACAACAACAACAACAAATACTACTACTACTACTACTACAACTACAACTGCTACTACTATCACCACTATTACTACAACAACAACAACAACAACAACAACAACTACTACTACTACTACTACTACTACTACTACTACTACTACTACTCCTACTACTACTACTACTACTACTACTACTACTACTACTACTACTACTACTACTACTACTACTACTACTACTAATACAACTACTACTACTACTACTACTACTACTACTACTACTACTACTACTACTACTACTACTACTACTACTACTACTACTACTACTACTACTACTACTACTACTACTACTACTACTACTACTACTACTACTACTACTACTACTACTACTACTACTACTACTACTACTACTACTACTACTACTACTACTACTACTACTACTACTACTACTACTACTACTACTACTACTACTACTACTACTACTACTACTACTACCACTATTACTACTACTACGACTACGACTACGACTACGACTACAACAACAACAACAACAACAACAACTATTACCTGCTGCTGCTGCTGCTGCTGCTACTACTACTACAGCAGTAGCAACACCCCACTGCTACAACTCTGTCCCAATCTCTCCTAGTATTCCACTCTCATTCCAATGCTTTCCTTCTTCCTTTATCTTCCCAACTTTCCCTCCAACTTCATTGTTACCCAATTCTACCTTTGCACCTCTCGGGTTTATCAGCCCCAATGTCTCCCAGGTATATCCACCGATTTCACGTCTCTATTTAAGAGTCTCTCCGTCTCCACCTGTCTATTTCTCGCCCCTAGTACATGACGCCGTCGCTTAGAAGTGTCCCATTGTCTGCGCTGGCCTCTTGCCCCATTTAGCCCTAAAGTGGTGTACCACACAAAAACCCCAAACACAAGCCGCTGTCACCGTAAGCCACTCCACAGAATGGACAGCCAAATTAGATTCGCCCGCCATATTTATTTTGTAAATTAAACTGTGCCTCCGCGATGCCGGCTTGGATTTCCACGCGATCGATCATAATGGCGAATCGGGTTACGCCAAATGAGATTTAATTCGACGTGACATCTTGACACACGCGCCTCGCGGCACAAAGACGAGATTTGATGGGGGCTCGCTGACACCTGTATGGCCCGCACTAACATATGTAAAGGGGAATGTTTGCCGGTCGAAATGATGAGTGTCACGGCCCTCGTTAAAGTAATTACCTCTGCCCGCGCGTGACCTGTAGAACTACGATTGACATCGTGTGTCCTATATGCGACAAACTATAGATGGGCTAAATTGATATATACTACATTACGTTAGCCAATATGTCTACATTGTTAAAATTACTCCCTAATTGAACTACTTAGTACTATCAGTTACGTACTTGTAAGATCGAAATGGTAATATAATAATAATAAACACAAATAATAACGTATACATTTATTAAACATGCTTGTGAGAAATGAAGCAGGCGCAAATTACGTTTGACAGTTATAAAAACTAACCATTTTACAATAAAATATTAAATGTTTCAAGAATGAACTAGAGAAACTTAAATTTCCAAAATGTATTTCCAAAATGTTTAGGAATTTTAACTTAGTATATATATATATATATATATATATATATATATATATAGATATATATATATATATATATATATATATATATATATATATATATATATATATATATATATATATATATATATATATATATATATATATATATATATATATATATATATATATATATTACTCATAGATATGCTGCGTAACGAATACCATGTACCCCCAATTATGTAAGTACATAACACCATTAACATTTACTTTAACAGTAAAAATGTCGTAAGGCCAATCACGAATTGTGTGGTTTTATTTTACACAAATGCGTGTATGTGTGTGTGCGTGCGTGCGTGCGTGCGTGTGTGTGTGTGTGTTTGTGTTTGTGTTTGTGTTTGTGTTTGTGTTTGTGTTTGTGTTTGTGTTTGTGATTGTGATTGTGATTGTGATTGTGATTGTGTGCGTGTGCGTGTGCGTGTGCGTGTGCGTGTGCGTGTGCGTGTGCGTGTGCGTGTGCGTGTGCGTGTGCGTGTGCGTGTGCGTGTGCGTGTGCGTGTGCGTGTGCGTGTGCGTGTGCGTGTGCGTGTGCGTGTGCGTGTGCGTGTGCGTGTGCGTGTGCGTGTGCGTGTGCGTGTGCGTGTGCGTGTGCGTGTGCGTGTGCGTGTGCGTGTGCGTGTGCGTGTGCGTGTGCGTGATTGTGTGCGTGATTGTGTGCGTGATTGTGTGCGTGATTGTGTGCGTGATTGTGTGCGTGATTGTGTGCGTGATTGTGTGCGTGATTGTGTGCGTGATTGTGTGCGTGATTGTGTGCGTGATTGTGTGCGTGATTGTGTGCGTGTGCGTGTGCGTGTGCGTGATTGTGTGCGTGATTGTGTGCGTGTGCGTGTGCGTGTGCGTGTGCGTGATTGTGTGCGTGATTGTGTGCGTGTGCGTGTGCGTGATTGTGTGCGTGATTGTGTGCGTGATTGTGTGCGTGTGCGTGATTGTGTGCGTGATTGTGTGCGTGTGCGTGTGCGTGATTGTGTGCGTGATTGTGTGCGTGTGCGTGATTGTGTGCGTGATTGTGTGCGTGATTGTGTGCGTGTGCGTGATTGTGTGCGTGATTGTGTGCGTGATTGTGTGCGTGTGCGTGTGCGTGTGCGTGATTGTGTGCGTGATTGTGTGCGTGTGCGTGTGCGTGATTGTGTGCGTGATTGTGTGCGTGATTGTGTGCGTGTGCGTGTGCGTGTGCGTGTGCGTGTGCGTGTGCGTGTGCGTGTGCGTGTGCGTGTGCGTGTGCGTGTGCGTGTGCGTGTGCGTGTGCGTGTGCGTGTGCGTGTGCGTGTGCGTGTGCGTGTGCGTGTGCGTGTGCGTGTGCGTGTGCGTGTGCGTGTGCGTGTGCGTGTGCGTGTGCGTGTGCGTGTGCGTGTGCGTGTGCGTGTGCGTGTGCGTGTGCGTGTGCGTGTGCGTGTGCGTGTGCGTGTGCGTGTGCGTGTGCGTGTGCGTGTGCGTGTGCGTGTGCGTGTGCGTGTGCGTGTGCGTGTGCGTGTGCGTGTGCGTGTGCGTGTGCGTGTGCGTGTGCGTGTGCGTGTGCGTGTGCGTGTGCGTGTGCGTGTGCGTGTGCGTGTGCGTGTGCGTGTGCGTGTGCGTGTGCGTGTGCGTGTGCGTGTGCGTGTGCGTGTGCGTGTGCGTGTGCGTGTGCGTGTGCGTGTGCGTGTGCGTGTGCGTGTGCGTGTGCGTGTGCGTGTGCGTGTGCGTGTGCGTGTGCGTGTGCGTGTGCGTGTGCGTGTGCGTGTGCGTGTGCGTGTGCGTGTGCGTGTGCGTGTGCGTGTGCGTGTGCGTGTGCGTGTGCGTGTGCGTGTGCGTGTGCGTGTGCGTGTGCGTGTGCGTGTGCGTGTGCGTGTGCGTGTGCGTGTGCGTGTGCGTGTGCGTGTGCGTGTGCGTGTGCGTGTGCGTGTGCGTGTGCGTGTGCGTGTGCGTGTGCGTGTGCGTGTGCGTGTGCGTGTGCGCGTGCGCGTGCGCGTGCGCGTGCGCGTGCGCGTGCGCGTGCGCGTGAGCGTGAGCGTGCGCGTGCGCGTGCGCGTGCGCGTGCGCGTGCGCGTGCGCGTGCGCGTGCGTGAGCGTGCGTGCGTGCGTGCATGCACGTGTATGCGAGCGTGTGTATGTGCATGGGTTTGTGTGTGCGCGCACGCGTGTATGCATTTGTTTGCGTGTGTATATGTGTGTATATGTGTGAGCGTGCGTGTTTTAAGACTAATATCAAAGTATAAAATTGGTCTATTTGGAACAACATCAGTATTCAAAATATGCCACAAACCACAGATCATGCTCGTTACCCTGCAAGAATCTAGGTCATACGCATGTGATAATTTCATGTTTACCCTATCGTATTGTTGGAACCCAATGTTCACTGAGTACACTGTGCACACTATATACTGTCCCATGTGTGTTATGGCCCACTAGTCGTGTTAACATATTCCCACATCGCGATAACTGTGGTGAATCATCAGCCTGGTTAAATAAGATATGGAATTCATTGTCTGTGCCAACTGTTTTTTTTTTGTACTTTGGAGCCCTGCTACCTTTGGGACTGAAAAGGAAGTTGAGGAATTTGCCAGAGAAACGCAATCTGTGAAATCTGGATTGTTCGATAGAGGCAACATATTTGGTCTGTAAACATCGTGTTATGTCGACAGTTCAGCTGTAGTATTATTATCTTTTACCGATATATCGTTCGTGAAACTGGTCTCGATCTCGCAAATTGGAAGTGAACTTTAAATGTTATCAATTGTTGTTTATTTAGTTTTTTGTTTATGTTTTGAGAAAGATTAGGCTATAAAATAAACGGAACATTTTCATATAACTCCTCAAGTATCACAATAATGAAGAAGTACACATTCGTTATACACATATTAAGGTTTTGAATGCAGTGTCATGTATTATACAAATTACCCTTCATACGTCTTTAAACATTCAAGCATACTTGATCTAATACGTCTACAATAAACCTACGTAAACAAGTTATTAAGCTTTATAAGTCTGTACGTATCTGCTAATGTACTTTAGCAATACATTTTGGCGTTTGATATAAAAAATCAACACACATAACATAGACACAGTATTACGTTAGAACCCTTTCTCTCCCCCTTCTCTCTCATTCACTCACTCACTCACTCACTCACTCACTCAGTCACTCACTCACTCAGTCACTCACTCACTCACTCAGTCAATCACTCATTCACTCATTCACTCTTTCACTCATTCACTCATTCACTCATTCACTCATTCACTCATTCACTCATTCACTCATTCACTCATTCACTCATTCACTCATTCACTCATTCACTCATTCACACATTCACTCGTTCACTCGTTCACTCGTTCACTCGTTCACTCGTTCACTCGTTCACTCGTTCACTCGTTCACTCGTTCACTCGTTCACTCGTTCACTCGTTCACTCGTTCACTCGTTCACTCGTTCACTCGTTCACTCATTCACTCATTCACTCATTCACTCATTCACTCATTCACTCATTCACTCATTCACTCATTCACTCATTCACTCATTCACTCATTCACTCATTCACTCATTCACTCATTCACTCATTCACTCATTCACTCATTCACTCATTCACTCATTCACTCATTCACTCATTCACTCATTCACTCATTCACTCATTCACTCATTCACTCATTCACTCATTCACTCATTCACTCATTCACTCATTCACTCATTCACTCATTCACTCATTCACTCATTCACGCATTCACGCATTCACTCATTCACTCATTCACTCATTCAATCACTCACTTACTCACTCACTCACTCTCTCCCGCTTTCTGTACTAAGCGGTTAGTCATGTACCTACATATGTGTTTTACACTAGGCAACATTCTATATATTAACTTAGTAGGCTATACGGTAAGACATATGTGTATATATAAATACAAACCATTTTTAGACGGATGTGTTGCTGTGTGCTGACCCCAATACGTGAACAATATGTGGGTATGAGATATATACAGTGAATATTGTGTTCATCTCACTGGTCAGGAATCATGTTTCGCTCGAAATAATTTTCATACGGTTTCAATATGTAAACAAACATGTTTCACTGATCAATGCAGCATTTGCTGTTACATGCATGCATTGTGTCATTGTGTATTGGGAGCATCTTCCAACAATACATACACGTGGAGTTCCGTACGCACTCATATCAGGGTCTAATAAACCATTATATTGTCCACACAACTACCTGGTTGTTCTACATAATAAAAACCACGATGTTTACATGGTTAGCGAAACTTTACCATCAATGCTGATAGTCAGCAAGCCAATTGGCCGTCACGCCTGCTTCCTCCGGATAACCGTATCGCGACAACTTTCGCTAAATCAGTTCGCGTGTTTGTGCAGCAAAGAATAAGCCAATTGTGCAAGAGTTCAAAGAATCGATACACATCAGCCGTGCAATGTTTCGCTTTTATTTCAGTTATCGCAAATTTGCTGCAGCATTGTTTACGCCACAATTGGCGCTGACAATTTTGTTTTTATCAAGAGCTCAGCGTCATTTGTATATGATGTTGGTGCGTGAGAAAACTACTTAAGCGCCAGCACACGCACGCGTGGGCCATTGTTGTGTGGCTAATGGTGTTTAGAAAGATGACACTGGGAAGGCGGGTGATAGGGAAGAGGAGTAGACGCCGTGACAAGTACGAAAAAGGCATCACATGCGTCTTCCGAATGGTGACAGCGGCTGTAAAATAAAGGGATAAATACTTCGTTGTCGTGAAAGATTTACCTGGTAACATCTTAACATCTAAATGATAATGATAACAAATGTAATAATAATAAAGTAATAGTAAAGTAATAATATAGTAATAATATAGTAATAATATAGTAATAATATAGTAATAATATAGTAATAATATAATATAATATAATATAATATAATATAATATAATATAATATAATATAATATAATATAATATAATATAATATAATATAATATAATATAATATAATATAATATAATATAATATAATATAATATAATATAATATAATATAATATAATATAATATAATATAATATAATATAATATAATATAATATAATATAATATAATATAATATAATATAATATAATATAATATAATATAATATAATATAATATAATATAATATAATATAATATAATATAATATAATATAATATAATATAATATAATATAATATAATATAATATAATATAACACAACACAACACAACACAACACAACACAACACAACACAACACAACACAACACAACACAACACCACACCACACCACACCACACCACACCACACCACACCACACCACACCACACCACACCACGACACGACACGACACGACACGACACGACACGACACGACACGACACGACACGACACGACACGACACGACACGACACGACACGACACGACACGACACGACACGACACGACACGACACGACACGACACGACACGACACGACACGACACGACACGACACGACACGACACGACACGACACGACACGACACGACACGACACGACACGACACGACACGACACGACACGACACGACACGACACGACACGACACGACACGACACGACACGACACGACACGACACGACACGACACGACACGACACGACACGACACGACACGACACGACACGACACGACACGACACGACACGACACGACACGACACGACACGACACGACACGACACGACACGACACGACACGACACGACACGACACGACACGACACGACACGACACGACACGACACGACACGACACGACACGACACGACACGACACGACACGACACGACACGACACGACACGACACGACACGACACGACACGACACGACACGACACGACACGACACGACACGACACGACACGACACGACACGACACGACACGACACGACACGACACGACACGACACGACACGACACGACACGACACGACACGACACGACACGACACGACACGACACGACACGACACGACACGACACGACACGACACGACACGACACGACACGACACGACACGACACGACACGACACGACACGACACGACACGACACGACACGACACGACACGACACGACACGACACGACACGACACGACACGACACGACACGACACGACACGACACGACACGACACGACACGACACGACACGACACGACACGACACGACACGACACGACACGACACGACACGACACGACACGACACGACACGACACGACACGACACGACACGACACGACACGACACGACACGACACGACACGACACGACACGACACGACACGACACGACACGACACGACACGACACGACACGACACGACACGACACGACACGACACGACACGACACGACACGACACGACACGACACGACACGACACGACACGACACGACACGACACGACACGACACGACACGACACGACACGACAAGACAAGACACGACAAGACACGACACGACACGACACGACACGACACGACACGACACGACACGACACGACACGACACGACACGACACGACACGACACGACACTACACAACGCACTACACTACACTACACTACACTACACTACACTACACTACACTACACTACACTACACTACACTACACTACACTACACTACACTACACTACACTACACTACACTACACTACACTACACTACACTACACTACACTACACTACACTACACTACAATACAATACAATACAATACAATACAATACAATACAATACAATACAATACAATACAATACAATACAATACAATACAATACAATACAATACAATACAATACAATACAATACAATACAATACAATACAATATAATATAATATAATAATAATAATAATATAGTAATATACTACTACTACTACTACTAATAGGCTAATAATTATTA
>OZ024864.1:24113362-24115862 GCA_964017155.1 Oasisia sp. SBJ-2009 | reverse complement strand
AGTAATGAGACCACCCTTTGCCCTCCCCTGGGGGAAACGCGCGGCTATCGCGCGCTCTTCTACTGTGACAATTTCAAAGATGCCGCCATTTTGGAACCGCCCGCAAAAGCGGTTCAATTATCCTAATAAAGTCTGTGCAACTGGAAGCGTGATGTTGTGAGACAGTAAACGCAATCCCAGCCTCCCTGTGCGGTCGCAGTCGCCCGTGTTAACGCCGAAATGAAGTCGACTAGCTGACATACCAATCAGAACAAATTGTGGTTGACATACGCCATTTTGCCGAAAAGAGGGACGGACGAGGCTAAAACGCGCCAACTCACTGCGTTAATTGGCGCTGATTACATCGAAATAGTCGACTTGACATATCGTTTACCGCGTACACAATACAGCAGACAGTTTCTTTAGTGTTCGTCTCGTAGTACATAGTTGCTAATCTCTAATTGATGACAACTGCAGACCGCGGAGGAATGCTCGTTGACTGCAAGCAGTTTTAATTTAGCCGTGTATTTAGTCGGGATAAAACTGTTATTAATGCTAATTTGATGCTGCTATTATTGTCGTGTATCGCGTTTCAGTGTATTTAGTTTGTCGGTTTATACACTAAAAATAAATGTGATAATTGATAGTGGTCAGAACTGTAATGTGATAGCAAGTGACCATGTATAATTATATCGTTCACCTTTTCAAAAAGGTGAAGGTTCTGACTGAGACAATTATCGTCATATTACTATCTTGTCAGTGGTCACTTCCAGATAAAGGAATTGGGTTCCCATCAGTTGTCAGATATGGTATAAGTTAGTGCTTATGTGACGTAGGGGCCTAGTATCAATGACTCAATAATCATGTGACGTAGGGGTCTAGTATCGAGGACTAAAGAGTTGTGTGACGTAGGGGCCTATTGCCAAGGACTCAATAGTTAGGTGACGTAGGGATCTTGTATAAAGGACTCAAGAGTTGTGTGACGCATGGGTCTAGTACCAAGGACTCAAGAGTTATGTGACGTAGGGGCCTAGTATCAAGGACGCAAGAGTTATGTGACGTATGGGTCTAGTATCAAGGACTCAAGAGTTATGTGAATTAGGGGCCTAGTATCAAGGACTCAAGAGGTATGTGACGTAGGGGTCTAGTATCAAGGACTCAAGAGTTATGTAACGTAGGGAGCTAGTATTAAGGACTCAATAGTTATGTGACATAGGGGCCTAGTATCAAGGACTCAAATGTTATAGTAATAATTGGATATACGATGGCTGTGGAATAATTATTTATTGAACAAAACAACATTCATGCACATTCGAACATTATAATTAATCATAAAGTTGTTGTTAAGAAGTACACCTGCAAAGACTATTTGTTCGGTTTAATTTAAATATGTTATTAAATATATAAAGGTATTTTATTTGTCTACAAAATAACAGTTGTTGCTGTTTGTTGACATTTGTAAATATAATTAAAATGTTACAAGAAATTACTTATAGCAATTTATCCCACTACCTTCAATATTTTGTACCAGTACACACATCTGTATATGATATTTATCATTACTTATTATATTTATCGTGAAAAAGATAATAAATATGCACGCTTGTTGAGTCAAACATGAATTTGCCCCAACATTAGATACAACAGGTATCGTGAACATCATTTACACATAAAATATATAATGCTTTTCCATATACAGAAAACAAATCATTAATCCAGTTATCATATTAATAATGGCTTTATTCGTTTGTTTTGTAATTCATAGTAATAGGTATATAAATGTATACCTATTTATTCGTGTGTACGTCTATGTATAATGTCGATTGTGACGTAATCGTTGTCGTAATCATCGTCGTCGTCGTCATCATCACCACACATCATACATACAATAACAAATCAATGACAGCATAAACAATGCTAAGCGATACTAACACTACAACATAACCTTTTGATGAAATGCCTCCCACCGGTCACGGACCAGGTGAAGTAGAACGTCATTAACAGCGATTAATATTGCATTTTACAAGCAGCTCATCCGTTGACAAATTGCCAAACCGGGTGGAATTCTACATCGTAAAGTGAGATTTCGTGGTGCAACGTATGGCGTTTTATAGCCCGCTTATCGATTGTTCACGTTAGAATTACACAATCCTTACGTGCGAACCGATAAACGCGGAGACGATCATTAAGGGAAAGCTGTTGCCGTCAGATGCATGCATTTGTGATTAACCACACCGAAACCAATTTTCTCACGGCTAAGAGACCATTTTGAAAGGGTATTAATATGTACACTGTATTGTGATGATCGCCGGCTGTTGCCCTGTAATGCGATTACCCAGCATCGTCACGAGTTTGCAGTTACCGTATGCTATAAACTAGGCCCTAATCAGCTCAAAGTAATCGGTTGAAATCACAATTGTACAAATGACACGCATTGATAGAAATTAACAAACGTTACCATACACGACATGTTTGCATTTGTCCGAGTGTTCTTATCAACAAGCGAAGTCTCGGACGTTAT
>OZ024864.1:24095862-24110862 GCA_964017155.1 Oasisia sp. SBJ-2009 | reverse complement strand
CACACTCTCTCCCCTTCTCTCTTCCTCTCTTTTCTCCATCCAATTTTTACTACTTACGCATCATCTGTAATACGCCATTCTGGTCTTCAAAGAAACTGTATGTTCAATGACAATAATATAATTACAACATTAGAAACAATTCGGATGCACTGAAGACGAGAACATATTTCATTGGATTGGTTTATTGCCGTACAATTTCCATTATAATTGGCACAACTAATATGACTCGCATAGTCTATATACTTTGAGTGGTCCTTTATGTGGATGTCCACTGAGTTGAGAAGTGACTTTAATGGAACTATTTAACTTGCACAGCGCCAATGGCATTGACAGTCTTACCTGACAGATACGAGGCGAAAGATAATCGACATGGCCTCAGACCACTGGGTCGTATTCAACGTCAATGCCTAGTTTACAAATCGGGCCGTGATTTGTTCGTAACATAAGTCGCTGCCGAAAATCGCAGTAATTACTTGATAGACGGGACTGCTATGGGCCAGTCTGTCTGCTTGAACGACCTCGACGTAAATTAGCCCGTGAGACGGGTTCATCTTCCATTGTTATGGCTGCGCGCCGTAGGCAGTTCGGCACAGGAAAACATCTTTGTCAGTTTAGAAACTGATACAGCCGCACAATTTCACGCACTGCGACGTTTAGTGTCTGCGTACGTTGAGTTCAACGGTAGACTACACCATAGGGTCCGTTCGTGCGTTCGTGCGTGCATGCGTGAGTGTCTGAGTGTGTGAGCGTGTGCGTGTATGCATGTTTGCATGTAAGGTTGTATGCCTCGCTTGCAACAAGTATATATATATATATATATATATATATATATATATATATATATATATATATATATATATATATATATATATATATATATGTATATATGTGTGTATGTGTGTGTTTGTGTGTGTGTGTGTGTGTGTGTGTGTGTGTGTGTGTGTGTGTGTGTGTGTGTGTGTGTGTGTGTGTGTGTGTGTGTGTGTGTGTGTGTGTGTGTGTGTGTGTTATACACACATACCGTCATCGACTCATCAAATTATTACACTATGCGACACACGCTATTCAACCATGGTGATACATTTGAATGTTTTGTTTCGATAAAAGGCTTATTTACAAACATATCAAATGTTACGAAACGCATTATTTAACTCTATTAAAACAACATTATATTTTGTAATCGAAGTTATACAGTTCTGTTTACCAATGTATCAAATAAAATAATAACTTTGAATCCATTGTAGAAAGTGTTCTTTGACTTACATTCACCCCAGATGTTCATTTTAAACCATATCGCATTAACTGCTAATAATGGTACCTCATTACGCAATTTTGTATTATTAATTACTAGGCTATAGTCATCGGTTAGTCAACCGTTTCATAGAATGCATAAATTTGTCATAATGTTAAGTATATTTTAATTTGATACGCCGATAGCGCATCATTACTTCTGCTCGACACGTGCCTCGTTATCGATTAGCGGCAACACACTCCGGCCGTCAACGCGGCTGCTCAGACCCGTTGCAACGCGCGATGCCGGCGATAAGGCAACCATAGGAACAAACCTTACTGACGCCCGCCTAATTATTCCCATTAAAGCACATTTGTACTGCCGGAGAGGGTCTTGTTTAACCGACTCGTTCGTCAACAAAGGGAGTCATTCCCGGCCCTTGTTCGCGAGCCTTGCTACCCGGGGGTGTTTACTGTAGGACATGCAATGTACGCCCTTTATGTGCACGCGGGCAGGCGTGTAGGCCTGCACAGTTCCATCGACAAGTGGGTTGGGACGTTCTATTTCGAGCGCCATAATCGCTTCCTCTCCGATGATGAGAAATTGTTTTAAATTTTTAATGCATATCTATATTTACAGTGTATTTGCTTTTGTGTGTACTTTTGACCTTTTTTGTATAATATCATAATTATTTTGAAAATTACATAATCTTCTTTTTTAGGCAAACATCTCATAATTACATGTTATTGGGTTTTGTTTCGATGATGGGATGTTGTTTATTATTTTTAATGCATACCAGTATTCACAGTATGTATTTTATATGTATTTGTGTATAGATTATATTTTCAAAATTACATAATCTTGTTTTTTATGCAAACTGTTCAAAATTACCTGTTATTGATTTTTGGTCAAACCGTTTTAAGCACAAAATAATAATAATGAAACACTTTTAATAATTTTAACATGTTTTATATTGTTGCCTGTTTGCATGGAATACTGGGTTTTACCAAAATTAATAGACAATGGTTGGTATCTGGTGTAATCTTGAATAACCTGTTTGGCTCTTACTTATTCCGGATGTACCGGCACAAATTTACATTCTGACTACCTTTGTCCAATTTTTGTTTTATTTTTTTATTCGGTTTGCTATTGAAACATCAATAGAAAATATTACCAACTGGCCATTTCCGAGTGATGTCAACATCATAGCACAATGCATGTTGCCTGAATATATTCTGCACACTCATTATGCAGATTCGTATCATCGTAGGTGAAGCGACCATGGTGATTTGGATGGCCGGAGAACACACAGCTGTAGTACTCGCCAGACATAAAGGGCATTGTTCATATTCTTTGGAGCGACGACCGCACGTTTGCCTCAACCAGTAACTGCACATACTGTAATCACGTTCACACGTTTGTGTAGTACATTAATCAATATCACGTTGATCAGTGTTATGCAATGATTATTATCGTTTAACAACTAACCATTAATATGACATGAATGGATACTGGGTATAGTGTGAATTTGGAAAGGGGTGAATGTGTGTGTGCGTGTGTGTGTGTGTGTGTGTGTGTGTGTGTGTGCGTGCGTGCGTGCCTGCGTGCCTGCGTGCGTGCGTGCGTGTGTGTGCGTGTAAGGGGTATGGGTGCTTGTGTGTGTGTGTGTGTGTGTGTGTGTGTGTGTGTGTGTGTGTGTGTGTGTGTGTGTGTGTGTGTGTGTGTGTGTGTGTGTGTGTGTGTGTGTGTGTGTGTGTGTGTGTGTGTGTGAATGTGTGTGTATGTATGTATGTATGTATGTATGTATGTATGTATGTATGTATGTATGTATGTATGTATGTATGTATGTATGTATGTATGTATGTATGTATGTATGTATGTATGTATGTATGTATGTATGTATGTATATGTATGTATGCATATATAATAATTAGTGTATTACAAAAATTGCATAACCAAATAATTAACTGCTAATCTTCAAATCATAGGAAGTAGCTTGTAAATGCTAAATTGTATATGAATATTAATTACGTTGATTATATTATTTTATGTAATAACTGTAGTGATTATATCATCTTTTATAATATAATATTTTGACCACCAACTACCAGATTTATCCAAAAATAACGTCCCCAACATTACAAAGTTCAATGTTCTACAGACCACAAACATTACAAAATAAAAAAACTACTATGTGTGTATGTGTGTATGTGTGTATGTGTGTATGTGTGTATGTGTGTATGTGTGTATGTGTGTATGTGTGTGTGTGTGTGTGTGTGTGTGTGTGTGTGTGTGTGTGTGTGTGTGTGTGTATGTGTGTATGTGTGTATGTGTTTATGTGTGTATGTGTGTATGTGTGTATGTGTGTATGTGTGTATGTGTGTATGTGTGTATGTGTGTATGTGTGTATGTGTGTATGTGTGTATGTGTGTATGTGTGTATGTGTGTATGTGTGTATGTGTGTATGTGTGTATGTGTGTATGTGTGTATGTGTGTATGTGTGTATGTGTGTATGTGTGTATGTGTGTATGTGTGTATGTGTGTATGTGTGTATGTGTGTATGTGTGTATGTGTGTATGTGTGTATGTGTGTATGTGTGTATGTGTGTATGTGTGTATGTGTGTATGTGTGTATGTGTGTATGTGTGTATGTGTGTATGTGTGTATGTGTGTATGTGTGTATGTGTGTATGTGTGTATGTGTGTATGTGTGTATGTGTGTATGTGTGTATGTGTGTATGTGTGTATGTGTGTATGTGTGTATGTGTGTATGTGTGTATGTGTGTATGTGTGTATGTGTGTATGTGTGTATGTGTGTATGTGTGTATGTGTGTATGTGTGTATGTGTGTATGTATGTATGTATGTATGTATGTATGTATATGTATGTATGCATATATAATAATTAGTGTATTACAAAAATTGCATAACCAAATAATTAACTGCTAATCTTCAAATCATAGGAAGTAGCTTGTAAATGCTAAATTGTATATGAATATTAATTACGTTGATTATATTATTTTATGTAATAACTGTAGTGATTATATCATCTTTTATAATATAATATTTTGACCACCAACTACCAGATTTATCCAAAAATAACGTCCCCAACATTACAAAGTTCAATGTTCTACAGACCACAAACATTACAAAATAAAAAAACGACTATGTGTGTATGTGTGTATGTGTGTATGTATGTGTGTATGTGTGTATGTGTGTATGTGTGTATGTGTGTGTGTGTGTGTGTGTGTGTGTGTGTGTATGTGTGTATGTGTGTATGTGTGTATGTGTGTATGTGTGTATGTGTGTATGTGTGTATGTGTGTATGTGTGTATGTGTGTATGTGTGTATGTGTGTATGTGTGTATGTGTGTATGTGTGTATGTGTGTATGTGTGTATGTGTGTATGTGTGTATGTGTGTATGTGTGTATGTGTGTATGTGTGTATGTGTGTATGTGTGTATGTGTGTATGTGTGTATGTGTGTATGTGTGTATGTGTGTATGTGTGTATGTGTGTATGTGTGTATGTGTGTATGTGTGTATGTGTGTATGTGTGTATGTGTGTATGTGTGTATGTGTGTATGTATGTATGTATGTATGTATGTATGTATACATGTGGTTGTGTCTTAAATGCAAAAACAGATAAAAAGACACAACGCGGTTTGAAGTGCTCAACACTGTATAACTTAATCATACCTTACAAGTAAAACGTTGGGAAACCTTTCTCAGGGGCGCTTTGAATTAAAATAGTACGCCAGTGTCAGCGCAGTATAACATTGCATAATTGTCAACATGACGACGACTTCGCTTAGGAGATTAAGAGGGAAACATTGCGAAAGAGGTAATTGTGGTTCATTTACAAGCAAGTCTACTGCAAACATGACCTATTGCAATGCCCTTGTCACACAAAGAGAAAAACATTGGCGAATTCGGAGAGCATTGTGTATCGGTCGGTTAATTTACGAGGTAAGGTTAATGCAGGAAATACCTACAATTACCAGCTAATGCTACGGGAAACATATTGGAGTCTCACCACCGTTTCATTACCTATTTGATCGCTTTATTCTTCAGTAATTCCATAATAACTATATTCTATCATAAATGTCTGACATTTAGCAGTGAGAAGGCACATTATTAGGGCGATGTGAAATGCGTAGATATTTCGATGATAGCACACTGGCATGACTCATACGACTTGGCAATTACGGCTAGTTTTAAAGGTAAACACATTTCGCAGAAGAGCTATCCTAATCCACTGAAAGTTGTATTTCTAAAATGCAAATATTGTTTACATTTCGTGTTAATGGTTTGACCACCAACTACCAGATTTATCAAAAAATAACGTCCCCAACTTTACAAAGTTCAATGTTCTACAGACCACAAACATTACAAAATAAAAAACTACTAAAACCAACTTTACGAAAAATAATAGGTCCTACTGCCCACCAGTTTGATACAAGTACACGTCCACTGACCACTATTTTGTACACAAAATTAATGGTAATATTGACCACTAACAATACACAAGTAGAGGAGAGGTCCTACTGACAAAAAGCTTCAACATTAAAGATCATAGTGACCATCAGCTTTACATTATTAAAGATCGAACTGATTACCAGCTTTACCAAATCAAAGGTCCTAACATTGCCAAAATTGAAGGTACTTTACTGACCACCAACTTTACAAAGTTGAAGGTCCCGCCAATTTGACAAAGTTGGAGTTTCGGCTAACTTGACTCTCCTACTGACCACCAACGTTTCGGCTGAGGTGTCAAACACAAGCAGCGAAGACCGTTTGAGACTAATTACAACTCGTGCGTTTGACAGCCGGGCGCTTTCACCGGGATCTCGTCTCCTCGGGCGAAACGAATCGGGACGGACAATCAACGCCGGTGTCCACGCCACTGATTTAACGGGCTCGGCTCCTAGCGTTCGGCAAATACGATGTGACAGCGGCCACCAAAAGCTGATGCGTATCGCGTTCCCGTTGTCACGTCTCTTGCCGGCCATTGGAACGTCGACAGATGATACGATCGAGGTGACAGTGGAGGGGACATGTCAATGGTGTCTGAACATGTACATATACACAAGTGGCGCAATGTTCTGCAATTAGTCTGATAATTTTGTCATTCTTAAAAGTAGGAGTAGAGAAAAGTGTTTTTTATTATATATATATATATATATATATATATATATATATATATATAGGTATTATATATATATATATATATATATATATATATATATATAATATGTATATGTATATGTATATGTATATGTATATATATATATATAATATATATATATATATATATATATATATATATATATATATATATATATATATATATATATATATATAATTATCTCTATTGACTACATTGATAAATAATATAAATTACAACAATGCCGCCTTTGATTTAGGTTTAGTTTCTCTAGTTTAGTTCCGTACAACAACGATTTACCTATACGTAATGAAATGCTTCATTTGTACTTTTATTATATGTCTTTCTTATTATTTGTATCTACTATTGTTACCACTACTGAATACAGTTTTACTTTGAATTTTAGTGTCTAAATAAAGTAAATTATTATTATTAATAATAATACACCGAAGGACTATACCTACCCAAGATGGAAACGCGCACTTAGTTTTTAGAACACGCGACTGATACTTTTCAATATCTGTAACAAAAAATATTCAACATTCATTGCAAACATTCTCAAATTGATAAGGGGTCGACATTGAACCGTCTGGCAACCGCAATGTGGCTCGCCTCTGCCATTAACACGCTGATGACCTCGTCCCGGGAAACTTGACTCATTCGTGGCATGATGAAAAGTTGCACAAGTGACGCCATTGTGTATTGATCTTTTCTTACCCTGACTAAAGGTGTCATTTTTGTAGGGTACTGTTCAATAGCTACACCCAACAAACTCAGACTAGACCACGTGACCAAAACGTAGGAGTGGCCAGTGTTGGGAGATGTGGTCAAGATAAAAATAAATGTGGTGCACACAACTGACCTGTCACAAGCCCCATTACCCATGACTGCAAACCACAAAAAATGCGTAATTAATGTTCTTCAGTACATTATCACAGCTATCTTACGATATCGAAGAAACGTCCGCTTGATTTTATCTAAGGCCCAGTTTCGCTACGGTCGTTGAACAATGTCTAATAGGTGCATTCCATATGTTGTATATCTTGGTACAGCTTCTTATCGCACGAGCTTGGTAGATTGTTCACACTGATACAAGCGTCACATTTGTTACCCATGATCCATGGCAGGTTCTAAGAAATACGAATGGAGCACTCCAACGACATTTGCATTTTAAGGATAATACAGTTTTTAAATGGCTGCCCAAAATTAAGAAATAACTTTCTTTGAGCACATATCTGACGATATTTATCATATTTGGGTCACTAATTTAGACATAGTTTGGGAGTAGGAGCAGTTTATGAAGATACAGCGTAATATGATTTCATGATTTCCTCATTTGGAAATGTAAAAAAGGTCCATTTAGTAGGAAACAACCATTTGCTGAAATATAAATCTGAATGTACAACGCATTTTTGTGACTAAGTTGTATAGTACGACGTCTTAGACTGTATATAATATATATATATATATATATATATATATATATATATATATATATATATATATATATATATATATATATATATAATCAGTTTATTTTGTAGTCAATAACCAGTAATGTGGAGTCATTATTATGAAACATGATATCTTAATAATGATACATAATCGCCTTTATTTAAGAATGTCTTTAACTTGTGAAATGCTTGATTCTTTCTTGAAAACTAAAAAAACAAGCAAACTATTGAATCTTGATTATACCTTATTTGTAGTTATGCCAAATAACGCCACGTTTTGATTTAAAAGAACAATTAGTATTGTGTTATACGACTGCATAAATAACCATGTTATCTTGATATAGATTGTAGAATGCACCCTTTAAGACAAAATGTCAGCAATATTCTGAATTTCGTCATACATACTGGATACTTACCCTTTCACTTTGTGTGATTTTATATGTGATTTTCAGGATACATAATGGTGCTACGGTTTGGATACAAAAGGACAATTAGCGATGAACTACCCGTCTGTGTGAACTTTCTGTTATCATGATGCAGGTTGTAGGCCTATAATAAAAACAAAACATAATTTATAATCTGAGCTTGATCACCAATCACTAAAAGGTATCTCGTATATTCAGCTGACTGCCAATATAATCTGTCACATTTACCCTTACACAATCGCCACTCTTAATTAACAACTTAGTGCAATTTTAAATGCCTCACCATGAATTTGGCCATACGGCATTCCATACATTTGAAATATAATACGATTGTTGATTTATTTTACTAGCATAACAATCAAACTGAATGTGCTGTTGTTTTAAAATATGAAATTAACTCCAACCACGATAGGAATTGTGCATATAATAGTCCTTCTATGAAGTGTTGATATATTTCCTCATATATTATATATCTATCCTTATACTCCGTATAATTTACAGGTATGCAAAATGGTGTTTGGTTTGTAAAATTGTACAATTAGCATTGACTGCATAGGCAATATATTATCGCTATGCTGATTGTAGAATATGACCTTTTAAACAAACAAATCATTACTAATCTCTGCGTATTCATCAGTCACTAAAAGCAGCTTGCATACTCAATCGGCTGCTTCAACAATCTGACACATCTCACCTTTGCCAAATGTCCACTTTTAATTAACATCTTGATGTGATTTAAAATGTCACACAGCGCTTTCGGAGATAAGGAATATAGGCTTATGTGTAATTTAATTAAACCACGATTGCACGTTTACCTTGTTAATGTAATGTGAAAGATACCTCTGGTTTTCTTTAAAAAACTGATCACATTTTGTTATTAGTAGCAATCCAAAACATTAATTTAAGACAACTAAGCACGGTTGATGTGATGATCGCTTACAGTTTGCTAACAGCCACCAGTACATGCGAGTAGGATCATGCCAGTTGTCTTTTTAACATATTTAATTACAGCTCAATTATATGGAATACAAAACAAAGCAAGGACTTCTTTCAACTATCACACAAACCTCCACAGAACTGACGTTTCAATTCCGGAATCATTTTATGTAGAACTGTATAACATACAGAGCTGTGTTAGCAATTCGTCGGCAATCAATACTGTTCATCATAGATTAGTGGGGCGACTTATTAACAATAACTAGATTACACGTTGCAACATGCTGCTACTTCTACTTCGGTGCGTAGCGCAATTATGACCCATTGTCGGACAATAAATGTCGGTTAAGAACGGTGAAGAAGGTCACGATAATCATACCAAGGCCATGGCTAATTCAGCACATTTCTAATTACGCATCCACACGTACTGTCCATGGGAATATTCTGAAGACACTGTCGCCTTCCTCTTTAAAAGGTTGGTTGTTTACATACGGTCTCATAAGCACTCAGGTACATACTCGCTCACACACACACACACACACACACCCACACACACACACACACACACACACACACACACACACACACACACACACACACACACACACAGACGCACACGCACACGCACACGCACGCGCACGCGCACGCGCACGCGCACACACACACGTGCGCGCACAGACACACACACACACACACACACACACACACACATACACCCGCACGCACACACACACACACACACGCACGCGCGCGCGCACGCACGAATGCAGGTACACACTCACAGGTATTCGATCACATCCACGAACGCACGCACGCACATACCTCTCCACTTGCGCACATACTCTCGCGTACTCACGCACTTGCTCAAACACCCACACACACATTCACATTTACAAAATCACACACTTACCCATTATGCACAATCACACACTCACATATTCACACACTCACACACTCACAGTCTAAGTCACAGTATAAGAATATCTAAAAATAAAATATTACTTCAAAGAAAAAAATCTACTTTATATGGCGTGCATAACCCCCGATCTACATGTTCATGTATGTATATGCAGTTGCGGCTTCTACGATCTTCACGAGAAGTTGTCGTCATAGTACGCACATTGTCCGTCTGACGGCGCTGTCAGCGCCGTCAGACGAGTCAGCGGGCGGGGCTTTGATAGGCAGGCGAGAGCGCTGGCCTTGACCAATGGCGGCGACGAGGGCGGCTGCGGCGATCTGAGTAGCGTAAGAATGTCGTAAATAATTGTCGTAATTATCCTATCAGCGGGCGATCGAGTCAGGCGTGTTTGGATACAAGCGCTGAGATAAGCGGCGCTTAGGAGGCGCGAGCGACCCTCGCTGTGAGTTGATTGAGGCGAATTAAGGCGATCGGGGTCGAGAGACGATCGGTGTAGTGACTAGTGACGCACCATCGACGCGTTGTGTTGACTATCGCTGAGTGAATCTGCAACTGGAACTGGAAGACAGGCCTTCGGATGAGTAAGTACCCAACGGTCGTGTAGACCGACGTGATAGTCGACCTGAGCCGGACTCTGTAATATCACCATGATGCCCGTAGCCAAGACCAAGAAGCCGAGCACGTTCAGCATCGAATCCCTCGTCGGGCGCCGGAGTCCGAGCGTCGACTCATCGGACGGTGATCGGTCTCCCCGGGCCGCCTCGGAGCCGTCGGGGCCGGCGACAGAG
This sequence comes from Oasisia sp. SBJ-2009, assembly GCA_964017155.1. NCBI lineage: Eukaryota > Metazoa > Annelida > Polychaeta > Sabellida > Siboglinidae > Oasisia > Oasisia sp. SBJ-2009. Next base: position 24,099,949 of record OZ024864.1, on the reverse strand, counting down.
CCGAGTGACGGGGTTGGATTCCGACGGGTTCTCCCCGGCTCGACGGCCGTAGCGGCGGCAGCGGCAGCGAAGGGTGTTTACCCGACGGACTTCTACATGCCGTTTCACGTGGACGCGTTACGCAGCAGTATACAGACACATCTAGCGGCACATCACCCGCACAACGGGCTGCCGCACGGGTTGACGCCCTTTCACGGACAACCGGGATTCAACCCGCAGATACACCCCATGTTGATGGGGCACGGGAGAGAGGTGGTGCCCTTTTATCCCTGGCTCATCCCCCGCCACGGAGGATACTACAACCACAGATACACAGGTAAGTACACATGGAACTGTTCTACGGTAGTCATTTTACTCAAGCCTTATGTATTATATATATATATATATATATATATATATATATATATATATATATATATATATATATATTTGTATTATATATATTTGTATTTATATATATGTATATATATTTGCATTATATATATTTCTATTATAAATATGTATGTTTATATAATATATATATATTTGTATTATATATATATATATATATATATATATATATATATATATATATATATTCATATATAATATATATGTATATATTCATATATATATATATATATGCATAAATATATAATATATTATAACATATATATATATATATATATATATATATAATATATGTATATATTCATATATATATATATATAATATATATATAATATTTTAATATATATATAATATTTTAATATATATATATATATATATGAATGAATATCTATTATAATATATACATTATATCATAATATATATATATATATATATATATATATATATATATATATATATATATATATATATATATATATATAAACAATATGTTTATATACATTATTATTATTATTATATAAAAAGTGTACGATAATCGTAATAGCACACAAGTGATCATCTCGTCCACAGTGTACTGTATGACTGCGGTTTGCCTCCTGCACTAACCACTACATTTAGGATCAACCACAATCAATGGGTCTACATCATTACCTGTGTAGTGTATCACGATGGCAAGGCACCACCTAATTATGTTCATCTCATATGTGCACGATCCGTTAATTAGAGATGCTAAATTATTAACTTATTCAAATTACCTAATAAGACCACGAAATGTGATACACAAAATACATAATGCTGCAGCATGATCATCGAAGCTTCAAATTATAATTTCATGCAACATATAACAACCATTGCGAGGGTGTTACGTAATCTTTCTCGTTAACGGGTGCTCATCTTATAACAATATAAAATTAATGAAACACAGCTTCTGAATAAATAATTTGGATGTTTTTTTTAATAATAATTAGTGTATTGCAAAAATTGCATAGCCAAATAATTAACTGCTAATCTCCAAATCATAGGAAGTAGCTTGTAAATGCTAAATTGTATATGAATATTAATTACGTTGATTATATTATTTTATGTAATAACTGTAGTGATTATATCATCTTTTATAATATAATATTTATGTGTAATGTATATGTACATATATATTTATATATATATATAGCTATGTATGCATATTAAAAATGTTATGCTCTCTCTCTCTCTCTCTCTCTCTCTCTCTCTATATATATATATATATATATATATATATATAAAATGACATTTATATCATAAAGTCATGCTATATATATATAAATTATATATATACATACATACATACATACAAACATACATACATACATACATACATACATACATACATACATACATAAATACATACATACATACATACATACATACATACATACATACATACATACATACATACATACATACATACATACATACATACATACATACATACATATATAATACAAAATTTAGAAGTAATAGTCGGAAACAAATACATATATAAATTATATAAATATATCATATGTGACATTTATATAATGCCTTCATATATATATATATATATATATATATATATATATATATATATATATATATATATATATATATATATATATATATATATATAAAGATAATATTATAAGGTTGCTATAACGCAGATAGTTTTAATTATATGCGCCCCAGTGTTTCTCCGACACTTGCACAAGAGACATTGAACGAAGCGTTTACTATAGATGTAATATACACGTGTATGTCATATGATTTTGCTAGTGGTCCTTTTTATTTAATTAACCGCTGTAAACTAACACTTCATTTCTCAATAATAGTTCAGGTAGGACATGGTTTCAGGTTTTGGAGAGCAATTTTAAACATTAAACTTGCAAAATAAAAAGTAAGCAACATACCGGACACACATGCATAAGCACAGTTTATATTATATTCTAACTTGTTTATGCATTCTTTTTGTTTTCCAGAATTTGTATATGCATCAAACATATCAAAAGAGCAGCACGCTTAAATAGTACATCTCCTAGTTTTTCCCACATAAAAGCCGTTTTATTGACGAATAATTTATCCACACAAGATACATTTAATATTATTAATAACTAATTTTTTTCGTATTGCATAAAATTTTATAAATTTATGTGTGTATGGTACATATTTCGTTGTTTGTATTTATTAATGAAAACTAATACATAAACAGCTAACAATGTGAGTTACAACGCTAATCACCTAAATTGTGGTATAAGTCGTGCAGGGGATAATGTTAAGCGTTGATGACCGTTTACGAAGTCTACACCTGTGTTTGAGCACGTGGAATGTGGAAGTGTCGGTGTCAGTGGCTGCGGTCCACGTTAGGCTCACCACAACCCCGACACTACACTACGGTCGTGTTACTGTCTTCAACAGGCGCTCGGCTCGAGACGGGCCAGATTACATTGGCCAATTAGCGAGGCACGGCCAACCAGAATGATAGTTAGGATAATCACACAGCGACGACACTCAGTAGCGCTGATAGTTGCTAATTAATGGGTGTGACTTCGTGATAACATGTGTGTTTATTGATTATTATTTAAATCGAATTTATTTATACACCAGGTGATTCTAATAATAGGTTATGGAATACTTGCAAGGCATAATGTTTGGTTATTATATTTTGATGTTGAGAATGAATACATATACTATAATATAACATAATAAGTCTATAGAAATATACACATTTGATCTTTGTGTGTGTGGTTTTATTATATTCGTAATTATGTTATATTATTCATACTCACCACACATGCATACATACGTATATACAAGCTACAATTAACACACAGCAAAAATACTCGTCAGCGTTATCAAGTCACCATAAACGCCATAAGCAAAACGACAGTTTGACTTGTAGATTTTAATTGACTATGCCCAATTGACTGTCAAAACACTTGTCAACGTACATTTTCTAATAATTAGGTGTTCAGTTTAAGGGAAACACCCTCGTAAATGATACTCTACAAAATCTCGAAAATCAAGTAGACGGTAGAAAAACATTTCTGGTACTGTGTTGCGCTCATGTAAATATATATGCTTCGTTCAGGAATTTGTAACAAAGAACGGATTGTTTCTTGTCACGATTATTGCAAATTAATTCAAGGTTGGTCTTTAAGTGGTGGTGACGTTGAACGTGCCTGGTTAATTGGGTTGACCGGACGGAAGTGGCGCGAGAAACGTCACGTCCGCGTCATGTCAAACAGTGTTATTATCATCCGAATATACAACAGACATGGGGAAAGACTATATTACAGTGCGACGTCTTATACATGGAACACTGTTGTTGTTGTTTTTCTTTTTATTGCTATGCTATTTGTTGTCGTTATTATTATTATTATTATTAGTAGTACTAGTAGTAGTAGTAGTAGTAGAAGTAGAAGTAGAAGTAGTAGTAGTAGTAGTAGTAGTAGTAGTAGTAGTAGCAGTAGCAGTAGCAGTAGCAGTAGCAGTAGCAGTAGCAGTAGCAGTAGCAGTAGCAGTAGTAATATCGTCATCGTAATTACCATACCAGTCGCTAATAGCAAACCTCATCTCGCGTGACATAACTGTCGATGTTCTCAAACTTGTACAAGACAAATTGCCGTCTTGCCCACTTCTAATATCGACGACATTATGTTGACGACACGGTTAAACTGTACCGATG
>OZ024864.1:24073362-24090862 GCA_964017155.1 Oasisia sp. SBJ-2009 | reverse complement strand
TGTACGTTGCACGCAATCGATGAAGCGGCGAACTTGTGTGGAACTTTCATTCATTACCAAGGCGCTATTGTCCCGACGCTAATTACTCGTAAATGATACGCTTCTAAAATATCGGATACCCATATCAGTAATCACGTACTCTCTATAGGTTTCCGATGCACGTAGCTTGTAACAGTGACGTTATTACACTGCAGAATGTCCGTATTCGTCTTAATAGCAACACTTTGTGTGTATGTGGATGGATGTCGTTCGTTGCCGGGTTTCGTGTTATTTATAAGGATGTATTCCCACTAGGAAAGCGCATATTTTTATAGTGGTAAACAACAGCGTCTATATACGGAAATATATGACAAATACAGTAGTGAACTCTAAAGATGTACAATGCGAATCAATAAACATATCATGTTATTATGTATACATAAAACACCAAATGTATTTTGTGCAATGGATTCAATGGATTCATCTGGTAAATCCTAAAATGGTCATAATAGTCACTGATGTTAGAAATGTAAAATATTCCTGATATACGTGTTCGTACCTTTTAGGAATAAAACAGAAAAACGTACATAAGCAGTGGTGTAGTTTGAACAAAGCGTAAACGGAAGTTCGCGCCACATGTGCGGTACAGCATTCACTACTCAAAATATACACGGTACACACGGTACAGCGATTTAATACCCGATGCAATATACATTGTATTACAATGCAGTACATATGCATTGCAAATCTTGTTTCGCTGCGATACGTCCGCAACACAGACCAATTAAACAACTCACCAGTACTACTACTAACGTAAGAGTTTTCGCGCTATTTCGACTAACGTTCTGTTGGGATCGTCCGTGATCTTCACACGCGCCTCTATAATGTGCAGGTGTGCATGAGCGCATGTCTTTTCGGACGCATCTGTCAGAGTGTGTCGTTCTGAGTAGCGCAAGTGGCACTTAGTTTGTGCCGACTCTCACAGCTCTGCACTGCCGATATGGCTCGCGCCCTGATGGATGGGAGCCTGCGTGATTGATGCGAGGCGACTGTGGAGTTCCAGATTGACGCCGCGGCCGAAGACTGCGAATAAATCATCAACCGACATGAGGTTACAATGGCTAAGCGAGACAGGTCGTTGTTTGGGCGGCATTAGGACCTCAGTCTCCCGCTGTTCCAACATCCTCGCATTATGAAAAGAGACACTCGTGTTGTGACTGATAGCGACGACGATGCGGGTTTTCCGTCAGGATGTAACGCACTATGAGTACCTGTGATTTCATTTTTTATTTCTTGGGATCGAAAATAAACTTCTTCTCATTGTACTTCAATGATCTAAAAACCGTAGACTGTCATTTATAATTATAATACGCAGATCAGGGTTTTAGTCATCGAAAGAGAATCTTGTTGTTTAAAATAGAAAACATACTAACATCAAAACACAAACAAACAAAACTGTATATAAATTAATCATCAAAGAAGAACGCTTCGAACTGTATATTTAAACCACACATATCAAATTAAATATCAAGCTATTCAAATGTGATGTATGACATACTCGAACAAAGACCCACATTTAAACATGTTTTATATAGAGTTGTCTTGCTCACTTACTTAAAAAACGTACTGGTACATTATGACAAAAATCTAATAACTATTATTCCATTGCTAACTCAATTTGTGACGCCATTTTATAGTATGTATACGAAAAAAATATAAAAACAATTATAACTGATAATATCCTTCTTGATCATTGTTATGTGTCTCTGTTTGTGCATGTCTTGACGGCGTTTTCAAGCATCGTTGCCGAATACAGTAAACAAAGCACTTGCTTTAATCAAGCAACATACAACAAAACAATACACAGTTCGACATGTTGTATCATATATAGTAAGAAATACATTGTTACATGGTCCTGTCGACACAAACAGTCTTGCCTTCCGATTTGGAAGCTGTGATCTCTGCAAATACGTCTAGCCAATACAATTTGATTTTCTGGAACAACCTTTGTTCACGAATACGATTTTACTAACACAGAATGTCATAGTTCACCAAGTCGCGAGTAAAAAGTCATAGTTCACCAGGTCACGACAAAAAATGTCATAGTTCACCAGGTCACGATTAAAAATGTCATAGTTCACCAGGTCACAATAGAAAATGTCAAAGTTCACCAGGTCATAAATGAAAATGTCATAGTTCACCAGGTCACGATTAAAAATGTCATAGTTCACCATGCCACAACTGAAACTGTCTTAGTTCACCAGGTCACGATTGGTCACAGCTTTAACAAAATCTAACACTCTTTCTGCTGTCGCTTGCAGGTGCAGACGCGAGCATGCTGCTGCAACCGTTCCGGAAACCGAAGCGAATCCGCACCGCGTTCTCCCCGTCACAATTGCTCCGGCTCGAACACGCCTTCGAGAAGAATCACTACGTCGTTGGCCAAGAGAGGAAAGACCTAGCAGTCAGTCTCAGTCTCACCGAAACTCAGGTTGGTCCGGGCCTTGTGACTGTACTCTTTGTTTCTCTGTAGTGTCCCAGTCCGGGCTGCACAGCTGGAAGAGTGTGTTCCTAGATGTTGTTTCCATTCTGATTTCACTCCGTCATGTTTATCGTACCGTGTTTCATCGAAACGCTGGGCCATTTATTTCTTTGACTTATTTATTTAGTCTACACTTCAGTATCTTGTAACACATTCGTGGACCAAATAACATGAGAATATCTGGGTATCTGATCGGACTTTAGTGAATCCAGCAATATTGTGTGCATGGAATGTCATATACCGACTTGGTAACCGGGTGGACAATACCCACCGAGCTTTAGCATCCCTTCCGAAAAAAAAAGGTTTGACGAATCGATCGAACCGCCTCCTCACAATCGTCAGTCCGGTGCGGTGCCCCAACTAGTTACATAACTAAACCACCTCTACGGGACCTCCCCATCAATTGATAGTGGACGAATCACGGCCCACCCTAGTCTTATTGAACTCAATTGTGTGTCAATGTTTGGAAAATATGAAAAGCTAAACCAAAACAAGCTGGCTAATAACACGGCATATTAGAGCTAATAAAAATGTAAGAGTAAATGTTAACAAAGTTGCAAAAATAATGTAAATCATTGAATTAAGAGAATACTAGCAGAACCACCGCGCACTTGAGTTGGTGATAAAAAGAACAGGAATATTTATCTAGCGGTGCTTGAAAGCATTGCGTATCAATTCTCTCCAGAAATGTTACTTTCTGGTCGCTGTTTAATCTCAATACATAACATGTTACCCACCTAATCGTTAATATGGTGTCTGATCATAGATATATGTGTCTGACCTAAATATAGTGTAGTTCCAAACTTATAAATGCTCATAGTGCACACATGCAGTGTGACGATTGGTTTGATTTCCCTAAATGAACAGCAATATGCCTTGATGCATGCATGTTATATATATATATATATATATATATATATATATATATATATATATATATATATCTGCATACACGTATATATTATACACATATACACATATACGCATATATACATACATATAACATGCATCAAAGCATATTGCGTCTGCTAAAAACTGCAAATGTTGTAATATGTTTTGATGTTTGTTACACATAATTATACAATATGTATTTATAGATTTGTAAGACGGGTGGATGTCTATGATCACACGATAATTACTCTTTGTTTTATTAATGACTACCTAAATTATAAATTACAACTACGAAATATACCAGATGCCAGTTTATAAATAACAATATATATATATATATATATATATATATATATATATATATATATATATATATATATATATATATATATATATATATATATATATATATATATATATATATACTATATGCTACAACTGCAAATATAAATCATTGTTATTACTAGATATAATTCAACAGCTTGTGTATTTCACATGCTGGTTTATTTTATCATGCGGCATGTGAAAACATGTTTACACAATTACTGCACTGAAATGTTATGTTTGTGTGAAAAAAACTAATCAAATTGCCCTACTGACTGGTAGCATATAGAGTCAATCGTCAACCTGTTTTAAGAAATTTACTTTTACACAAAATAGATAAGGCTATTTAATGCAGTGTTTTAAACATCTACAGTTTAAATTTTATTTAATGACTAGAATGTGTGAATCCAATGATTAACATATAATATTTTAAGTACTTTAACAAATTAGCATGCTAATGTGTAAATTCCCCACACAACCTCGTTCAACATATTATAATTCCGATAAATTTACGCAGGCGTTTATTTTTGCACACTAGACTCCGTGGCTTTGAATATGTAAACCATCTGATCAAAATAGGCTTTCCTAATACTGATCAGTAAGATTCTTTCATTCCTAAAGTATGAGTCGGGGATGGTTGCTACGTTCTACCAACATGGAGCTGCCGATACCGGTGTCAGGGAGGCATATACGTGTTTTGTATATGCTGATAACGGCGTCGACCTTTGCAAGTGCCGTTAGGTGCTGTTTACTTCTAAGACATAACTCTGAACCAGTAGCAAAAATGTTAACGCCAACATCATTTATTAATAGATTAACTATTACTAACTATGTATAACAATTAATTTTGTAATGTTATGGCATATATAATACAATAATAGTGTAAAATTAGTGATAATATAAAATATATAATTCCATTATATAACGCAGTTTGAAAAACATTATTTGCAAAACTGGAACATTTGCTTTTAGAAGTGATATAAATCAGTATTGCTGGTAAGCCAATTGTAATGCTGTGGACTTGGTGGTAAACATAATACAATAATATATTGTATAATCAGTGATTAACTACAATTTGGAAAAGGTAATTGCCAAAATTGGGACTACCGAATATCCTTCCGTGGCACCGATCGAATTAAAATCATTGCTGTGGGTGGAATGTTTTACAGGATTGATCACGCATGCTTATTTAATTGAATCTCAACACATCTGAATGCTAGTCGCATTTTCATGATCGCATTGAAATGCAAATGTTTTAGGGTCGCATTCAAGTGCGCTTGCATTTTTGCGTTTTTCTGGAACAAAAAAAAACGTACAGATACACATTAATGCATTGCAATGGCCACGTTGCATACACTGCCATTACAACTATATACATCAAGCCTCACATGACACGTGTTGAAATAACATGTGAAAGTCCATGGGTCTCTTGTTAGACAAAGAATGTCAGACCTGCACTGCACTTATTATGATAAATAGCATGGATTCTGCAAAACCTAGACCATGTAAAGGTAAATGTTATTAACTGTGAATGCAAATCAAACATCCATTATTAGGAGGGTAATGTAGTAATGATAATAGGTAATGTTATTGAAATAATAAAATGTCACAGACCATGCAATGTGTTATAACACAACACAATTACATATCTATTGTTTGTACTCCAATACAAAATGAAATGAAATGCAATGATAATTTCATTGGTACTTTTTGATTGCGCATACACATATTTATTATTCATATGTGCACACAAATTATATAGAAGCATTTTGATAACATGCGAGCGAGCTTATGAATGTGTCCTAGGAAACAAAGCAGGTGAGACAAGGTACATATAGACCAAGTACCAATAAGCCACTATGTTGTCAGAACTGACACTATGCGTCTTGAATATACAGTAGGTTGTATGTCGCAAGAACAGTGCAGACAAATAGTCACATTGTCACCATTTTTTAAATCAAATTTAGCGAACAATTATTAGTGGGGGTGGAAAATGTTTCTCACATATAAATTGGCATAATCGAATCATTAACTCGACTGCACGAAAATGTGTTTTACACACAATTGAAAACTATTCGATCAGTGCGCAATTAGTACAGTAAGTACACGCTAATATTTGCAACTATATTTGCATAACACCGCTATTCTCTATTCTACAAAGCAAATACTCACATGTGACCAATGTCATATATTTATATAACTAAAACAATAAACACATATTAATAAGGATTGTCAAGCACAACTCCATTAAGATGCAATCATCCTGTTTAGCGGGGTTCACTGTCATCGTTACTAGGAAGACTAATTTCCTGATCACATTACGTTATACAGATATGTGTTATTATTCCACTTAAATTAATTTGCAAAATAAAGCGTGACATTAATCGATTTGATTTTTATTACAAAAAACAACAATAATAGAAGGACAGCTAATGTGAGAGTATACTTCTCAGACAACATAATGTTAATTTGCTACCAAACCCCGATGTTGAACAAATGGCCCACATATACACATTAAAGCTTTAATACAGCTGGTCTTACTATATAACATTCCACCATATAATTAGCAAGTATCTGCCATCTACGTATGTTCTCAATTGATATACTACCCAATGTATATATATATATATATATATATATATATATATATAATATTTTTTGTGTATACATGTATGTACATGCTGTTATGAATATTATATATTACAATGTATATATATATATATATATATATATATATATATATATATATATATATATATATATATATATATATATATAAGTGTGTGTTCAAGCCGACATCCGCCTACACATTACTGTAATTAAAAACTGATTTGATGTTATAGAAATAGTCAAATCTGGGATGTATCCAGTAAGGAATATAACTAAAAATAATAACTAAATAATTGAGTGGGATTTACGCGTAAATGCACATCTATCGAGTTATAGTTGCAGCGAAAAATGAAATGACAAGGACGTTGAGATATCCGTATAAACATATCGGTCAGGGGTCAAGTGTCATTTCTTATCACATGTAGTGGGCAGTCCTGCAGCAACTGACCTTTAGCATTTATATTCATAACCGCATGCGTTAGACAAAACTGTACAATTACGGGAACGTTATTATAGTGGAATTTGCCTATTTAAACGTCCATTAAAATACAACCTACAATTGCAACATTGAATGCTTGACCGCAAGACGTAGATAATCGCATGTTTTATCGTCTGCGGGTGTGCATAATTACACCACATAACCTCTTTAATAATAACCTATGTTATGTTATTATATAAACTATACCTGGATAAATAAGTCGTACTTAATGAATCGAAACATGAGCTCTATATCATTACGTCGTAATATAGTGCTATTGTATTTTAACGAATACGTGTGGATATTCAGTCTAGCGCTAATCAGAATTACGCAATAACAATCATGTTAGTGTCAAATTGCGGGTCTGTCATGGGACGTGACAGTACATGTATATCATTTTCGAAATTGTGTTTCCACTTCGATAAGTGGCTTAAGCTATATTTATGTGGATCGTTCGCGAAGTCACGTCCGACTTTGGACGTTCCGTGTGCTGTATGGCACATAGGTGCTAACAACGTGTCACCGGACACGTGTTTATACCGAGCTCAATTGGTCATTGGCCGTCACTTAATTAGACACGTCAATGTCGCTGGTCCCACACAGTGCAAATTAACGCCTCGCCTTTTACCACGTATTATACTCAACAGCTTTTTCAGCGGCCTTGTTAACTTTATCCTTTGCCTTGCCCTTCAAACGTCACGTGACGTCCCTGTTATGATTATGAGATCTGGAAATCGAAAATTGTAATTATATACAGTGTACTCTAATTATAGCGCTCGTGTTTCGCCAACAAATGAACATTATTTTACCACTATATATTATTGATCACTACCTGGTCTACTGGCCCAAATATCATGTTTTACGTATGCACATAAATTTCACCCGGATAAAATATAACGCCCGGGTAAACGTAAACACAAGAGCGTCATTGTTAACGGTTGACGTCCATTTGAACCATCCAGACACGCCAGGGGTCGCTGCGGCTGATTACGTCGGTACTAGCTAATTTCTACCATTGGCAAATCCTTTCCAAAAACTACTCTTTTGACATCAGCCAGTGAAATCGCCCACGAAGAGTATGGTCAGGCTCAGTTTTATATACAATGTTTATGAGGTGAATGGGTCATTATATTGTGATTTCCACCACTCTCGTGTCCGTCTTCAAATTGTGACGGGTACTTGCGCTTTTCCCACGGCTGACGCAGTAGCGACTGGCGAAGTCAAGTGCTGTAATTATATAGTTCGACTCCGCTCAATCCGAGCTTTACTGAGGGGAATAGTAGCGTAGCGAAACGACCCTGGTGTGCGAGGATGATGTGAACGTTAGGTTACTGTTTGGGGACTATTTCACTATCAACAATATAAAATTATGATAGATTTATTATAAATCACAGACACGTAAACCTTTAACACGAGTTCACAAGAACAGTATATATATATATATATATATATATATATATATATATATATATATATATATATATATATATATATATTATAAACAATCAGCCAAAAATAACCCTGATTTACGTTAGCTGGAGAGTCTAGCTTATTGTACGCATGTTTCAATGAGAACAAATAAGAACACTAGTTACGTCATGATATAAACACTGCTCCACTTAATTAATACGTAGTCACGCACACGACGCTAAACTGTGTCGCGCTGGGTCAAAAGTCAATTGTCTGAGCGGAGAATAAACGCGATCAACCAAAATAAACCCGGCTGTTCTATAGAGACGCGTGCGCAGTGCCGATTATACCGGGTCGCTCGCTGGCTCGCTGGCTCGCTTGCGGCATACAAATTGCAGCAAATTGTCAGCCGTTGTGCGACAGCGACAAATGACAGCGTTGAACGCAAGGGCCCGACGCTGAAGACAGCATCACAAGTGTATCTGCCGTCGAATCCCGCCCTATAATTAGCACAACCGATGCAGGTCGACTCGGCGGATATTTTATCACCGGCGTGATTATATTCCCGCAGTCATCGCGGTTATAATTAACTGCTAAGCGGCCGCATTTTTCCCATTGAAGCGCGCACGCAGAATGCCGTATTGAGGTACGATCGACACGGTCCAGTGACTGCACAGACAGCCGCTGTCGATAAAGGTGCCTTTTTCCGTGGTCACTCGACCGGAACCGTCGTTCTTTCGGGTGCCAGGCAGTGCGGTGTAACGCCTAGACACAAAAAGTCTGAACGGGCGACCGAAATGGAACGTACCGAATTTGCGGCTAACACGACAGGCAATTTGTCGCCTTAGATATATTACAACAGATACATGTTCATTTGGCAGCAATCTGCGTGCATGTGAATGGTTTGTGAAATGAAGCGAGTCGTTCCCTTGTATAGGGTTAGTTTGCGATAACACAGGTATACGTGCTACCAGTGATTAGCGTGTATACATTTGAATGACCACTAGTTTATCTAATCGCGAATTCGGTTTTGCGGTGTTAAAATAATTAGTGTTATATATGAATAGTGAATAACCCGCCGTCTGTTTAATAAAAACGCTTATGTTTGTTTAAATACTTGAAGTATATTATTGCTGTATGGTAATTTGTTATGTCAATATACAAAAAGGTGTATATTGCTTTAAAATAATGTCTGGTTCAACACTGATACGCATATCATTCGTCCAGCGATAGGTACAAATGTAAAAGAACTAGTACGTTGTGGTTGGTTGTAAGTAGGACAGCAATTTCAAAAAATGATTAAGAACCTATGTGATCGAAAAAGATATTGTGAAGGCAGCTTAAAAAATACGCCGAAATAATATTTATTACTCAAGGTGTTTACATATTCGTATACACAGGATAACTGCATACTTGCTTCACTATTCTGAACAGCGAGATCGGCTTTTCAGGAAAAGATTGTTTTCATTCAGTAAAATAAGTCCCACAAAGACTATTTGGTTCGGATATTTTGTAAACATTTGGGGTAAAGATGATTCGGTGTCGATTACGCTGAGTGTATTTAAATAACACGAGCGAAGCAAATAATTTAACTTACATGGACTATTTAATAAATAAATAGGTTAAGAAACGCAATAAGGACAATTTTAAACGATAGAACTCGAGATATGCGAAACATATCGACAGCCTGATAGATTGATATATCACAAAAACACCAGACACAATTCATTGTCGTAACAAGTCAATTAAGGCTGCTTTAACTATTGATAACTAGACTAACGCGGCAGTAACCGACAAATATCAAACGCTCAAAGAATGTATAGATCGTGTCGCCCTCAATCTCTCACACACAAAGTGTGCAAACGCGCGTTCAGTGAAAGCAATTTACCGAGATTCGTCGACCCAATACGACAGTGTCACGTATGATACGTATCAGATATACTTATTGAGGTGCACAGGCGGCAATCGCCCGGGGCCGCGGAATGAACGATAGAGTACGCCTGATTAACTTCAGTGATTACTAATAACTAACGCATGCGTCTTGGCCGTAACGTTCACCGATGCAGCCTGTTGGCGCCAACAAAAACGATTTCTCTCGTGGTGGGCGTGTTTAAAAATGACACGTCAATCAAAGTAAATAATTTGGGTAAATTCGTATGTATTATAACCGGAAAAAAGTAGCAGTACTGTTATTATGCTAGTTACGTTTTGTTATTTAATAAACGAGAACATAGCTATAATGTTGGATTGTATTTCTGTCCATCTGCGCCCATAGTGTATATGCCAGCATTTATAATGTAATGCAATGTAATTTGTGAAATATGACATACTACAATACAATACAATACAATACAATATCCATATATATATATATATATATATATATATATATATATATATATATATATATATATATATATATATATATATATATATATATATATATATATATATATCGGTCACTGTAAGCAAAAGGACGTATATAACCTCTCAGCAAAGTTATTTTTAGCGAAGTTATTTTCAGCAAATTATATATATATATATATATATATATTACTTTATATTATATATATCGATATTATATATAGGTTAAGTCAATACATTGTCTAACTATAATTGTACATATACATGTATATGTTGTGATATATATATATATATATATTATATATATATATATATATATATATATATATATATATATATATATAAACATATCACAGTATATACATGTATATGTACAATTATAGTTAGACAATATATATATATATATATATATATATATATATATATATATATATATTTATATATACAATTATGTATAATTTTATTATATTATATATTGTATGGTTATAATTATAATTATATAATTAATTTTGATTTTTTGGATAATAAAATGACAGGCATATAATCCAATGTTGCCTAATAATATGATAATAGGATAATATTAATTAATTAATTAATTATATAATATTATTACGTTAAGTAGACATCAGTAACCTATCTATCTACAATAATATATGTTTAGAACGACCCCCGTAGATATCTCCCTGTGTCCATTGTACAATTCCCACAATAACGTCGGCGACAAGATAAAACGCGTCGATTTGAATGTAATCATTTCAGCATGCACTTATCAGTTTCACACGTTGTAGCGGTTACATTTTCCCGGGTGTTAAATAGTACCCGGGTGACGTTTCATGCGCGAGTCAGACGTTGTCATTAGTTACCATTAAGTACGTTAACGCTTCCTATCTATCCTGCTGAATCTCATATTAAGTACATGTTTAGTGTGATATATATATATATATATATATATATATATATATATATATATATATATATATATATATATATATATATATATATATATATGTGTGTGTATATATATATATATATATATATATATATATATATATATATATACATACATATATAGATATATTCATATATATATATATATATATATATATATATATATATATATATATATATATATATATATATATATATATGTGTGTGTGTGTATATATATATATATATATATATATATATATATATATATATATATATATATATCGGTCACTGTAAGCAAAAGGACGTATATAACCTTTCAGCAAAGTTATTTTTAGCGAAGTTATTTTCAGCGAAGTTATTTTCAGCGAAGTTATTTTCAGCAAATTAAGGCATATTTTGATAGCAAGCACAAATCACGTGACTGCTGTGCGCCATAATCCATGGCAGTGATTGAAACAAACGTATTATATTAATGCATCAACTGAAATTTTAAGCAACTCTTCACAGTGATCACCACAGGAGAATTACCGAACAGCCAATGGTATCTATACCATAACTGTTTTGTTATTCCCTGCACACTGATGGTTTTATATCTATCGCGCATGAGCAAAAACGTCACCCGGATGCACGTGCTACCCGGATATTATTTAACGCCCGGAAAAATGTAAGCGCGACGGCGGTCGACAAATGAGATCCTGTCTGGCGGTCTGGTACCTAGTGTTACAGAAGTGGAACAACAAAAGTATCTCCCCTTCCCCATGGCGGTTTTCCTCGGGAGTTCCCGGTTTCCCGAAGCACCGAGTACTTAACGGTTCAGCTCCCGCGCGCCTTTGAAGCTGGCCAGGGGCCAATAAACCGCCCCATCCAGCCCTCGACGTCTCTCCCGTCAGGCCCCCGCCCTCCCATAAAGGCGGACCGCCCGCGCGCGGCCACGAGGTTCCAATTATCGGTTAATTTGGGAAATGTTCCTCTGATGGTCGTACATATGTCACTCACTCGCGGGCCGTTTAGCAGGTGTTCGCTGGGACGATGACGGCGGGAGGCCTTCCCTCTGTTGGAACGTGGTTTCTTCCATTCTTCCCTCGTGGAGTGCCGGTGCGTAGGGTGGGGGGTGGGGGGGGGGGGGAGTTTGGGTATGGTCGCTGAAATGGTTTACACAACCTGTTGAGCTTAATGGGTGACTTCACTAGGATTTCTCCCATAAGCTCCTACTGATGGGATTGTGTTATTATTAAATATTATTAATATTATTATCTTAGCTTCTCTTGTACTGTGGACGCCTTGCCCTCTCTTTGTGCTATCTTCACATTTTCCTCCGTCCCTCATTCCCTTCATCCTTATCCCCTATCTCTCTTTTACCTCTCTCTCGCTCCGCATATCCGTCCCTTATTACTTTCATCCTTCCCTCCCTTTCTTTCTTCCTCGTGCCCTCCCCTCCACCATCCCTCGTTGACTCCCACCTTCCCCCCTCCTCCCTCCCTCCCTCCCTCCCTCCCTGCCTGCCTGCCTGCCTGCCTGCCTGCCTGCCTGCCTGCCTGCCTGCCTGCCTGCCTGCCTGCCTGCCTGCCTGCCTGCCTGCCTGCCTGCCTGCCTGCCTGCCTGCCTGCCTGCCTGCCTGCCTGCCTGCCTCCCTCCCTCCCTCCCTCCCTCCCTCCCTTCCTCCCTTCCTCCCTTCCTCCCTCCCTCCCTCCCTCCCTCCCTCTGTGTCCCCCATCCCATGAATGCCTGCATACTATTTTACTTGATACCGCCACTACAAGCTGAGTGATATTGCAGGTTCTTGAAAAGAATACACTTTATATGCACCATTCAAAGAGACGATAGATCACCATATAACGATTTAGGTTTGTTGACGGAAATTGACACAACGCCCCCTGATTAAAACCACGCAATAAACAAGATGCAAGACGAAACTACAGACCGTGGGAAAAACTTATATCCAGTCCCTTTTGTCTACAAACTTATGGTCTTAAACGATCTAAACGCAGCGTGAAATATACTTATCAGTCAGGCACACACTAGATAGTGCAGACATATAGGAAGTTACTTGAAGTGTCACATAACATACTTTTTCAAATAGCTACTATTATTCCCTATTACATGATCTATTTCGCACTAAATTTGAAATAGACTCACCCGTATCCTATTCAAAGTATAAATTATTAAACGAAAATCTTATTTAAAAACATTTAAATAGGCTATAAACATTGCGCGCTTGCACATAACTGATGACAATTTACCCACCTATAAACGTTCCATAGAAAGTACTGATTTTAACTGCTATTCAAAACATAATCACAGGTATTAACGTGGGTGTTTATTACTGGCTGTTACACATCCTTGGAAATAGTTCCGTATTCTTACGCGGTGTGTAAATGCCCATTAGCGCCCCGCTGTGAGACGACGTAGTTTGTTTACTGGTCATCAACTGTAGGACGACGCAACAGTAGCCACAACTGTTGCGTATTTACTTGTAATTACAGAAATCGTTACGTTGTTGGGTAACACGACAAGGGACTCATTTGGCTACCAGTCGCAGCGGAATGCATAACAAAGGCACGCTGCTTGAATAGTAATTGTCAAATCGTCGTAGGCTTAATCTGTTACTTACACTTGAATAAAGTTGTTTACTGTGACAAAACACTGTGAGCAATTCAGGATTTTCCTGGTATCTTCTCGACAAGCTGAAAAAAGCATATGCTGAAGAATATAATAGTTAAAAATAGTGTATGTATTTTTCCATTATGAAAATAATTTAGACTTAACGTGACCTAAATTTGCATTGAAGATGCAGAATATTGATCAAGCCAAACGTGTAATTATTTATTATATATATATATATATATATATATATATATATATATATATATATATATATATATATATATATATATATATATATATATATATATATATATATATATATATATATATGTGTGTGTGTGCATAGGTATATATATATATATATATATATACATATATACATATATATATATATATATATATATATATATATATATATATATATATATATATATATATATATATATATATATATATATATAATAGTATTATATGATATATATAAGAACAATTACCCGTAAATAATATCTACTGTAAATTTATATTTAAAATATATACACAATAATAATTATCAAATACATCTAGACAAATGTTGTTGCATATGATAACTAACAAAAACCTAAGCACTGCTGTGATAATTAAAAATAACATCAACTATAACAGTAACGATAAAATTACGATATTTACTGAAACAGGTTTTCGTATCCTTTCTCCCCAATGTCTCTATCCCTTTCTCTCTGTACTACAGTAATCCCTGCGCGAAGGTGATTTACTTGACGATCCCGGTCGGTCAAACCATGTGTGTTCCAGCGCAATATATGCAACGTTAAAAGAAACAGAACCCGCGAAACAGTCACCGGTTGTGTTCACAGGCCCGAGATAAGCGCACGTTTAATGCGCCGGTTCATATCACCCTCCCGCCGTCGTATCCGTGGGCGTTGCATAAGCCAGAGTCGGTCTTCGCTCTCTGCTCTCGTAGGCGTGGCGTGCACCCGACGCAAACCGAGCGGCCGTGAGCAGATAGCGCAACGCTCAGTTCATTACCATTATCTGGCCGCGTTTAGCACCGACGTCCCGGTGCGTGCTCGCCGAGATGATGGAAGGTTGAGTGGCCGGGGTATCAAAAGCCGTCTGTTTGTCAACTTGCCCCCGGGGGTCGGGAGCAGTTGCGCGCTCGACGGTCGCAAATCGTCTGCGCGACGACGTTATCTGATAGCCCCGAGGCGAGGCAGCGACCGACCGTGGAAGGGGGACAGCGTCACGGAGGGTCCTTCCCGGCCTGAAACCCTTTCTCCGCTGTCGCGCTTACATTTATTTCGGTCGTTATGAACTTCCCGGTGACGTTTCTGCGCATGCGCGATACATATAAAATCATCAATGTGCAGTGAAACGACAAAGCATTTATGGTATAAATACACCGGGCTATTCGTTAATTCTCATGTGGTGATTATTGTTAAGAGTTGCTTAAAATGTCGTTCAATACATTAAAATATTACGTTTGTTTAAATCACTGTCACGGATTATGGCGCACTGCAGTCATGTGATTTGCGCTTGCTATCAAAACATGTCTCAAAACTTGTTTGCCTCGTGTTAATTTGCGACAAATAAGATTGCTGATAGGTGATATGCGTCCTAGGTAACAACCCGCGGAATTTATACTATAAATGCTTTGCGTTTCGCTGCGCATGGATAACTGACATGTTTAAAATGGCGGATGTGAATGACAGAAAAGAGCAAAATTTCATATTCACATATATTACCCATAATACGTATATATTGACACAGCAATTACAGCTTAAGGCGATGCAGCAATAAACATAGAGAATAACTGGATTTGACGGCCATTAAAAAAATCTGCTAGTTCTGAAAGCAGCAAAATCTGCAGTGCCTCTCTACTTCAAAATGGTTCAGTTAATAATATTATATAGAATCCATTTACCAATATATTGCTTTCATTAAACAAACTTACGGTGTTCAGTAATTGCAGCTATCCTTCAAACATCATTTGGACTAGAAATAGAACAGGAGCACATGGACTAACGCCATTGGAAAAACTCTGTAGATTAGATATGAGAACGAATTAATTCTAACTGTGGACTATGGAACATAATTATCTGCGGATTGAGTTGTTTAAATGCAATAAGTGAGAACACATTTAAAAACGAAATTGACAAATGCCTCGAAAGGGCGGATTACGAATACTCATAGATAAGCACAATGTAGGAAACCATAAAGGGCAAAGGTTTCTTTGTTTGTGTCTACCACCGCGTGGGGATTCTGTTCTGGGTGGGAACCTTGTAAACCCCTCTTAAGAGCCCCCAGGGGAGACCTTCATGTCGTTGTGGCCGATGGTAATGGACCCCAGTAAACCAACACCCCAGTTCTATTTTCCACTGTGGAATGGGCGGTCCATATTGGGTTGCGGCAATAGATGCCATATATTATATGGGCGTGTATAGAAATGACACAAAAACCACTGTCATAAAACGGCGTTGCTTATCTAACTCCTTATATTTAAGATAATATTAAGTCACACAATTATACATACTTACTGTGATATTAATGTATGTAATACACACACGACAGCATATATATTTTCATGTTTATTCACTCTTATGACAATAATGCATTTCTATATAATACACACACGACAACAGATATGTTTTCAGGAATATTTACTCTTATGACAATAATGCATTTCCATATAATACAGACACGACAACAGATATATTTTCATGATTATTTACTCTTATGATAATAATGCATTTCTATATAATACACACACGACAGCAGATATATGTTCATAAGTATTTACTCTTATGACAACAATGCATTTCTATATAATACACACACGACAGCAGATACATTTGTTATGATTATTCACACTCTTATGACAATAATGCATTTCTATATAATACACACACGACAGCAGATACATTTGTTATGATTATTCACACTCTTATGACAATAATGCATTTCTAGGTTAATATAACAAACCTCAGATACCCCATTTGTACCTCCAAAACATTTGGAAGTCATATCATTTAGTTTGTTTACAAAGAGACCACACATTGGTTCTTATATACACCTCTTATCAGTAATCCTGGTCTGGTCTTCGTAGTCATAATAGATGAGGTTTTAAGTGAGTTGTGGCGTTTCACCATTAGCTATATCTTACAGTTGACAATTACTCGTTGTGTAAACATGGACTGTTTAAGCGCTCAAACGCACAGGCAGGCTGCTGTTCTCCAAACTATTCATGAATTCCAAACAAATTTCATAATTACACAACTAGCAATGTTCTACTTCCTTCTACATTTCTACCACCATCGGCGGCCTTCTTCAGGAACTGAGTGTTCAATGGTCGAAACATAGAAGTAATGTTAGTT
>OZ024864.1:24060862-24068362 GCA_964017155.1 Oasisia sp. SBJ-2009 | reverse complement strand
GACACAGTCTTCATAGGTTGATTGTTATTGTTGGCACTGTGTATAAATGTTTCAGCGACAAAAGAAACATAATTTATATTATTGTTTACAAGTATATAGTTAGGTTTATTTGAGTGACATTCTTCCGTGTTGATTGCCTTGATTACAAAATGATACTTGACGACAACAATTATATTTCAAGTCAGCGAACACATCAGAAAGACTAACAAACATATCAGCGCGCATAGTTTATACTAATACGGACTCATAGTGCAGACTGTAGAATTTGCTCGATTATCGTATGTAGGATTTGATTAAGTTGTGGAAACTTGGGTGTTGTTATCCCCAATAGGAAGGAACCGCGTATCCGTCCCTAGGGCCCACATCAAGCCCGGGTGGGTTCCATCTGGATGACATTCAGCGACTTGGTTTATTATTCCATCCGGTTTGTTTGTTGGTTTATCAATAAATACACCTTCAAAAGATTACGTACGAGGACATCAGTGATACATTTAATTGGTCGGCATTTACGTAGCCTTTGATGAATCCTTTCAATGCAACAACATGTATAAAGTCTAATATCACTTTATGGAATAGATCGTTATGATATAATGATGATCTATGTTCAAGAACGACCTTTGTGTTGAAGGTCGCACTCCTATTGGCATTGCCAATGGCTTTGGATGTGTTGGTCTAAACGAATATTAATGGAATTCTTTTATGTTGATTACTACCACAAGTGCTAGAAATTGAAACATTTACATTGTAACATCAAATAGCTCTTCGATCTATCTTTGATAAACATGGAGCGTTGTGTACTCTTATTAAGAGACATCGATTGGGTTTACATATACAATGTTTTTATTTGTGTATATGCCTCTACACAGCGATCATAAATATCGAACATTAAGTAAATGTTTCGAGGTAAGATAATAGATAGATAGATAAATAAATAAATATACGCGGAAAACGACGATGATGGTGACGGGTCAGTTTATCCCTGTGATCCAAGTTGAAGTAGTCTCGGTGTTTTTAGCGTGTGTGTACCTTCTCCCACATTATGTAATGGCTTTATTGCACTAACCCAGTAGATTGGCAAAACGTAACACCGCCTAGTGATATCAGATCCCAGTTTCCCTCCCAATTGGCTTGGTCTGGACAGAACGAGACCACGTGGTCAAATCACACAGGTGGTAATGAATACTAAAGTGCACCTCAAAACACCCATAGGACCAGCACGATCACTACAACCGTAGCCCACTGAAGAGAACCCGGGACATCTGGGCACTACTCCGGAGGAAATGTCACGCTTGAATGATCATGGGGCCTACATAGACTGAATTAAATACCGACCATAACGGGTAGATACCTGTCTGGACATTTTAACAAATTGTGTGCATGGTCATGTGCACCATATATAATAGACAATACTCGTGATTATGTTGAATTAGTAACATTGATCTCACAGTGTTGCACTGCCTGTTCTTTTTAGTTATTATTGCTAAATATATCCCAATTTGGCAACGATACGTGTTTTTTTGGTAACAATCCATGTCCACATTTGTACAAAAAATGTTGTTATGTTTGTTCATAAATATTTGATAACCAGCTTTCATGTGATCGAGACAAATGAAAACAAAATTAAGAGAAGGTTAAGTATTAGAAGAGAAGGTTAAGTATTAGACAAAACAATATTTAATTCGAAAACTGTAATAACTTTGGGTGTATTTTATTTTCACACAAAAATTAAATTACACACCTTAAAACTCTTCTGGTTTATAAAGAAATTTGTTTTATTTCTTTGATCTAATTACCTTATACCATTCGGGAATTCTCTTTCACACACAACATACAAACTCGCCATTTTTCAAAAGGTTCGTGAAGCGAGAAATCGCAGCACAAACAATTTCTGGTTAATTAATTTCCTCAACTATTTTTAGCAACATCAAAGCCTCGTTAACTAAAAGCATTTCCATATGTCCTTTTTGGCGCGTATGAAGGCGAGGAAGAAGTAATATCTACGTGTGTCGAACTGAAGCGCTCAATAGGAGCGATGTGACGTCAGTGTTTCAATCAACGCGAATATCTCCACCGCACGCAACGAGCCTTCTGTCTGGCTGTAGTGGCTCTATGCAACGAGAGTTGTGACACGCAGTCATACGCTAATTGCATTTACACAGCCAACTATTTGAGGTAATGAAGGAAGTCTATAAAAAGGCGCGTATTCATTAGACTTTCGCTAAATCTACATATCTTTAGAAAGCGCACGCGCAATCCACCTGAATAAGCTTCATTGTGCTCGTCCAACAACCTGGTTATAAACCCATTCGGCCATTGTGGCGCGTTTTAAGGTACACGCAATTAAAAGTCCGAAATCCGCCATTGACGACGCGCGAGTGTGTGTGAGATCGATAACACCGGTGCGCACTGATCTGTTTGCTGTAATTCGTGCCGTAATTGAGTTTTATTGATCACGAGTCGTTATCGGCGGCTAAACAAGCAGTCCTTTCACAGACGTGCGAGCGCACACGCGCCACGCAGCCCTCGAGCGGTCGAGAGCGTGTGAGCGCGGCCCGTGTATGGACGACGTATTGAGTGGGCCGTTTCGCCTGGCGGAGTCCACACACGTCATTGTCGCTGCGGGGAAAAAGGACACGTTTTGTGACAAGCGACATCTAGTGGACATAAAAATAGTTTTGTTAACAGAAGCAAAAAACATTAAAAAACAGCAACAGCTGCAATTGCAGTAACAATACCGTCGCCGTCGCCGTCGCCGTCGCCGTCGCCGTCGCCGTCGCCGTCGCCGTCGCCGTCGCCGTCGCCGTCGCCGTCGCCGTCGCCGTCGCCGTCGCCGTCGCCGTCGCCGTCGCCGTCGCCGTCGCCGTCGCCGTCGCCGTCGCCGACGGCCCGACGGCCCGACGGCCCGACGGCCCGACGGCCCGACGGCCCGACGGCCCGACGGCCCGACCGACCGACCGACCGACCGACCGACCGACCGACCGACCGACCGACCGACCGACCGACCGACCGACCGACCGACCGACCGACCGACCGACCGACCGACCGACCGACCGACCGACCGACCGACCGACCGACCGACCGACCGACCGACCGACCGACCGACCGACCGACCGACCGACCGACCGACCGACCGACCGACCGACCGACCGACCGACCGACCGACCGACCGACCGACCGACCGACCGACCGACCGACCGACCGACCGACCGACCGACCGACCGACCGACCGACCGACCGACCGACCGACCGACCGACCGACCGACCGACCGACCGACCGACCGACCGACCGACCGACCGACCGACCGACCGACCGACCGACCGACCGACCGACCGACCGACCGACCGACCGACCGACCGACCGACCGACCGACCGACCGACCGACCGACAAATAAACCAGCCAAAATATCAACAATGGCTACTAATAACAATAGTGCACACTTGAACGTTAACCGGTCGACTGGTTATTCTACGGACAATAGTTTAGGTAATATTTCGAACAGCGAGCCAAATCGGAGCGCCTAAACTTAGTAAGCAATTAATGTGTCATAGGTAAATTCGTAGTCGCAGCGCGCTTATTGAAAAGCCAAGTTTTCCAAGAAGCCGCAGACCTTTACATCTTATGTTACACTTCTAATTTAATAATCCTCATTACCAAAAGCAGTTCATCATAAATATTCACATCCCAAGGGAGACGTAGCTGATACAAACATGTTATTAGATTCACATCCAAAAACGCAGTGTTTGCGGGTATATTTAGGTCAATAGATGAAAATGAATGGTACTAAGTGAAAATCAGATTTAACCTGTTTGTATTTTTTTGGATAATTTTCAATGACAACAATATAAAACCTAAAAACCTATGTGAACTATATCGATCCGTCTCAGCGCTTCGTCATTCGGTGACAATTCAAAATAATTCGCGATCTTGCAAAGAAAGACTGAACACAGAAATAATTGATTTTGTGGATGTATGTGTGTACACACTACGCACTACACACTACGCACTACGCACTACGCACTACGCACTACGCACTACGCACTACGCACTACGCACTACGCACTACGCACTATGCACTACGCACTACACACTACACACTACACACTACACACTACACACTACACACTACACACTACACACTACACACTACACACTACACACTACACACTACACACTACACACTACACACTATACTCGTGTACCCACGCGCACGTGTATATGTGTGTGCCTGTGCTTGCGTTCACGTCTGCGTGCACGCACGTATGTATGTACGGCATGGCATTATATATGAATACATATATTTATTTGCACGCATACACTCACACACACACACACACACACACACACACACACACACACACACACACACACACACACACACACACACACACACACACACATACACACACACACACACACACACACACACACACACACACACACACACACACACACACACACACACACACACACATATAATTATTATAATGTATATACTATAATATTTATAAATTATATATATATATATATATATATATATATATTCATACAATATTAAATATATTATTATAATATGTATAAGTATACATAATATATGTAATTATATATATATAATATTATAATATTTAGTTAACGGTACACTGATATTATTTCATTACGAAAATTAATTACAAATTGATAACTATTTATGCGTTGGACAACTAAATAGGACAGCGTAATTTGAACGTTATTCAGGTCTTTGACGTAATTTTTGCTCGCTCGATAGAAGCTATTATTGGTGAACGAAAGCGACAGCGATGAACCATGTAAAGCTACGTGGAATATTTGCGATACTCTGAAAGTTCTCGCGACTGCTACTGATCTAGTCTCCACATCCACAACAAAGCAGTGGCAACTGATATAAAGGGATTTGGCCATGACTCTTTTGAGAATATTTACAATGTCTAGAATGATTTATGTGTGTAATATCTGCGCCTCCTCTATATCTTAGCATGCAATCGTTACCTTATGTGCGCTTTTCGGGCATCGCTGCAATGAATTTGCCTCTCAGTAAAATAAAAAACGGAAAAATGCGTACATGCCAGTAATACATTTTAATTTAGCGAAGTATATGTCGTGAAAAATAGTATATATGTATACATTGTGCAATCCGTGAAGGATAGTTTATATTATGTCCTTGCGATACGTATATATATATATATATATATATATATATATATATATATATATATATATATATATATATATATATATATGTGTGTGTGCATATTATATTATATATATACATATATAATATGCATATATATATATATATATATATATATATATATATATATATATCGCGAAAGAAATAATAAATAAATACGTTTTATTATATATATTATATATGCTAGATATATATATATATATATATATATATATATATATATATATATATATATATATATGCTTTTTTCTGTATTATATATATATATATATATATATATATAATATTATGTATATTATAGATTTATATATATATATATATATATATATATTGTATATGTTATATATATATATTGTATATGTTATATATATATATATATATATATATATATATATATACAATATATATATATATATATATCCACTTTATACAGTATCAAATGCATACAATTATAACTTTTACAACTGTATACTGATTATAACTATTATGCGTATATTTCTTTGACATTACGTTCAGTGAGATCTTTTCTCATCCTGTTTCGATTAAAACCAATTACATTTGCGCTTAACTCAATATCAATTCAAACATTTATTATATTAATTACACCCATTTTCGTTTTGCTAAGTCACAATGTTGGCGACCTTGTTTTAGCTGCATCGCAACTGATCTAGTTTTCGTTGCTGTCATATATAGTTACGACCAACGTTAACTTGTCTCGCTGGAACATTGCCCAGGATGGCCGTGGTATTCATTCCTGTAGTTAAACGAGATATTCCGCGCTACACAGCACAGACACACGTAACGCACACATAAATCACACTACTTTACCATATTACTAGCGTCTCTTGTGAGTAATAGCAGCCAGCATGTTCCCTCGCGTCAGTAACGTGCGGTGTTCTCTATCTGAACATGTAGAGATTACACACGTTAAATCTCTGGTCTAATATAGCCGTGAGGCGCCACTGTATATACCAAGAGCCGAAATGAACGACTATATATGTATGAGAGAACACTACACTAAACCATTTAACATTAATATATTCGACACGAGTTATCTGCCATACTGAACGGCCGACTAACCGGAAGTACTAAGTCCGGCCCTCGTTAACAATGGATTAACGTTATCTGTTCATGTCGGATAATTATTTCGACGCCTAGCAGATGCCTATCGGGACGCGCGCGCTTAATCGTCGATAATAGGGGCATTATTCTAAGTGCGAACTTGTCAGATAACCATACAATCGTGGCGATCGTCCGACGGGACATCATCGCCATCGACACCGAATCTGCGTAGGGACGATCACTTTGAATTAGTGGAAATGCCAACTAATTTGTACTATTGTATTTCGATCGTCTGGTGTAATTGTCCGATAGCGTCTATCAGGTAATGACATTTCCCAGCCCTATGGCGAGACACGCGTCGTGATATTCAATCAAAGTTTGGTCGGAACCATTCGTCGTGATTACCTCGTGGACTCAATCGTTGTTGCTATAGTGGCATAATAATGCTGTTTTACTTCGTCAACAGTGGTACATTTAGGTCAAACGAAATAATGCGCCATTGCTATGATTTACCGTCAACTCGGGAGAACAGGAACCGCTCAATTAACATTAGCATTATGAGTTCTGTCAAAAATAAACGATTAAGAATTATATTATTCCTATCAATATTATCATTTCAATTTCGACATTCAGGTCGCTCTAGCCAAGTTAATGGTGAAGTAAGTTCTACTGCATTTGGAACTGCTTACGTGATTTGCTCGGTTATATGATAAATACGGCAATATACGTATATTTGAATACTGTAATCGTATTCCATAATTGTAATTTGAGATATGAACGGTATCAGTTTTTAAAACGATGATTATTAGTTTTTCTCCATGTATACGATTTAATCTTGAGTTCGTTTTACCATTATGTATAATGCGTATCGGTTTCAATTTTATAGATATCACACATGGAATTGCAAAGTGAATTGCAAAGATTATAATCCAACACCATTATTTCCGCAATGCATTTAAAAGCAACCAATAACGAAACACTATGGTTCCCAATCATTTGCCAGATCAAAATACTAATTATTGAAATGTCGACTGCACGACGAAAATCCTCTCAGTCAGCAATGTTGTCAAACTGCGTGGCCAAATTGCGTTCCAAATAGCGGTGCGATATAAAAACTAACACCCGTTGTACATAAACAGGGATCTATTTTCCATGTCCCTTGTGTTCACAATATAATGAGTAAGAAGACATTCTTTTCTGTGCCTTTAAAAAATAAACACTTATGGAAAATAG
>OZ024864.1:24033362-24058362 GCA_964017155.1 Oasisia sp. SBJ-2009 | reverse complement strand
ATGCAAACAGCCTTACTGACATCGACGAAATGGTCACATTTTATTTTATTGTGGTTCATCTAATAGAATCATTACTGCTGCAGTGACGTCACTACGTGGACAGAATATTGCTAACGCGAAAAAGGGTACCGAAAATCAACGTTACGTTTTATACGGTAATAGGGTTTTACAAGAAAAAAAACGACCAGTAATATTTTAAGGCCGTGCAGAGGAATGGTGGGAATGGAGCAGAGGTTAAGCAGGGTGTTAAGTCAAACGCACTGGAAATTAACTTCGTGGCAAATGTATCATTTTGCAGTATTTCTTTGCGCAAACCTATATATCCTTGTTTGCAGTATCAGTTTATTTTACGCCGTTTCGGTGTCAGTATAGCATAAGTACGCTTTTTATTGTAGAACATTATTTTACTGGTTTAGTTATAATTAAATATTTCTTATTTGCTAAATTATATGTAGAGATGTTATAAATGTTATTGGCCAACTTGTGTGATTATGTTATGGTAAATATTTAATTGTATAGGATTTTATTTAGGTAGGTGGGCATACATTTAAATTGGATAACATATAATTATAATCTTTGTCAAGAATCAAACAAATAATTCCACATTAATAAACCGTTATGCGTCATCAGCATACATTAAACAGGGTTTGTACAACGTATTGCGTAGATTAATGTTTATACAATGTGAATGTCATAATTGTCTTTGTTAGCCGTATGTCTAGCAAATGTGCATTTGCATACATACTATAACATATCGGTGTATCGGTAATCTTGGAGAGGGCACCAGTGGGCTTACAAGCTTACAATAGTGACGGATTAGTTTTATTACGCTATTTTCTGAGTACAATTATATAACGACACAGTTTAGTTGTTGTTTCTGTGAGGTCAATCGTGGCACGGATACCTGGTAAACAATAGGTATAGGATGACATACACTTGTTCGCTGTGTTTATCTGTATCAACACACTACAAATCAAAATAATTTGACAAACAGTCAAACTGAAAAAAATTCGTTAGGCAGATATTCAATAAAACCTACCGGTTTTGACGTGATGTAATATATTTGCAGCTGGTTAGGTGATACGATTTGCTCTAAACTGGAGTGCGGTTGACATACAAATTACCCAGAATAAATACGGATGATAATTTTTTTATGATAATGCATGTGCATTTTAATCATAAAAACGTGGCATACATTTTATAGTACAATATCATGTTATAGTCAGATTATCATAATAATATGTTCTGGATTGAACCAAAGTCGTTAGGATTTGATACAGCACATGTATCGTTCATGTTAAAAACAGCACAAGAACGGAGATTCATAAACACAATTTAGGGCCTATTACGAATCTTCCATACGTCAAACGTGCTCCGTTACCTCTAAGTTGCCCTTTCACTTCGGCGCTGTCGGGGCGAACAGGCTGGGGCCCACCGGAAAGCATCAGTTTCTCCCCCGCGGCTCATCCCGTGGGCTTATCCCGCCCTCTCCCTGTCCCGATCCAGCGCCGCCAGCCGGCCAGCAACACACGCCGCGACGAACCTTCGGAGTTAATGAGCGGCCGCGCGAGGTGGTCCACGGATGCTGCGAGGAGTTAGCGCAGATTACAGTTAATTTGCGCTAATTGCGCGCGCGGTCCGACCACGCTCCGCACTGCGCGAGCGAACAAGGCCGGGTGTGTGTGGCGCTGTGTCTCCGGCTAAACGCCCCCGGCTCACGGTGGCGGGTCTTTGATATGGATAGGTCTGGCCCTCGAAACGATACCCGCCGAAAGATCGCCCGGGCCCCTGCGCGCGTATCGCCGGCACATTGCACGCATAGCTGGCCGTGTATCGACTTGTATGCCCGCAAACAACGAACACTGCAAATTAACATGTTCGCCTTTCATCGACGTTTGACTTCCCCGCGACTGGCTTGTGTAGGATGTTGTCGCGAAACGAAAATAGGTTTAACCCGACGGTGTGACAAGGTTTGTTAGTTGTACTGCATGCTTCGCGCACGCCACGCGAACACGCAGGTCACACGTGCATGTACGCACACACGCACACGCACACGCACACGCACACGCACACGCTCACGCTCACGCTCACGCTCACGCTCACGCTCACGCTCACGCTCACGCTCACGCTCACGCTCACGCTCACGCTCACGCTCACGCTCACGCTCACGCTCACGCTCACGCTCACGCTCACGCTCACGCTCACGCTCACGCTCACGCTCACGCTCACGCTCACGCTCACGCTCACGCTCACGCTCACGCTCACGCTCACGCTCACGCTCACCTAAAATGTACAAATGCTACCACTTAAGGGGTGTATAATTTATGTACTAACGATTCATTAATTGTTTACAAAGTTATCCATTAATATATTAATAATGACTGGACAAAATCAAACAGAATGATTATTATAGCTCGTGCAATTAGGCAAAAATGACATTAATCGAACTATACACAAACTGACATGACTTTATATATAAAAACCATTATTTGCCAAGTTATCGGGTTGACGATAAGAACGAAGGTAGAATGACGCAATTAGCCGGACCGTATGGGTTGGTGTCGCATATAATGACGTCATTGTTGACATCTACGAGCTAATGTATCCGGTCATAGAAGACAAGGAACTCGCTTGGTATGTGTAAATGATGCCGGTTGTTATCGCTGCACGCGTCAATGTAATTACTCTCTAATGAAGTACATGAAATGCATTGCTATTATATGCATTATGTCGAAGCAATGCATGCCACAAAGTCACCTTTGTTCCAATTCAGACGCTTCAGCAACTCTGATTTGTTCCGTGTTAACAACACGTGGCATTTGAAATTGTTGTTTATAGTAAACAGTATTTACTGTTTTAAGGTCCGATATGACACCTTTCCACATCGAATCACGTATACTAATGATGGCAAAAGGTATTCAGCAAGCTACATTTGAAATAACTTAATAACAGTGTGCCACTCCACTTATGGTCTACAATATTTAGGAAATATTGGTACGCCTCAGGAAAAATATGAAGACGGTATGTGAATAATAATGTTGTTAGAGAAACAATACTATCTTTCATTGCAAGTTAATAAAAATATGATTCATATAATTGAATATGGGTAGTAGTTAACATGTAGATTCCCACTAACATACGTGGTATTTGATGTTTAGATTTCTATTTCCATAGGTGGTTGTTGACATGTTGATTTCTTCTTACGATATAAGTTTATAATGATAAATAGTACAATCCCCGAAATCATAAGGACATATAAACGACAGTTGTGCAAATATTGTAGACATTTAAAACGAATAATTTAGGGAAAACGGTATTATAAAATATAGTAGGTTTAGGAAATGTAGAAGATACAGGATTGTTAAAATAAAAAGAATATGTTTTTAGTGACAATGTTGAACAACAAACACCCTGTAATAGGCGTAGGCACAATTCACGCAAGCCCAGTCTACTATAGCACCTGTACCTGTATTGGCCTAGTTCGAAAGATGAACCGTTGTTAGTATTCTCCACAGAAAATAGATAATGTAGTGTTTTGACCCTACATTGATAAACGTCAAGAACCGAAGTTCAAATCAGAATTGACTATAACACAAAGGTCTGACTGTGTCTGCCAAACAACCATGGCTATTTGTGCATTTTATGATATTCTCATTCGAGTACGTTGACGTTCTAAGTATATATTTTGAATCTGGCTTGGTTAGATTATACTATTAAAGACAGAGAATATCGACCAATTCTCAACATGACCAAATCTTCCATATGTTACGTTGGTTGCTTTGAAATCCTTCATTGATTCCATCGTGTGAGACCATCCATTGATTCCATTGGTAGCGTATGACATCATCCATTTATTCCATTAGTTGCATGATCATCCATTTATTTCATTGGTTGTTTTTGAGATCATCCATTGATTCCATTGGTTGCGTAGAAGATCATTCATTTATTCCATTGGTTGCGTTTGAGATCATCCATTTATTCCATTGGTTATGTAGGATAGCATCCATTTATTCCATTGGTTGCGTAGGATATCATCCATTTATTCCATAGGTAGCGTACGAGATAATCCATTTATTCCATTGGTTGCATATGAGATCATCCATTTATTCCATTGTTTGCGCAGGAGACCTTCCATAGGTTCCATTGGTTGCGTAGATATATGCCATTGATTTAATCGGCTCCGGATAAGATCATAAATGTATTCCATTTGTTGCGTAGAAGATTTTCTATGGGGTCCGATGGTGCGTATGGAATCTTACGTGGGTTCCATTGGTTGCATAAGAGATCTACCATAGGTTCAATAGGTTGTGTAATGTAAATAAATATGTTCTATGGGTTTCGATGATTGAGAAGGAAATCTTCCACGGGTTCCATTGGTGGTGTAACGCGTTATCGTCCATGCGTTCCGTTGGACGACAAGTCCATCTTCCCCGGGTGAAGTTCACCTGCCACCCCGGGCTTGCGAGGACGCACGCACGCCATCTCGGGGTAACCAACACCCCCGATTGCGCGGCGTAATTACCTTACCCCTGACACAAAACAGACGGACTAAGCCGCGGGCGCCGGGGCCGACTCCAACGACAAACTGCCCCTCAATAGGCTACATTTCAATTGGGTGAACGATTCGGCCGGATCTGTCGGAACATTAACGAAGATGTATCAGCCGGGCGATGGCCTCGTGCCCTCGCTCGCCGTCAGACGATAGCCTAACTACTTGTAGGGCGCAGTGATAAATGACTTCGCACCGTCGCGACACCACGCGCACATGCTCGTATAAACAAAATCCATTATAATTTGGCTTAATACAGACTTATGGCGTTATAATTTGCATGCGCCGCTAATTAATTAACCGGCAAATGCCGCTATCGGCCGTGAACGGGCAGAGCGCAGAATGCCGTCGGACGTTAAATAGTGCAGCCAGTATGCGCGGGGAATTAACATTATTCAACCAGACGTGATGTATTCGCACCGGCCGGCGATTGCTGGATGTACACCTGCTGACGCTGTCATTGTGAAGTCGTCGCGTTCCTCATTATCCATGTGTGGAAATAAGTGATCAAGACTTAATCGTTATCATTAATTTACAACAAATCTCCACCAGTGTCTCCCGCCTCGGCCGTGTTCAGGCGACGTCCATCTTTATTCCGGTGTGGCGAGCCCAGATTCGGCCGGAACCAGATTTGGCAAAATGTATACCCCGCATGCGCACGCAAGCGCAGGGCCCGCTTTTGTCTGCTCTGATGTAGCGTTGGTGACACACGTCACGCCCGGGCCGAGATCCCTCAAAACGCATACCGCGAATACATTGTATTTAAAATGTGCGTAATAACATTCATATCGGAATATTTGATGTATTACTAACGTAACGGAAACTATGTTAGTAACAACGGAGAATCATGGCCCCGTCGTGGGAGTGATTTGGGAAAGGAGACACGTGATATAAAATATGAATGCAATTTAAAAATATGAATGAAGTGTTTAAATAATGAAATGTAAACAATGTAATTACATTTACTGTAATATAACTTTGACTTTTTTGTGATAATGTCAAATATATAGGCATCGCGTCAGTAACGGCAGAGATCCGTGTCTTACCCTCGACTTACCTGTCATGTACGTTGTCGTTATGTCTTACCCTCGACGTACCTGTTGTGTACCTTGTCGTTGTGTCTAATCGTTGACTTACCTGTCATGTACGTTGTCGTTATGTCTTACCCTTGATTTACCTGTCGTGTACGTTGTCGTTATGTCTTACCCTTGATTTACCTGTCATGTACGTTGTCGTTATATCTTACTCTTGACTTACCTGTCGTGTACGTTGTTGGTGTGTCTTACCCTTGACTTACCTGTCAAGTACGTTGTCGTTATGTCTTACCCATGACTTACCTGTCGTGTACGTTGTAGGTGTGTCTTACCCTTGACTTACATGTCATGTACGTTGTCGTTCTGTCTTACCCTGGACTTAACCTGTCATGTGCGTTGTCGGTGTGTCTTACCCTTGAATACCTGTCATGTACGTTGTCGGTGTGTCTTACCCTTGACTTACCTGTCATGGACGTTGTTGTTGTGTCTTACCTTTGACTTTACCTGTCGTGTACGTTGTCAGTGTGTCTTACCGTTGACTTATCTGTCGTGTACGTTGTCGTTGTGTCTTACCTTCAACTTACCTGTCTTGTACTTTGTCGTTGTGTCTTACGTTTGACTTACCTGTTGTGTATATTTTCGTTACAGGTAAAGGTCTGGTTTCAAAACCGACGGACGAAATACAAGAGGATGAAGGCGGAGGAGGGGGACGGTCACCCCGACTGTGGCCGGACGATATCAGTGGACACGATGAGTGAGGACGAGGAGGATCCGGAACACGAGGAGGAGGAAGACGAGGACAATCACAGCGAGGATGACGGGAGCACTGAGATGCAGACAGAAGAGCAGCAGCAACAACAGGAGCAGCAACAACCACAACAACAACCAAAGATGGTCAACTCGCCTCAGAAACCTCACAACTTGCACCACCTGAATCGGTGGCGAGTCGAGACCAACCAATTCGCGTAGCCCTTGTCGTGTGGTCATCTCATTTCCACCGGACAGACACTACACTAGGTCCAAACCTAGGCTCAAAGCACCGGTATCGCCAACGTGGGCTTAAAGATTGGAACAATGTAGGCCTACCACCGGAGCGTAGAGTTGACCTTATTGATTGATTGATTGATTGATAATTCAATTTTTGTTCGGTGAAATTCTTAATTTACACTATTATTCACACATAATTCACAATATTCATACAATATGTGATAATATATTTACAAAGGATAAGTTAAACAGGATGAAAATAAATACATAAAATACAAAGAAGTGAAATAAATAAAATTAAAATAACGTTTAGCACACATGAAACACATAAGAACAGTGTGCATTTTGAAAAGGTGGTTTAGCACTGACATACTTGTGGAGTTTTGTTTAGAAGATAGGGACAGTATATGTATTTTAACGTACCAAGTAGGTTCAGAGGATTGCACGATGATCATAATAAGCAGATAATGCCAAGGTTTCATTTTCATGACTCGGACAGAAACATTTCAGGTATCTTAATGGCATAGTACTTGTACATCGCGTTAACATTGTGTACATTTTACATCAAACTTAATACAGGTGTTTGAAAGTGTCGAACATTGGTGGGGAGCGGTGGAGTGGGGGAGGCGGGCGAACTCGTGAAACCCGCCAAATGGATCTTCCCTCTTACGCTCAACAACAAACCCCCTGCTGCACACCTGTCTGAAAAACTGCTAGGCCAAACATCTAAACAAGTTATCCTATTTTGTTGTTGTTTTCGACGTCTTTCGGTATATACATACTATACATTTTATTAATATTATAGTGTTGCTCTTCATCAGAAACATATTAAATTGTCCTATGCTGGTTTGAATTGTCCTAGACTGGTGTGTATCTTGAACAGGGCAACATAGTTTTGAGCAAAGGTTGATAACACAGTCGTAGTGTTTTGTAGGAGGTGGTTTGAATGTCCTTCGCTAGCGCCTATACAGTAACACTGAGGTTTACAGAGACAATTCACGAAGTGTAGG
Source organism: Oasisia sp. SBJ-2009 (assembly GCA_964017155.1). Lineage (NCBI taxonomy): Eukaryota > Metazoa > Annelida > Polychaeta > Sabellida > Siboglinidae > Oasisia > Oasisia sp. SBJ-2009. Next base: position 24,050,782 of record OZ024864.1, on the reverse strand, counting down.
AATACGTGGAGGAAAGGCGGATGATTAATACAAGCTAGTTTGTAAAAATGTAATTGTAATATAACAATATCAAAGCACCGATGAGCATGCTTTCCTGTACATAAATATGTTAGCATTGAGAATGCGAATTGTGGATGTGATGAAGACGTACATCAACTAGCTGTCAGTCGAATTGTTGAGACGGTACAATCACCTCATCATATCCGGAACACCACAATGGAGTGTTACATTGTACATAGTATCACTTATACATGTGAATATGTGTGTTGGGTTGTACGCGTTTTCTGCTCAACAATTGAGCACACAAAGTCCACATTTAGTTTCTTGTTAGTAGAATTATTAATAGCTTGCTCTAAGTGTAATCGATTGACTTTATATTGCAAGTTGCATAATTATGACTTGATGTGCATGCGTTTCGGTGAAATGTGTGATTTAATGTGTGTATGTGTGTGTGTGTGTGTGTGTGTGTGTGTGTGTGTGTGTGTGTGTGTGTGTATGTGTGTGTGTGTGTGTGTGTGTGTGTGTGTGTGTGTGTGTGTGTGTGTGTGTGTGTGTGTGTGTGTGTGTGTGTGTGAGTGTGTGTGCGTATGTATGCGTGCGTGCGTCCTAGGCGTGTGTATATTGTTTGTTTCTAGGGTGTTGTGTTGGATGTATAGCTTTAGTAACAGGCCACAATTCCCAATTGCATGAACGTTGTAATTTATTGTGATTTATGTTGGGTTTCCGAAGCTCATCTATCATAAAAACATATTAAACTGGTTGTGTGCTACATACATAAACATTGTTTTCAAGAATATTTTCAACCAGCAAAATTATAATAAAAGAATCATATATCTAAGCTTGATGTCGTACCAACGGTTTCGTTTTGTTTTCACGATGGACGGTGTTTTTGGAAAGAGCTAACTATGTAGAAGCATTTGAATCATCACTTCAAATTACACAATAACAAAACTACGTTAAATTGCATGTTGTGGAAGATAATCATGACATTTGTGTAGCCATAATACTGGGTAAAAGAGGTGAATGAATATGTTGCGTGTACATACAATGTCGGTGTATTACTCTATTCATGCGTGGTGAATCACTATACTTGTTTTACAACAAATAAAAAGTTACTTTATAAGACTAGGGAGAAATAGAGTTGATCGTTGTTAAAACGCCTGTTGCAAAACAACAACAACAACAACAACAACAACAACAACAACAACAACAACAGCAACAGCAACAGCAACAGCAACAGCAACAGCAACAGCAACAGCAGCAGCAGCAGCAGCAGCAACAGCAACAACAACAACAACAACAACAACAACAACAACAACAACAACAACAACAACAGCAACAACAACAACAACAACAACAACTATATGAATATATATATATATATATATATATATATATATATATATATATATATATATATATATATATATATATATATATATATATTACATATATATATATATATACATAGATAGATAGATAGATAGATAGATAGATAGATAGATAGATAGATAGATAGACACAGTCATGTCAGAGACCACAACGGTAGTGAAAGGTGGATCATGGAATAGTATAGAGTAGGTTTAAATACTTCAGTGGACGGACAATGCTTAGAAGATAGATGAAAAATGCATCTTATATACGCCACCTTAGGTCGAACAATCGTATACACAGCTTAAACCGTATAACGAATTGGTGAAAAGTTTCCTTACGTCCAGTCGGTCCATAGAACAATTTACCGGATACACAAAGACAATGAAACATGTCAAGATATACGTTTTCTTGCATGTTTGGGACTACAAATAGGTTAACTTGATGTGTAAATAGCCCAGCAAAATGAGTTCAGTAAATGTGAATGTTAAAGCCCAGAGTAGCAAGAACATTTCAGACTAAAAAAAAACCTAAACATCCACCCCGTTTAAACCTACAACTGCTCCCTTCTGAGGCTGTCGAAGAACGTCTAACTGCACCCTCGAATCTCCTTAAAACTCACCAAGAAATCCCAACTACACTTGAATATCTTCACTCCTTCACGTCTACACCTGCCAATACGAGAATCGCGAACATATTTCAACTAAGTTATCAAAACTAAATCAAAAGTTGCGCCCTATATATGGAAATATTGGTATACCATTGAAACCGCTTCCGTTTATTTCCAATAGATGGCACAGTAGTAAGGCCGTTCGAAGTTGAAATTGTGAAAAGAGTACATGTGAAATAATCTGGTATTTGATGTATTTTTAAATGAAAAAACTACTTGAACGCTGTCTGATCGTGATAACAATTTCGATTAGGAAACGCGATATCCAACTTCGGTTTCTGAGAAAAGGTCATGTAACCCGCTCGAGTGTCGCCATCTACCAGATTTCAAAGCATACCTATTCTGGAAAAAATGACGGGACATCTTCGTACCATCAGAAATATTGATCTTAAATAGTTTTAATAATTTTTTACACTTGTTTGAAAACAAGTAAGATAATATGTAATTTATCTATTTAATTTATATGGCCATAATGGGTAATTAATAATAATTAATAATAATAAAGTAATTAAAACACGATTTTCCAACTGAAACAATTATTGGTACACGGCAATATTCTTTGTAACAGTCCAAATAAAAAGCATTCGGTGATACCAAATCGTTTTGCTTAAATCTGACTCCAATCCGAGGAACTTACGCCGTGTAAAAAATAAAATCGATACAAAATGATTTCAATGTGTTGAATGAACTAGAAGGTGTCCTTTGAGGTACATTCTATAGCAAAACAAAGCTGTGAAAAATCATTGTGAAAACACTACCGCTATACTCAACAATATATATTTCGGTATTTACGGTTCTTATTACTGGTTTTTATTAATACAGTTTTGCCGTTGGCATTACACTTTAAACGTCCAAATATCAGTAAGCCATGACTCTGAGGTATACTATTATTTAATGTCTTGTGTTTTCAATATAGCCAAGTTTCTGTGCAAAGGTTATGCACAGCCAACGTAACTCTAGACAAGACTACACGGTAACAAACCCATGATGAAAGTTACACATGGCCAAAAAGCGGCGATGTCTTTCAATGTTGTACTTAATGACGAACGTAGTCTTTTCAGTATCTCTAGATGAATTGCGCGAGATTACGGATTAAATTTAGTTTATGTCATGATCGTCAGATGGCGGGTAAATACAAAACAGAAATCCTACATTCCACCAGAGTGAGCCGCCAGAGTATTAATACACATTTTCGAGGACTTTAACGTTATTAAAATATACATTACCATCTTAATGCAGCCTGGTCCCCTGGTTGGGCAAAGGCATCAGCATATTGTATCCACATCAACCTATCTTGTGCTAAGCTATATATATATATATATATATATATATATATATATATATATATATATATATATATATAAATATATATATACACGGAGTTTGCTTGATTGTCGGGTGGCCTCTCCAATGCAAAATGTGTAGCGTTGACCCGACGTTATTAATGAATGTTGACATTGTTGTCCATGTCAAATAGCAGTAGATCTACGCTCAAGAAAAGGTAAAGTGAAATGAATATCCAGTAATGGTGCATGTTCATCTTATATGATTATTATTATTGTATGTAACGTTGTTTGGACGGTTTTGAATTTAATCTTCATATTTGTATTTTTTAAATTCGTGTCATGAAGATTGTACTGAAATATGGGTAGGCTCTAAGCCTAAATAAATAAATAATTTTTTATCAACCTCTTGATTCATGACATGCATTTTAATAAACCAAGATGTTGTTCATGTAATGTCATCAAGCAACTCAATGTGTACAACATTACTGTAAATAATATTAATAAAAAATACGTTTCGGGTTTCCAGATGTGACCAAATCTAAAACTATAACTGTGTAGGAGACAGTTTAATATTGTCGTTCACGCGTAATTCACCATTCTTCATGGTCCCTTCGAACTTAACAAATAATGCATATTTATTTTATTTGACATATATATATATATATATGTTTGATTTTCCATGCATACATTGTCATGTGTTGTAGAATTACAAGATAATCTACATCTAGTCCAAGTGCAGTTTCATATTGTCAAATAAAGAAGGACATTCGATCAACACGTCAAACAATGAAAACCAACCAGTCTATGATGAATCATATTCATGTAACATGGACATTAATAAAGAATATATCTTGTGTGTGTTTTGTTAGTTACATATGTTGGCATATTTCATTATATTTCTTTGCAATTAATTTATGCAATTTAGTTGATTGGATAATAAAAATAAGTTGTTTAATCTGCATAGGTTCACAACATTCTGTATAGGGTCTCAAAGAAGAGGAGTTTTGTGCAGGACGTGGCATCTTTTTGCAGAAAGCATTGTAATAGTATAGGATATTATGCTTTTATAAATAAATACAATGCACAAAAGTAGCAATTTATTACTGCTATTGGATATTCACGTTGCCTAGGAGCCATGGCCGTACTGGTTAATAGTAATTCTAAATAAGTATTTATAATATATATAATTAAAGAATACGTTCACATCTTACGCTATTCGTGGGAATTCATTAACGTTAATTCCCAAGTCTTTAAATTCAAGCTAAATGTAACAGCTAATTGCATAAAGAAATACCATTGAATTATTGACACATGGTGAGACAAGCTGACGTATGCGTAGGTTCACAGAATAATAACATTATTAACAGGCGGTTGCACCTGTCTCCAGTTTACCATATTAACCATTAATTACCAGCGTAATTGGCTTGGTTCTAGATATGGTATTATTAAGTATTGATAGTTAGTAGTACCATAAATAAATTTTACACATAAACAATACTAGCCTAAAGTTTCGAAATTGGTATCTGAAGTTGACTCATTTAACATTGAAAAGGCTGCCGCTTGCCAGTGGCTGGGCGCTTACATATTATGGCGGATAGCGGCGCCAAAATAACATGAGCGAGCGTTTTCCAGTCTGAAATATAGGCCAGTGAGCCCACCGCACGAAACATCATTATAACGTCACAATTACGTTGTAATAAAGGGCTCGCTCTTGACGACGGACGGTTTAAATTGTATGCCATCATTGCGAGATCGTCTATAGTAATCTGGAAGAACAATGATCCTGACAGGCATACGAATGTCTGTCTTATTGATTCTACCAATTGGCGGATGTCTTGCGGGTATGTAACAATCTCTAATGTAGAAACGTACAAATGTTTTGCGCAGAACGATATTCTGTTGCTGTTGCTATATTCGGCGTTGCTGTGTAAAAAGTGTTTAGCAGCAGAGAGAAGTAAACCACGTTGACAGTGTGTCATTGAATCGATATAGCTGGTCGTATATTCCCGATAATAATGGTTTCTTACTAGGCCTATGACTTAGGAAGGCGCTTCCTGCTACCCCTCCTCGTACAGTTGGCACGCCGTCGTTCGATAGGTGGCGCTGACTGTGTCACAAACGTCACAGATTCGCGTGTATCTTCAATCATCTCATGAATATGTATCTCTGTTTTCCAAAATGTTCACATCACATGAGAGAAACGGGCAGCATACGTGTATTAATCATCGTCTGCATTATAGTCGTATTATTAGTTTGTGTTAATGTGTGCCTGCATGTTAAGCATTTGCATTTTTGAAATACATTAAAAACGGACACATTAAATTAAAAGGGGTGTTTAAACAATTAGAATATCGATAGAATAATTATAGTTTAATAAAGTCATTGTACATAATGTGTGTGCTAGTGAGTGTATGAAGCTTCGAGTGTGTGCTTGTTTTTCAAGTAGAATGTATGAAAAATAGTTTAATAAAATTAATTGTTTAAATACCTTAAATAAATAATATCGGTACAACATTCCGAAAGAGGAGATCTAATAATTGAAAAATCTGGTTGATCCTGTCTTCAGAACAGGTATAAGTTAGGCTAAGGTAGGTTATTATACGGTTACTCTATTGCAACAAAATTACAGCTCCATAAAAACGTTTAAGTTGATTATGTAGATTGTCTCTGTATTTTATAAATTTATGTATCCATTGAGAATGTTTATGTTTGTGTTACTTATAGTTGACTCATTTATATGGCATGTGTTTGCAGTTAGCCTTTCCATGTAAATCAGTAATTATTTTGTAATTATTATTAGGATCAGAAAAACTGTTTTTGTATAATTTCTCCAATATATTTGAGTTGGTTATTTCAGAGGCAACGTTCAATATAGCTGTTTCATTCTGTAAGTGTATTTTTATTGGGGCATTATCAATAAATATGAAATATGTGTGGGGATCTGAGAATTGTTTGATTATGATACTGCTGTTGATTCTAGCATTAATTTACTAATTTTACAAAAGGAGTTGTCGATCAAAGTGCAATTCAGGGAAGAAAATCTTGTTGGGAATGCTATTTTGGGAAAGAAACTGAATCCTGTTAAGGTGTCGTAAAATTCGCTACAATAGTATTTTTCAACGATGTTAAGCAAGCTTATATTAAAATATGCTGCAATAATTTTCTGAGATACAATTATCAATCTGTGATAATACTGATGCATATTCATCAATATATTGTTTGTATTCACAATTTAGGACTCGAGGAGGTCTGTAACATCATTGTCGCATTCATACTGTTGTTCGATAACATATAATGTTTAATTGCTTTTAAAGCGTGAAAGGTATGTATTTGTTAAAAGCATAATGTATGAACAAATACAAACCGACTCCATCCCAACACAAATTAGTTATGTTATCTGTTGTAAGTCTAATATTCGAGCAATATTTCTGATTACACATCTGGTACTTTATATTCACATCGACGTCTCAGCGAATTGTCCCTGATGTAGCATGTCGATGTGAGTAGAAATCACTAGTTGGGTAATCGGAAATATTACTTGAATGTGTCCTCTGTTGTTACTCTTTAGGCGCTGGTATGCCCCATTCAGATCAACATTGGATCATAATTACACGACACTGTGTTATACACGATACCGTGTTGTACACGATACCGTGTTGTACACAATGTCGTGATTACACACTGAGAAGCAATATTGCGTTGTCACTATAATGTTTTTAGAACAACATATTGTCAAGCGTAATGGACCTTGTAAATATATATTGCATAAGTAATATCCAGTTGTAAAACAATGAATATGGGAAAGTTGTTTTAGAAAACATTGTCTTCCGATAGTGCACACTGAATGCCCAGTGTAAAGCAGTTTGCTATTTGGATTACAAAGGCAATTATGCATTTAGTAACAATGCAAGTCATATTCACAATGCTAATATTTGTGGTATCTTCTATTGTATGGAGATTTCCATACTTCTACACCTTTGGACACGACATGATATAGTGTATCCGAAAACAAATGTTTACATTTTAAAGCTATAAATGGCGGTAATATTGCGTTCTTAGAACGATGGACACAGAAAACCTTTAAATCTAAACATCTCATCCGTTTATTTAGTAAAGCGCTAATGAACTTGTATCATTTCAATAGATATTAATAAAGCTTATATGCCATTTGGAACGGTATACTATGTTAGTATAAGTGCAACAGTTAAACCTGTTAAAATAATGCAACAGTTGCATAACGTATGATTATTAGTATCCAAAGTGGCTGCCAAAGCCACGAAATCAACCCAACGTTTCAGACAGGATTTCTCCCAAACCTGTTAAGATATCCAGCTGCAATTTACGCACTCTCTTTGTAGCACTATAACACATGCTCTGGTGGATGGAAATCTTGATCAAACAATGTGGACGAAGAGTTGACTTTTTTCAATATATATATATATATATATATATATATATATATATATATATACATACACACACATAAATATATACACACACACACACACACACACATATATATATATATATATATATATATATATATATATATATATATATATATATATATATATATATGTAACAAAACACGTATCACTTAGAATTACTATAAGAGACATTCCCAATATCATTTCTTAGGTGCATATCTAATGATGGTGTATTAAAATAGAAAGTGATTTCTGGAAAATTACAAAAACAGAAACTCTATACGTCCACCTCATCTCATGTGCGATTGTCACAAAATGCACAGCGGTGGTTATGTCACAACGAAATATGCTCAATGTGCTCCAGTATCTTAGAATCTGCCTCTAAATTCGTCGGTTTAGTCTTTGAAGCCATTTCTAGCCGAATATGCAGACACGTTCATGTTAACTGCTAGATAAACATTTTCATGGGGCTGGTGTCTTGCTTTTTATCAGCTAGGAAACACGACCACTTCATTTGCATTTTTATTTTACCAAACATTTTCTTGGACCCACTATGATTTTGTTGTAAAATACACATGTAGAGCTCTCGACTAACAAACCTTGTGCAGGTTTGTTTTTGATTCTACATTGCTCCAGTTCACTCAGCTGTACAAATGAGTACCACTGGCTACAGACAAGTGGTGGATATATGTACGAGCAGCCTATGACATATGGCTATATATATATATATATATATATATATATATATATATATATATATATATATATATATATATATATATATATATACTGCTAAAGGCAGCTTATTTCGACCGATTATACATATAGGACCGGCTTATGTAGACCGCTATTTTATGTAGACCAAAACTGGTCTTGTGCACACAGCTAATATATGTCAGTGAAGTACTGTGCGTAATTAATTTTTAAACGAACAACATCTTAAGTGATTTTGAGCATGTTTTTTCCTGCGGCGTGCATATTTTTGAGTATATTGTGTGCCGGGTTATGTATACCGGGTCCAAGTTCTTATAAATCTATACATATGGTATATACCGAACGAAGGGTTAGAGTTTCGTGTTCAGTGTTTGATATGCTTCATACTGATGCAAAATGCTATATTATTAAGTGTAGATTAATAAAACTTGCATTTTGTCTTTGTTGCGAACCGATAGATCCCTCGAATATGGGCTTCCACAAATCCATGTTAGTCGCTAGAGGCGCTAATACGCAACTAGACCCTAGTTGCGTATATCAGCGCCTCCAGCGACTAACGTGGATTTATAATAAATATATTGTTCATGCGTTGCTCCTGTCTACATAAATCGGCATCTGTGCATAAGCGGTTTTATGTAGACCGAATATTTTGCATATACCTTTTTTAAAGAAATATTTTGATGAACTTTCATTATGTGTTAGACATTAATATTAGAAACAATGTTCCAGTTTTACATCTTTGGAAAATGTATTAAATAAAAAATATACCTGGTCTACTTAAGCCGGTCCTCGAGGCACTGGTCGAACTAAGTTGCCTTTAGACTTATATATATATATATATATATACATATATATATATATAATATATATATATATATATATATATATATATATATATATGTGTGTGTGTGTGTGTGTGTGTGTGTGTGTGTGTGTGTGTGTGTGTGTGTGACCTGTTCTGAAGAAATGGGTCACATGTTAAAAAATTAATAACAAATAGAGTTAGTACGATCATTAGAAAGAATATTTATTAGGCTTTCCAACGGTGCAAAAGTTATGGAGCTAGCGCGCGCACAGCCAAAGTTATTCGACACTGAACAAGCTCGGGGTAGAAAACTTCAAAGTGAGAAAATCCCATTTAAAATTCGCGGTCACGCAAGTACAAGATCGAGTGCGTTGTCATTCCTGATTCAGCTGTTTTGCTTCTATTTCACCTTTTTATGTATTCCAAACCCACTCCCAAGTCGCGCTTATTGTCGAAGATATGCCTTGCAAGTAATTTATTGCGGTTATCGCAACCTAATCCGAGTATTTAGCAACGTTTCGTTGCAACGATCCGATCGATTCCGCTTATTTACGGCTAGCGAGTGCGCACTGCGCATGCGTTCACAGCTTTAAGCCAATCAGGGGACCGCGCTTCCTGGCTAGTGACGTTTGTTTACAGATACAGGCCCTCAGATAAACGTCCCTATTGGCTAAAATGGACGTCATTGAGGAATACCGCTAGCAGATACAGGCTGTGGAAATGTTGGGCTTTCCCGTAGTATCAAATATGTCCGCCATGAGGCGAGGAAAACCCCGAAGAATGCGACCCGAACAAGTGCGATTTTCCGGCTTTGTTTTACGAAATTCATGCGTGCAATGTTACGTAGCCTTTCTAAAAAGGTTATAAAATATACTACATAGTAATATAAATGGCAAATATGCATTGCCAGATGATAGAAAAGACATTAAAGTGTGCCTTGATGACGAATATATATATATATATATATATATATATATATATATATATATATATATATATATATATATATATATATATATATATATATATATATATATATATATATATATATGACAAATATTCAAACATTCCTGGTATTCAACCAGTAAATTCATGACATGTAGAGTTGAAAACTGGACTAGATAAAGTGCAGTGATTACAATGAGGATTACACCTGGGACAAACGCTTCGAGGAAAGTCGAAGGGCTGATGGGAGATAGAGACATATCACGTAGATGCGAAGGACAGTGTATTCAGTTGGTGTGTTCCTAACATGCAAACAGCAAACTACTCGCAGGTTTGCGAACACAATCGGGTAAGAAGATTCATGGTATATAAGATAGCTGATAAGAGAATAATAGGTGAACTGAGAGGGGATGTTGGTCAGAACGAATTTTAAAAATAAACCGGTGAGAGGTAGGTTGAAATGGGCCAGTCATATGGAAAAACTGGGAGATATAAAGATGACAAACACAGCAGATGCCCAGAACGTGGAGGCGAAAAGGAGTTATGTTATCACTCTCAGTGTCTGTGATGGTGAAAGGCTTTTTAGGATTCAAAACAATATTTACCCAATTGTTTGATTAAGGTCAAATTGCATATTGGTGGTGTTCTCATCTTGGCATCCTCTCGAAAGTGGTGAGCTTGGCCATTAATTCCCTTTCCATCGTCTTTTTCCCCCTTATCTCTCCTAACGTTTCTCACGCTACGTTCTCTATCAATAGTCTCCAATTTCGTCTATCTGTTGCTGTTTTTCTCCATTCTTCTCCCATTCTTTCCATGTCTCCCTTAACGCTAGAACATCAACAACACTATGCAATTTGACTTTCATATAGTAACTGGAAAATGCAGGTAAAAGATTAAGGTAAAATTGCATATTGTTGTATATTTTCGCTTTTTCTCCCCGATCGTCGTGAGTGATCTTATTGACGTTATACGTTTTTGTCTTTAGAAAACTCACCGTGTATGAGCAATCCTTGTCAACACTTTGGAACTTGCAAGGAATTTGGCAGCCTGTTCTTTTGCCGTTGTCCACCAGAGTACGTCGGAGTTCTGTGTGAAAGTATGTATTCCAGTTGAACTTCACAAGAACATTCATAATTATTATAATATTACTTCGTTAAGCAATAAGAAAGCACTTGTACATAGCGTCCCGAAATGTGGTTGTGTGTATTTGTGCTTGGGTGAGTGCGTGTGAATGTTTATGTATGTATATAACGAATGACAAAGGCTTACAAACAGATTTGTTCAGAGTAGAGCGGTCGTGGTCAACAGCAAATCCAGCATCAGTGGCCATAACAATAAGTAAGGAAACAACAGAAGACAGCTTTACATATCTTTGGTGTGACCGTGTTTAGCTACACCATATAAATTCACAACGCAATTGCCTCTGCAGTGAAATTACTGGAGAGAATTTACAGAACTGGTGACGTATGTTTCACAACTAAGTTCAACTTATTCAGATCACTTGTATTCTGCGTCTTTTATACCGAAAGATCGACTGAGTGATACAGTGAGTGAGTGATAGAGTGAGTGAGTGAGTGAGTCACAGTTAAGGGCGAGAAGCTGCAAGCTGTAAGAAGTTCACATATCTCGACAGTACCCTGTCCGGAAATGTGCTTATCGACTGCGAAGGTGACGCGAGAATCGCCAAAGCAGACACAGCTTTCGGAAGGCTTCGTAAGAATGTGTGGGAACGATAAGGTTGTTGCCTCGACCTCTCTCCGCTATGCCTACGAAACATGGAGAATTTACTGTTGTCATGCAAGGAAGTTAAACAAAGTCCACATCAGTTGCCTGCGCAGATTGCTTCGCATCACCTGGCAAGACATGATCCCAGACACGGTGGTCCTCATGCGTGCAGAGCATCAAGGCATCCATGTTCTACTGAAGAAAGCTCAACTTTGATGAACTGACCATGTTGTCAGAAAGAGCGATGGAAGATTACCGAAGCGTCTGCTCTATGGACAACTATCAGAGGGGAGGAGGTTTCCTGGCGGTCAACGCAAATATTACAAAGACTCGCTGAAATTCTCCTTACAGGCCTTCGAAATCAACAACGAGTCTTGGGAAAGCTTAACAACTAAGCGAGGCACCTGGCCCAGCCTCATCCGGAAGGGAGCTGAATCCTATGAACAAACCAGGATACGCCAGGTAGAAGAAAAGAGACTGCTCTGCAAATCCAGTGCTGCGGAAACAAGCTTTTGCGATTATTACTATTCTTCAATGCCCGAACTGCGACAGAACATTTCCTCTATTCGTTCCTTGTGCCTCGCTTCATTCAGGACTGCACTAAAGGTATATTGCCTGCCCTGGACACAATGCCGTTTTTGTGTGCCTGCGTCCTTGTCGCTCGGAGTTGTGCACCTAACAATCCCAAATTAACTACAGCTTAGTTTGTTTACGGTAGGTAAAGACAACACAACATACCTTAAAATAGTAATATGGCAATCCAGATCGTGTATTTAAAACTGGATTGCCTGGCGCTCAACTGTGGTGTGCGCTCTGGTGATTGTACATTGAAAGACATACAATAGCATGATATATAATAAGCACCCAAGTGCAAATAATAGCTTAGAATACACTAAGCTGTTTGAATGCATACTAATACAATGTGTCGCATAATAGTGTTCCGAAAAAAAACTCATGCGTTAGGCGAAAGTATACATTGACAGAAACCGTAAAGGGGGGAAACAATTATTCCATTGTGCTGTGTCGCACACTTCACAGCGAAGACCAATACTACTCGGATACTGATGAGAGAGCTGCTATTCGCAGATGACAGTGCACTGGTTGCACACTCTGCTGAAGGGAGGCAGAATATAGTGGATACTTTCTCCGATGCGTCAAGTCGTTTGGCCTGAAGATTAACATGAAGAAGACCGAGGTGCTGTACCAACCCAACTCAACAAAAACACGAGAGGAGGATATCATGGTTGATGGAAACAAGCTGAACTCTGTTCTGGAATTCACCTACCTCGGAGAAATTGATGCATTGGTGATGAAATACAGAGAAGGATGGCCATGGCTAGCGTCTTTCGGCCGATTAAGCCAGATACTCTGGAACAACCACCATGTGTCCATGGGGGTTAAAGGCAAGATATACCGTTCAATCGTGCTCTCTATCCTCCTCTACGGAGCCAAGGCCTGGACAGTGTACATACGACAGGTGCAAAAGCTGCATGCCTTCATGATGCGACATCTGCGTTCGATCATGAGAATAACCTGGATGGACAAAGTGACAAACAAGGAAATACACGAACGGACAGGGCTGCCATCTATGGAAGATCTTCTGGTCAGAAAGAATTTCCGGTGGACTGGACACCTCATGAGGATGTCACCAGACAGACTATCAAAAGCAGGTTCTCTACTCTCAACTGTCTTCTGGTCAAAGAAAGAGAGGGCGCCCTCGTCTCCGTTTCAAGGTTACCACCAAAAGAAACATGAAGATGAGAGACATAAAGATCGACTCATGGACATCACTCTCACAGCAGAGAGATAAACGGAGAGCAACAGTCAAGTGATGGAAGCAGTCTTTGTCGCTCCGCGACCGACAGCGTGATGATGATGATGGTTGTATATGCATAACGTATTGTTGTTGTTGCATAACGTAATGTTGCGAAAAAAAAATTGTTTTTTTTTAATTTGATATCTTAGATGTTTTGAGATGTACATTTTTGCTCGCTTTTCGATTATGGATACTTCAATATGTGTACCCATAACTACATTCATTCTTATTTTACTTAACTGTTTCATATCTAGTGATTTACATAGCATATGTTGCGTTTGATTTCGTTTGTAGATAAGTCCCCGTGTAAAAGCAACCCGTGTGCAAACGGAGGACGATGCATTCCTACGCCTTATCGGACGGGGTTTGAATGTGCATGCATGACGGGATATTATGGTTTAACATGTGCAGGTAGGAAAACACACACACAAACACACACACGCACGCACGCACGCACGCACACACACACACACATACACACGCATACATACACTCGAACAAACAAACAAACAAACAAACAAACAAACAAACAAACAAACAAACAGACAAACAAACAAACACACAAACAAACAAACAATCAATCAATCAATCAAACAAACAAACAAACAAACACACAAACAAACACACACACACACACACACACGCACACACAATCACACAAATACACAAACACACACGCGCACGCGCGTGTGTGTGTGTTTAAATTGTATGTCATCATTGCGAGATCGTCTATAGTAATCTGGAAGAACAATGATCCTGACAGGCATAAGAATGCCTTTCTTACTGATGTCTTGCGGGTATGTAACAATCTGTAATGTAGAAACGTACACATGTTTTGCGCAGAACGATATTCTGTTGCTGTTGCTATATTCGGCGTTGCTGTGTTTAGCAGCAGAGAGAAGTAAACCACGTTGACAGTGAGTCATTGAATCGTTATAGCTGGTAGTATATGCCCGATAATAATGGTTTCTTACTAGGCCTATGACTTAGGAACACGCTTCTCGCTACCCCTCCTCATACAGTTGGCACGCCGACGATCGATAGGTGGCGCTGACTGTGTCATAAACGTCACAGATTCCCGTGTATTTTCTATCATCTCATGAATATGTATCGCTGTTTTCCAAAGTGTTCAAATCACACGAGAGAAACAGGCAGCATACGTGTATTAATCACCGTCTGCATTATAGTCGTATTATTAGTTTGTGTTAATGTGTGCCTGAATGTTATGCATTTGCATTATTGAAATACATTAAAAACTGACACATTAAATTAAAAGGGGTGTGTATACAATTAGAATACCGATAGAATAATTATAGTTTAATAAAGTCATTGTACATAATGTGTGTGTTAGTGTGTGTATGAAGCTTCGAATGTGTGCTTGTTTTCAAGTAGAATGTATGACAAATAGTTTAAAAAAAATTATTGTTTAAATACCTTAAATAAATAATATCGGTACAACATTCCGAAAGAGGAGATCTAATAATTGAAAAACCTGGTTGATCCTGTCTTCAGAACAGTTATAAGATAGGCTAAGGTAGGTAATTATACGGTTTCTCTATTGCAACAAAATTGCAGTTCCATAAAAACGTTTAAGTTGATTATGTAGATTGTCTCTGTATTTTATAAATTTATGTATCCATTGAGAATGTTTATGTTTGTGTTACTTAATGTTGACCCATTTACATGGCATGTGTTTGCAGTTAGCCTTTCCATGTACATCAGTAATTATTTTGTAATTATTATTAGGATCAGAAAAACTGTTTTTGTCTAATTTCTCCAATATATTTGAGTTGGTTATTTCAGAGGCAACGTTCAACATAGCTGTTTCATTCTGTAAGTGTATTTTTATTGGGACATTATGAAAAAATATGAAACGTGTGTGGTGATCTGAGAATTTTTTGGTTATGATACTGCTGTTGATTCTAGCATTAATTTACCAATTTTACAAAAGCAGATGTCGTTCAAAGTGCCATTCAGGGAAGAAAATCTTGTTGGGAATGTTATTTTGGGAACGAAACTGAATCCTGTTAAGGTGTCGTAAAATTCGCTACAATAGTATTTTTCAATGATGTCAAGCAAGCTTATATTAAAATATGCTGCAATACTTTTTTGAGATAAACATATCAATCTGTGATAATACTGATGCATATTCATCAATATATTGTTTGTATTCACAATTTAGGATTCGAGGAGGTCTGTATATGTTACCAACTATCACAGGTTACTAACCTGTCAAGAAGCAAACAACCAAGTATTTGTATTCATACAAATTCAAGAGTCAGGTCGGATGTGTTTGTAAGTGTGAGTGTTTGTCTACGTGTGCGCATGCGCTATATGTGTACACTGGCGGGAGCTACCATCCATATGTGTAGGATACGGATCATATTTGTTAGCAATAATTTAAGTTTGAACGTCGTGACTGATCGCATTGATGTTATACGTTTTATTTTACCTTTAGGCACCTCAGAGTTTGATGTGTGTGACAGCAATCCTTGTGAACACTTTGGGAGGTGCGAAAGCATGAAGGAGGGCGTATTCCGCTACTTCCTATGCCGCTGTTCTCGCGGCTACTGGGGATTGCAGTGTGAAAGTATATATTCCAGTTGAACTTCACAAGAGCATTCATATATATTGTTTAAGGAAAAGCACGTACTCGCATCTCGGGAATACATACATATACATATTTATGTAGGCATGTAGTTATATAGGTTTGTTTGTTTGTATGTATGTATGTATGTATGTATGTATGTATGTATGTATGTATGTATGTATGTATGTATGTATGTATGTATGTATGTATGTAAGTATGTATGTATGTATGTATGTACGCATGTGCGTATGTACGTATGTACGTATCTACGTATGCATGTATGTATGTATGTATGTATGTAAGTATGTATGTATGTATGTATGTACGTATGTACGTATGTACGTATGTACGTATCTACGTATGCATGTATGTATGTATGTATATATGTATGTATGTATGTATATATGTATGTATGTATGTATGTATGACTGTTCACATATACACGTATGTATGTACAAATGTTCACATATATGTATGTATATATATATATATGTGTGTGTATGTGCATGTTTATGCAAATGTATGTGCTTTTACATGCGTGCGTGTAATCCATTTATTGTACTAAATTAGATGACAAAGATAGTATGACAAAAATGTACCTATCGAATGCACCATCTCTTTAGCTAAGTGTGTTTGTGGTGTTTGTAATAGTTTTTCAGAAATATAACATCATTGCCGCATTCATACTGTTGTTCGATAACATATAATGTTTAATTGCTTATAAAGCGTGAAAAGTATGTATTTGTTAAAAGCATAATGTATAACAAAAATACAGACCGACTCCACCCCAACACAAATTAGTTATGTTATCTGTTGTAAGTCTAATATTCGAGCAATATTTCTGATTACACATCTGGTACTTTATATTCACATCGACGTCTCAGCGAATTGTCCCTGATGTAACATGTCGATGTGAGTAGAAATCACTAGTTGGGTAATCGGAAATATTACTTGAATGTGTCCTCTGTTGTTACTCTTTAGGCGCTGGTATGCCCCATTCAGATCAACATTGGATCATAATTACACGACACTGTGTTATACACGATACCGTGTTGTACACGATACCGTTTT
>OZ024864.1:24023362-24028362 GCA_964017155.1 Oasisia sp. SBJ-2009 | reverse complement strand
AGAGTAGAGCGGTCGTGGTCAACAGCAAATCCAGCATCAGTGGCCATAACAATAAGTAAGGAAACAACAGAAGACAGCTTTAAATATCTTTGGTGTGACCGTGTTTAGCTACACCATATAAATTCACAACGCAATTGCCTCTGCAGTGAAATTACTGGAGAGAATTTACAGAACTGGTGACGTATGTTTCACAACTAAGTTCAACTTATTCAGATCACTTGTATTCTGCGTCTTTTATACCGAAAGATCGACTGAGTGATACAGTGAGTGAGTGATAGAGTGAGTGAGTGAGTGAGTCACAGTTAAGGGCGAGAAGCTGCAAGCTGTAAGAAGTTCACATATCTCGACAGTACCCTGTCCGGAAATGTGCTTATCGACTGCGAAGGTGATGCGAGAATCGCCAAAGCAGGCACAGCTTTCGGAAGGCTTCGTAAGAATGTGTGGGAACGATAAGGTTGTTGCCTCGACCTCTCTCCGCTATGCCTACGAAACATGGAGAATTTACTGTTGTCATGCAAGGAAGTTAAACAAAGTCCACATCAGTTGCCTGCGCAGATTGCTTCGCATCACCTGGCAAGACATGATCCCAGACACGGTGGTCCTCATGCGTGCAGAGCATCAAGGCATCCATGTTCTACTGAAGAAAGCTCAACTTTGATGAACTGACCATGTTGTCAGAAAGAGCGATGGAAGATTACCGAAGCGTCTGCTCTATGGACAACTATCAGAGGGGAGGAGGTTTCCTGGCGGTCAACGCAAATATTACAAAGACTCGCTGAAATTCTCCTTACAGGCCTTCGAAATCAACAACGAGTCTTGGGAAAGCTTAACAACTAAGCGAGGCACCTGGCCCAGCCTCATCCGGAAGGGAGCTGAATCCTATGAACAAACCAGGATACACCAGGTAGAAGAAAAGAGACTGCTCTGCAAATCCAGTGCTGCGGAAACAAGCTTTTGCGATTATTACTATTCTTCAATGCCCGAACTGCGACAGAACATTTCCTCTATTCGTTCCTTGTGCCTCGCTTCATTCAGGACTGCACTAAAGGTATATTGCCTGCCCTGGACACAATGCCGTTTTTGTGTGCCTGCGTCCTTGTCGCTCGGAGTTGTGCACCTAACAATCCCAAATTAACTACAGCTTAGTCTGTTTACGGTAGGTAAAGACAACACAACATACCTTAAAATAGTAATATGGCAATCCAGATCGTGTATTTAAAACTGGATTGCCTGGCGCTCAACTGTGGTGTGCGCTCTGGTGATTGTACATTGAAAGACATACAATAGCATGGTATATAATAAGCACCCAAGTGCAAATAATAGCTTAGAGTACACTAAGCTGTTTGAATGCATACTAATACAATGTGTCGCATAATAGTGTTCCGAAAGAAAACTCATGCGTTAGGCGAAAGTATACATTGACAGAAACCGTAAAGGGGGGAAACAATTATTCCATTGTGCTGTGTCGCACACTTCACAGCGAAGACCAATACTACTCGGATACTGATGAGAGAGCTGCTATTCGCAGATGACAGTGCACTGGTTGCACACTCTGCTGAAGGGAGGCAGAATATAGTGGATACTTTCTCCGATGCGTCAAGTCGTTTGGCCTGAAGATTAACATGAAGAAGACCGAGGTGCTGTACCAACCCAACTCAACAAAAACACGAGAGGAGGATATCATGGTTGATGGAAACAAGCTGAACTCTGTTCTGGAATTCACCTACCTCGGAGAAATTGATGCATTGGTGATGAAATACAGAGAAGGATGGCCATGGCTAGCGTCTTTCGGCCGATTAAGCCAGAGACTCTGGAACAACCACCATGTGTCCATGCGGGTTAAAGGCAAGATATACCGTTCAATCGTGCTCTCTATCCTCCTCTACGGAGCCAAGGCCTGGACAGTGTACATACGACAGGTGAAAAAGCTGCATGCCTTCATGATGCGACATCTGCGTTCGATCATGAGAATAACCTGGATGGACAAAGTGACAAACAAGGAAATACACGAACGGACAGGGCTGCCATCTATGGAAGATCTTCTGGTCAGAAAGAATTTCCGGTGGACTGGACACCTCATGAGGATGTCACCAGACAGACTATCAAAAGCAGGTTCTCTACTCTCAACTGTCTTCTGGTCAAAGAAAGAGAGGGCGCCCTCGTCTCCGTTTCAAGGTTACCACCAAGAGAAACCTGAAGATGAGAGACATAAAGATCGACTCATGGACATCACTCTCACAGCAGAGAGATAAACGGAGAGCAACAGTCAAGTGATGGAAGCAGTCTTTGTCGCTCCGCGACCGACAGCGTGATGATGATGATGGTTGTATATGCATAACGTATTGTTGTTGTTGCATAACGTAATGTTGCGAAAAAAAATTGTTTTTATTTAATTTGATATCTTAGATGTTTTGAGATGTACATTTTTGCTCGCTTTTCGATTATGGATACTTCAATATGTGTACCCATAACTACATTCATTCTTATTTTACTTAACTGTTTCATATCTAGTTATTTACATAGCATATGTTGCGTTTGATTTCGTTTGTAGATAAGTCCCCGTGTAAAAGCAACCCGTGTGCAAACGGAGGACGATGCATTCCTACGCCTTATCGGACGGGGTTTGAATGTGCATGCATGACGGGATATTATGGTTTAACATGTGCAGGTAGGAAAACACACACACAAACACACACACGCACGCACGCACGCACGCACGCACACACACACACATACACACGCATACATACACTCGAACAAACAAACAAACAAACAAACAAACAAACAAACAAACAAACAAACAAACAAACAAACAAACAAACAAACAAACAAACAGACAAACAAACAAACACACAAACAAACAAACAATCAAACAAACAAACAAACAAACAAACAAACACACAAACAAACACACACACACACACACACACACACACACACACACGCACACACAATCACACAAATACACAAACACACACGCGCACGCGCGTGTGTGTGTGTTTAAATTGTATGTCATCATTGCGAGATCGTCTATAGTAATCTGGAAGAACAATGATCCTGACAGGCATAAGAATGCCTTTCTTACTGATGTCTTGCGGGTATGTAACAATCTGTAATGTAGAAACGTACACATGTTTTGCGCAGAACGATATTCTGTTGCTGTTGCTATATTCGGCGTTGCTGTGTTTAGCAGCAGAGAGAAGTAAACCACGTTGACAGTGAGTCATTGAATCGTTATAGCTGGTAGTATATGCCCGATAATAATGGTTTCTTACTAGGCCTATGACTTAGGAACACGCTTCTCGCTACCCCTCCTCATACAGTTGGCACGCCGACGATCGATAGGTGGCGCTGACTGTGTCATAAACGTCACAGATTCCCGTGTATTTTCTATCATCTCATGAATATGTATCGCTGTTTTCCAAAGTGTTCAAATCACACGAGAGAAACAGGCAGCATACGTGTATTAATCACCGTCTGCATTATAGTCGTATTATTAGTTTGTGTTAATGTGTGCCTGAATGTTATGCATTTGCATTATTGAAATACATTAAAAACTGACACATTAAATTAAAAGGGGTGTGTATACAATTAGAATACCGATAGAATAATTATAGTTTAATAAAGTCATTGTACATAATGTGTGTGTTAGTGTGTGTATGAAGCTTCGAATGTGTGCTTGTTTTCAAGTAGAATGTATGACAAATAGTTTAAAAAAAATTATTGTTTAAATACCTTAAATAAATAATATCGGTACAACATTCCGAAAGAGGAGATCTAATAATTGAAAAACCTGGTTGATCCTGTCTTCAGAACAGTTATAAGATAGGCTAAGGTAGGTAATTATACGGTTTCTCTATTGCAACAAAATTGCAGTTCCATAAAAACGTTTAAATTGATTATGTAGATTGTCTCTGTATTTTATAAATTTATGTATCCATTGAGAATGTTTATGTTTGTGTTACTTAATGTTGACCCATTTACATGGCATGTGTTTGCAGTTAGCCTTTCCATGTACATCAGTAATTATTTTGTAATTATTATTAGGATCAGAACAACTGTTTTTGTCTAATTTCTCCAATATATTTGAGTTGGTTATTTCAGAGGCAACGTTCAACATAGCTGTTTCATTCTGTAAGTGTATTTTTATTGGGACATTATGAAAAAATATGAAACGTGTGTGGTGATCTGAGAATTTTTTGATTATGATACTGCTGTTGATTCTAGCATTAATTTACCAATTTTACAAAAGCAGATGTCGTTCAAAGTGCCATTCAGGGAAGAAAATCTTGTTGGGAATGTTATTTTGGGAACGAAACTGAATCCTGTTAAGGTGTCGTAAAATTCGCTACAATAGTATTTTTCAATGATGTCAAGCAAGCTTATATTAAAATATGCTGCAATACTTTTTTGAGATAAACATATCAATCTGTGATAATACTGATGCATATTCATCAATATATTGTTTGTATTCACAATTTAGGATTCGAGGAGGTCTGTATATGTTACCAACTATCACAGGTTACTAACCTGTCAAGAAGCAAACAACCAAGTATTTGTATTCATACAAATTCAAGAGTCAGGTCGGATGTGTTTGTAAGTGTGAGTGTTTGTCTACGTGTGCGCATGCGCTATGTGTGTACACTGGCGGGAGCTACCATCCATATGTGTAGGATACGGATCATATTTGTTAGCAATAATTTAAGTTTGATCGTCGTGACTGATCGCATTGATGTTATACGTTTTATTTTACCTTTAGGCACCTCAGGGTTTGATGTGTGTGACAGCAATCCTTGTGAACACTTTGGGAGGTGCGAAAGCAAGAAGAGCCTATTATTCCGCCGCTACTTCCAATGTCACTGTTCTCGCGGCTACTGGGGATTGCAGTGTGAAAGTATGTATTCCAGTTGAACTTCACAAGAGCATTCATATATATTGTTTAAAGAAAAGCACGTACTCGCATCTCGGGAATACATACATATACATATTTATGTAGGCAT
>OZ024864.1:24015862-24018362 GCA_964017155.1 Oasisia sp. SBJ-2009 | reverse complement strand
TGGGCCACTCATATGGAAAGACTGGGAGATACAAAGGTGACAAACACAGCAGATGCCCAGAACGTGGAGGCGAAAAGAGTTATGTTATCACTCTCAGTGTCTGTGATGGTTAAAGGCTTTTTAAGATTCAAAACAATATTTACCCAATTATTTGATTAAGGTCAAATTGCATATTGGTGGTGTTCTCATCTTGGCATCCTCTCGAAAGTGGTGAGCTTGGCCATGAATTCCCTTTCCATCGTCTTTTTACCCCTTCTCTCTCCTGACGTTTCTCACGCTACGTTCTCTATCAACAGTCTCCAATTTCGTCTATCTGTGGCTCTTTTTCTCCATTCTTCTCCCATTCTTTCCATGTGTCCCTTAACGCGAGAACATCAACGACAATATGCAATTTGACCTTCATATAGTAACTGGAAAATGCAAGTAAAAGATTAAGGTAAAATTGCATATTGTTGTATAATTTCGCTTCTTTTCCCGATCGTCGTGAGTGATCTTATTGACGTTATACGTTTATGTCTTTAGAAAACGCACCGTGTATGAGCAATCCTTGTCAACACTTTGGAACTTGCAAGGATATTGGCAGCCAGTTCTTTTGCCGTTGTCCACCAGAGTACGCCGGAGTTCTGTGTGAAAGTATGTATTCCAGTTGAACTTCACAAGAACATTCATAATTATTATAATATTACTTCGTTAAGCAACAAGAAAGCACTTGCAAATAGCGTCCCGAAATGTGGTTGTGTGTATATGTGCTTGGGTGAGTGCGTGAGAATGTATATGTATGTATATAACGAATGACAAAGGCTTACCAACAGATTTGTTCAGAGTAGAGCGGTCATGGTCAACAGCAAATCCAGCATCAGTGGCCATAACAATAAGTAAGGAAACAACAGAAGACAGCTTTAAATATCTTTGGTGTGACCGTGTTTAGCTACACCATATAAATTCACAACGCAATTGCCTCAGCAGGGAAGTTACTGCAGATGATTTACAAAACTGGTGACGTATGTTTCACAACTAAGTTCAAATTATTCAGATCACTTGTATTCTGCGTCTTTCTATACCGAAAGATCCACTGAGTGACACAGTGAGTGAGTGAGTGAGTGAGTGAGTCACAGTCAAGGGCCAGAAGCTGCAAGCTGTAAGAAGTTCACATATCTCGGCAGTACCCTGTCCAGATATGTGCTTATCGACTGCGAAGCTGACGCGATAATCGCCAAAGCAGACACAGCTTTCGGAAGGCTTCGTAAGAATGTGTGGGAACGATAAGGTGCAAGGAAGTTAAACAAAGTCCACACCAGTTGCCTGCGCAGATTGCTTCGCATCACCTGGCAAGACATGATCCCAGACACGGTGGTCCTCATGCGTGCAGAGCATCAAGGCATCCATGTTCTACTGAAGAAAGCTCAACTTTGATGAACTGACCATGTTGTCAGAAAGAGCGAGGGAAGATTACCGAAGCGTCTGCTCTACGGACAACTATCAGAGGGGAGGAGGTTTCCTGGCGGTCAACGCAAATATTACAAAGACTCGCTGAAATTCTCCTTACAGGCCTTCGAAATCAACAACGAGTCTTGGGAAAGCTTAACAACTAAGCGAGGCACCTGGCCCAGCCTCATCCGGAAGGGAGCTGAATCCTATGAACAAACCAGGATACTCCAGGTAGAAGAAAAGAGACTGCTCCGCAAATCCAGTGCTGCGGAAACAAGCTTTGCGATTATTACTATTCTTCAATGCCCGAACTGCGACAGAACATTTCCTCTATTCGTTCCTTGTGCCTCGCTTCATGCAGGACTGCACTAAAGGTATATTGCCTGCCCTGGACACAATGCCGTTTTTGTGTGCCTGCGTCCTTGTCACTCGGAGTTGTGCACCTAACAATCCCAAATTAACTACAGCTTAGTCTGTTTACGGTAGGTAAAGACGACACAACATACCTCAAAATAGTAATATGGCAATCCAGATCGTGTATTTAAAACTGGATTGCCTGGCGCTCAACTCTGGTGTGCGCTCTGGTGATTGTACATTGAAAGACATACAATAGCATGGTATATAATAAGCATCCAAGTGCAAATAATAGCTTAGCGTACACTCAGCTGTTTGAATGCATACTAATACAATGTGTCGCATAATAGTATACCGAAAGAAAACTCATGCGTTAGGCGAAAGTATACATTGACAGAAACCGTAAAGGGGGAAACATTTATTCCATTGTGCTCTAGTTTTGTGACGCATACATAATGTGGTTAACAAAAATGTCTCCATAAATGTTGTTAAAATCCGTATCAAAATGGAGTACGGCCGTATCACTTAAAAACCATCAACACCCGTATCGGAAACGGGTTATCCGTATCATGTGGCATGTCTGACCTCCGTCTGTTGTCATGCAAATATATGTAGATACGAAACCATCGTAGGCTTAAATGTATAAATATATATGTTAAATTTCGAAGTTTATGTTTTGGGGACGCAGGAAGACGACACATAATAATACATAGTGACC
>OZ024864.1:23988362-24008362 GCA_964017155.1 Oasisia sp. SBJ-2009 | reverse complement strand
ACACACGAGCAAACATAACTGTCATGCTGTTTGTGTCTGGTTTGCTTCTCAACGATAAATAGATTCATGGGAAAATCATTGTTCCATGTTTTGGTTACGAGCGAGACATGATTGTTTACGCACTAGCTATATAATCTAGGCCTTATGATGATACTATTGTTATTATGGACTGTTAATCTGGAAATACATTTACACAAGTTAGTCATACACGAGAGCTGTGTCAAGGCTATGTATTGCATATTAAAATTTAGTTATAACAGTTATTAAATGTACACACAATGAATTTCGTGTTTGTTTCTTAACGATTCTGTTTTTTTTGGGGGAAAGGGAATCACCTGTATTTCTGTTCAGCAGTTTTGTATTCTAATATAGTTTGTTTCCTAAATAGCAAATACACATAAGGAATTAACGTACTAATGGAACACATGCAAATAGATTTAACAAAACAAATATGTTAATTACATTCGAAAATATAAAAATACACACCATAAATGCAATGTGTTTTGAACCAATTTTAATATCTGGTCATGTCAATTTAATTTAATTTAAGTGACGTTTGACTTCACGTGTGACACTAAGACGTTCCTGGTATGTAAACGGATACTAGGAACGGCACCATAGTAATAAGAGGATCTGTGGATGTCATACTTGATGGTGAGTGCGAAAACCACCTTTTGCTTATAGGGACATGTTATTTGTGTGCCGATTCCATGTTTCCAGTAAACTTTCCTCGAGGTTGTCCACCTAAGTTAGGATCCTAGATATGTGTAGATATCATTGTTCATGTCAAACCTTTTACAGTATTCCATGTCTGTTTTCAGTAAAAAAAAAAACACCTGAAATTGGCCCCCTAGGTAAAAGGCGCCCACACATTGGACATATCGCTGTGTTATGTGTTTTCAATATGTGCAATCCTAAATATAAGATATTATCATTTATCATACATCTAAGCAATTGTAATGCCATTAAATAGTGTCTGTGTATCTGTGACACCTATCTAATTTGCACTTGGAATTATATATTGTCTGTGTAATATTTGGGTTTCTTGCCTAATGATTCTTATTATAGCTCGATGCCCTGAAGTGAGGGCATGCCGCGATAGCGGGTATTTCCCGTCCCTGTGCCAGAATAGTCAGTACTACATTGATTGCGGTGACATGACTCCGTCTCTGAAACAGTGCCCCAAAGACGAAGTGTTCGAATATGAAACACGGCGATGCGGTGAGCTCATTATACATTGACAAGTATCTTACATTCGTCTAAACGTGCAACGATTACCTTTTAAGCCGTCCTCCAAATACGCTGTATATACAACTCACCCATTCGCCAAGTTATTCTAGCTTCCTCTTTTCGAAATAATCAAACAACGTTTATCATAGCGTGTTGTGGCGGTGGTTAATGTTACTACACAGCACACGCTAAAGGCACCGCTATAACAACTCGTTTGTAAATATCGACATATCGCGCCACTCGCTGGTCTTCTATATGATTGCATAGTCAAAATTCAATATTCAGAAAACTGTAATGTTTGTTTAAACATTACATTTGAACAAATTATTTCTCCCGTGACACATTAAAATGTACGGAAGCCCGCTGGTGCCATGGTAAAAATTATATTTTCTGACAGCCGCCACATAATTGTATGGCGGCCGCCACTTATTTATATGGCGGCCGCCACTTATTTATATGGCGGCCGCCACTTAAACGGCCGCAAGATAATTAAGTGACGGCCGCCAGATAATTAAATGGCCGCCGCCAGATAATTAAGTAGCGGCGGTCAGAAA
This sequence comes from Oasisia sp. SBJ-2009, assembly GCA_964017155.1. Lineage (NCBI taxonomy): Eukaryota > Metazoa > Annelida > Polychaeta > Sabellida > Siboglinidae > Oasisia > Oasisia sp. SBJ-2009. The sequence continues at coordinate 24,006,578 of OZ024864.1, read as the reverse complement.
AATACATATTCACCGTGGCACCAACGGGCTTCTGTAAAAATGCCAGTGATAAGATTGGTGATAGAGATTCCGTTGATAAGACACCTACTACTTCGCCATGTCTGTCTGCTCCTCGTCGATCACGGCCCTCCAAACCGCACTGTCGTTGGGTGTTCTTAGTAGTTATGTTGTGTAATGTTGATAGGCTATCAATTATTTTGTTCAATGGCGTTCTCATAATTTTTTCTTTCAATCTCTCCAATTGATACAAGGTGTTCAAATTTTGTTTTAATCTTTCACGATGTGCCCTATTTTGATAGTTGACGTTGTTTTTGTAGTTGGCTGTCTTAAGGATTTCTTCATTGCTTTTCATGTATCTCCATAAAACTCTCTTATCTTCATTCATCATAAAAAAACATTTACCTTGTATCGATGGTGTGTTGTGTTCATTCATGATTCACAATCACAATATTAATATGGGCTCTACGCAACACCGTAATACTTGTTTTCCCACCGCAATCGATATGTGTTTGTTTATTAAGATATTTTCCATGTTACTGAAAGCTGCCTTGGCCGGTGCAATTCTTCTCTGGATCACAACTTCACATTGGTCGTCAGATGTTATTATTAATAAAAAAATATGTAAATGTTTGAACTTGCTTAAGATAGTGCCGTGTTTTAATATGTTGATTGTTGCAAATTAAGTTTTCTTTCAGATGATCATGATGTTTATTTTCTTTTTATTCAGGGACATATGTTCTACTTACTTTCCTTTATTACTGTATCTAACATCAGTTGTAAATATATATATATATATATATATATATATTTCAATATCAGCTATTAGTATATTGTTGTGTTCATATCTTTATCTTCCTATCATATGTTTACGTGGTATCCTCCAGAGCTTGAATATCTCACATATCTTATAATAAACATAAGCAAATCTCGAAGTATAAAGAACACAGATCGTGGCATAGGACACAACCCTTGTCTTACGCCACGTTTTATTTATTGACATGTACTGATGTCGTTCCCTATTTGTGCTGGCGCCAGTATATATTTCTCACAACTCTTAGGACAGCCTCATCAGCGTTCAAATAGTATATTGAAGAAGTCAATCACCATCTTAATTCCAAATTGATCTAAAAACTCAAACATTTATACGAGTAGCATACATAAGCCCAATTATCACACAGTTCCTTTCGTATAACTTTGTGGATTGGAATGGTCGGGATTAATCGCACTGGCGTTAAATGTTTGTTGCTTTTAGAGACCAGGCCGGCCAATGCGTGTCAGAATAATCAATGTGAAAATGGGAACTGTTTGGTTGTACTGAACGAAGAAGATTCGTACAACTGCGCTTGTTTTCCAGGTTACGAGGGATTTACGTGTAACTGTAAATATTCCAGTTAAATTTCAAAACGGTTTAACACATTTCGTTATAAAGACAAGACAGTACCCATATTGAGCATCCATCCATATTGTTTTGTATGTGTGTGGTGGGGTTGTATGTTTGTATGTGTACGTGTGTGTATGTTTGTATGTTCGTGTATGCGTATGTGTGTGCATGCTACATGTTAGCATGATTTGTTTTAGTGTGAACATGTGCGCGTGTTTGTACGGTGAGATTTTCGAATGCAATAGGCCACATCGGGTTTCAATTTCAATACGAATGTGTGTATGCCGTTTTACTTGGCAAGCAGCTCGTGTACTTGGTATTATAAAAGACTACAAGGCAAACATCGCATTACGCTCGCGTATTTGTGTGAGTGAGTTTGAGTTTAGACTGGGCGGGTGGTGTGTACGCGGGAGTGTAGACGCGCATTCTGCTTTTGTACGTGCGCATTATTGAGTATGGAAATGAGCGGGTGCGTGAGTGAGTGTGAGTAGTGTTTGTGTAAATGTGTGCGTAGTGAGTGAATGTCCTCCTAGTGTGTTATGTGTAGGAGTGTGTAAGCGGTCGTGCGCGAATGTGTGTGCGTACATTATTGGTACGTCTGTGGGTATTGGTGTGCGTTTGCAGAGTGTGTGTCATGCTTATTTCAGAGCACACCGATTTGTATTCTTTGATCAGATTTTTTTCATTCATGTAATCTTGTTTATTGTGATCGACTGGAGTGATCTCACCGTTGTGATTGTTGTGTTGTTTTTTAGTCAATAGAATGTACGATCCGTGTTTGGATAATCCTTGCGCAAACTCCGGGACATGCAGGGCTATTAGGGAATATGACAGCCCGTTGATGTGCGAGTGTTCACCACCTTACCACGGATATCAATGCAAACGTGTGTAGTCAGTATAATTTCAACATCGTGTTCACAAACTTTGTTAACAGACAATACATTATTCGTGTGTGGGAATTTGTGTAAATGTGTGTGAGTGCGTGCATGCGTGCGTGCGCGCGTGTGTACGTGAGTGTCTTAGGTGCGTGAGTTTGTTTGGAGATATTTTCGAATGCGAATGTGGCACACCGATATGCGCATGTGCGTTGTGTATGTATTACACAAGTGGGTGCGAATGTGTTTTCACATATTTCAGCAGACAGCAGTCGCGTTGCACGTTCCAAAACATGTGTGTGTGTGTGTGTGTGTGTGTGTGTGTGTGTGTGTGTGTGTGTGTGTGTGTGTGTGTGTGTGTGTGTGTGTGTGTGTGTGTGTGTGTGTGAACGTGCATGTTTATGTGTAGTAGGTGTATTACGGGTCTGTTTCTGGTGTGCGTTTGAGGTTTGTGGATAATGCTTACTCGAGGACATGCATTGCATATATAACAATCATTTATGAATGTTGTATGTGCGTGCGAGCATACTAGACAGTAGAATTGCTCGTGGGTATGTGCGTATGTGTCTCTATTCTACCCGTTTAGAGATGTATATTTATTTGCGTTCGTGCAAGGACGGTACATGGATTTAAATGTTTATACGTAGCGTCGCTACAGTAAATGGTTCTTATGGGGAATTGTCGCACTGATGTCAGAACTGTGTTGTATTTAGAGTATCAGCCGTGCGTAAGTAGTCCTTGTCAAAACGGAGGAACGTGCAAGAAAACAGGACTCTTATACATCTGCACATGTTCAGCAGGTTACACCGGGAATCGCTGTGAAAGTGCGTAATTAAATTTAAAACATATCGTATTAGTTGAGTACCCGTAAGACTGTTAATAACATGTTTGGATGGTTGTATATGTATGCGTGCGGCATGAGTGTGGATATGTGTTTTTTGTTTGGTTTGTGTGTCTGCTGGTGCTTGCGTATACGTATAAGTATAATTCGAGTTTGTGTCTGGGTAATGAAGTGCGTTTGAAGTGTGTATGTAATGCTTACTCCAGAACGTGCAACTATATAAATCATGGATATATATGTATACAGCTGTATATATATATATATATATATATATATATATATATATATATGTGTGTGTGTGTGTGTGTGTGTGTGTGTGTGCGTGTGTATATGCGTGTGTGTGCATGTGTGTATGTGTGTATGTGTGTGTGCGTGTGTGGGTATATGCGTGTATGCGTGTGTGAGTGTGTGCTTGTGTGCGCGTTTGCATGGGTGTGTGTGTGTGCGTGTCAGACTGCGTGTAAGTGTGTGCGTATGTGTTTGTGTTTCTATACGTTTATAAATGTATATTCGTTTCGTAGCGTTCGAGACGGCGACGACGACGACGACGACGACGACGACGACGACGACGACGTCGACGAAGGCAACACCGATGACGAAGGCGACGACGACGACGACGACGACGACGGCGACGACGAAAGCAACACCGATGACGAAGGCGACGATAGCGACGAAGGCGACGACGACGACGACGGCAACGACGGCCACGGCGACTACAGCAACACATACGACGACTATGTGGAAGACAACGACGCCGATGACGGCGATAACGGCGGCAGATCCACCGGCTGCGGCGGCGACGTGGGCAGCGACAGCCGCAACGACAGTGGCGGCTGCACCGGCGACAATGGCGGCAGCGGCGCCCTCCAAGAAAGGTCCGTATATATATTTTTAAATCTTGTCAGTGAACTGTATCAAAAGGAATACAAAGAAATGTAAGTGTCGTGCTGTTTTAGGCCAACACACCTCACACGTTGTCATGGGATGCGAATCTAAAATCGACAGCACATGTCACCTGGCATTGTCATGTGATTAGGTTCACCGAGATTACTGTAAATGTTAGTTTTTAGGTTATGAGCAATGCCCACATAACACAACTTGTATATATCTTCTTTTTTGTTCTTCGCCTTTTCTCACTAGGTGGGGGTCAGCGGCCAGAATTCTTGATTTCCATAATATTCTGTCCTGGGCATCCTCTGGAGTGATCCGCTGTTCCTGCATGTCCCTTCGGATGCAATCCATCCATCTCCCTGTTGGTCTTCATCATGATCTTTTTTCTGGCACTATCATATCAACAATTACTCTCACTTTATTGTTTTCTTCCATTTTTGCATGTGTCCATACTGGCGTAGTCTCATCTCTTTGATTTTCTGTTTGATGCTATTCACTTCTGGCTCCTTTCTGATGTCTACTTTCTTTACTTTGTCTCTTTTTTTTGTCTTTTACTTCTTCTCAATATCCTCATCTCCGTTTTCTCGAGAATCTGTTCTTCCATCTTTCCAACTGTCCAACATTCTGCTCCATGCACAAGTACTGCTCTAGTGACAGTCATGTAGAGCATGCTCTTTAATTTCCTTGGCAATATCTTGTCACTTGCAACTCCACTTTGCCCACCTACACTAACTCTTGCTGTTGCTGCTTCCTTTGATCTCTGATCCTCCTTCTTAAGTGATGGTGACACCTAAATATTTGATTTGTTTTACCTGTCTGAGGCACGTGCCTTGGCTGTCTTTGATGTTGGTTTTTGTTCCTCTCCTGCTACTGACCATCACGTCCGTGTTGACTTGTTGTCCCTTGTTCTCCATCCCAATCTGCCAACCAAGCCATTTCCTCTGTATCTCCTCCTCTGTATCTGTTACTACTGCCAGATCATCAGCAAACAGCAGTTCACATAGCAGCCCGCATATGAACTCTTCGCTGATGACATTTAGTACTACGATAAACAGAAATGGGCTTAACCCAAATCCCAGGTGTAGGCCAACTTCAAAGGGGAACTCGTCAGTTCGTTCTAACATGCATAGTTCTCACTATTTTTGATGCTCCATGGTATGATGCTCCCACTAGCCTATCTAGCTTCTCTGGGACCCCTCTCCTTCTCAGACACCAACACACCAGATCCCTGGGCACCCTGTCATACGCCTTTTCCAAATCTACGAAGACAAAGAACAACCTTGTGCACTTCTAGGTGTCTTTCTTTTAGTTCGTGAATGATAAATACTGCAAGTGTTGTACCTTTCCCTGAACTAATTCCAAATTGCATATTGTTGACTGTGATCAGTTCCCACATTCTAGAGGGTCCCCGTTTTGCTTGTATATGGGGATGATCTCACTTTTCTTCCACTCTTCTGGCATCTGTTCTCTTTCGAAACTCTCTTCAGTATTTCATGCATCATGTCCACTCCACTCTCCCCTAGGTGTTTGATAAGGTATATCGGTAGGCCTGAAATACCTTTCCTCCTCTCGTTGATCTTTGTCTCATCTGTCAGCAACTCTCCTATTTGGTCTTTAATCACATTCCCCTCCCCAAGGTATCTTCTTGATCTTGTCCTTTGTTTTGCCACCTTGTAGACCATCCGCTAACCTTCCTTTGTTCCCATCTTGTCCTACCACTTTGTATGCTTCGTTTTTTGCTTTGGCTACTGCAGCTTTTGCCTTTCTCTTCATATCCTTATGTAAGCAAGTCGAACGACGGTTCTTTGTGTATTCAATGCGTTTATTTAAGACGAATACACTTCCCAGAGGGCGGGACGCTCTGTAATAGATAATTACACATCGTACAATTCCAAGTACACATATATCAACACATTCGTGCCTTTGCACTTCCTTTGCACTCTTATACGCAGACTATTCCTGTGTTGCTCTATAAATTAATATATATTATATTACTAGACATTATTACATATGTAGTAACCGTATTAACAATATAGAACAACCTAACTTAATACACGTTATAAAATACTAGTTATAAAGCCCTAATAGCAATAATGAAATACTTGTTGGGTACAATGAACAAACAATTAACATAATACACACCCTCTAATATTTCGCCCTCGCATCACTTGGCGGAGCCGGCGCCAATTGCTGGCAAACCCGCTTATCTGTAATCGAACAACCAATGTTATATGTTACACACCTTAACATACAAGTCTAGAATTTCGTGTTACATAGTTGCAGCAATGCACAGTATACAACGTTAGTTACACACACGATTGTCTTGCGTTCGTTACATGAGCGCAGCTTTAGAACTGGACTGTCACGCCCTTACAGGCTACGCCTATTTTACTAACGTATAGAGTATAACAAATATAGCTGCAAATATACTAACATGCAAAGTCATGTGTAACAAGAACCTAATACATACATAAAACGAATATATAAATATAACAAAACAATCTTACCAGGCTGCTGGTTATACTGGGTTACTGGTTGCTTATACAATTGTTGACCGGTCGCTCAGACGTAATTGTTGACCGGTCGCTGGCCCAGGGCAAACTGCGCTTAATCAGTTCTCCAGCTTGACCAGTTGGCTGTGGCATTATACTTCAGTGCCCTCTGGTGACTATAAGTATCCACCAGGGTTACACTTATAGGCCGCTTTTAGTTCGTTTCCACTCTGCATCTGCCATTTCTTGAATGGATCATTTTTCTTCTCAGGCTCTCCTGCACCTGTTCATTCCACCACCAGGTCTCCCTCTCCAGGTGTTTCCCTCCTTTGGTGGTTCCACATATCTCTTCTGCATGACGACTTTCTTCTGCATCAGTGGCTGCCTCCAGCTGGCATTTCTCTTCCTTTTTTGTCTCTGTATTCCGTCACATTGTCTCCCTTCGGAATCCAGATCTTAATCCTCTTTTCTCTGGTCATTCTCCTATTTTATTCTTCTTGTGTCCTTATGACTGCACATACAGCCGATGCTGAGATACAACATCCTCTCCGGTCTTGCAGTCTCGCATTTCCTTCAGATCAGCTCTTCGTGTCACGATGACATCAATTTGAGAGCTGTTCCCTCCACTCTTATAGGTGATCAGACGCTGTTCCTTTTTGCTGAAAAAAGTGTTTGCTAGTGCCAAGTCTAGGCTCTCCGTGCTTTCCACGATGTTCTGCCCTTCTCTGTTCCTTTGGCCATAGCCTTTTCCTCCACGCACTCTTTAAAAAACACCTGGATTCTTTCCCACATGTCCATTTAGTTCAGCTCCTACTACAATATTCTCTGTTCTCGGCACTCTCGACAATAAATCTTCCCAGTCTTTCAAAACCTCCTCCTTTATATTCTCTGTGTCTCCACTCTGAGGGGCATATGTTGACATTATGTTGAATATCTCTCCAGCTATCACCAGTTTAGCTGCTTAATTAGTCTGTCCGATGGTCTATATATAATATATATATATATATATATATATATATACATACATACATACATATATATATATATATATATATATATATATATATATATATATATATATATATATATATATTATATATAAATATATATATATTTTTTTATTTCCTATTGTACCTGTGGTAATTTTATTGTGTTGAAATAAAACTATCGGTTGTGATCTTGTTCTGTTGCTTTTACACAATTTATACTCAATTTTGTAATACCTTTCCTTACCATTTACTAAAAACAACAATATAATACTTCAGTCACCACTGGCTATCTTTACAGGCTCGATTACTAAACAGCAGAATATGACAGAAGAACCGATTATCACCAATATGCCGAACCGTTCGTTGACCGTCGTGTGAGTGCATTCCTTAAAATAAGTATGAGTATAACTTACTGTTCTGTGAATTATGTTATTAAAATCCCTCTACTGCAGAACGAAAATGAAGTGTTGTTGACACGAATGTAGTCTGCATCGTTGCGCTATGTCATCCATATGTATGTATTGTTGGCAGTTGTGTCAGGAACTGCAGATGGCGTTCCAACGTCCACGAAGCGATTGCATTGAAACTAGCTGGCCACTCATTGTCAATCGTGTCGACTATATGGTCAATCATTCCTAATATCGATTGGAAACACGACACCGCCTCAGAAGATAATCGTCCGTTTCTGAGCATTTACGAAAATGTGCTGCAATCCGGTGTTATATATACCGTTCAGGTGTTTGGTAAGCCGCTAGTTTAACACGAGTACTACTGCATAAATGTAAACAATAATTTAGGCTGCGACAGTTGCCATGCTGATAGAAAACACTTATAGGACATAACATATGAAAATTTAGAAATAGCAAGAAGGCAGATTGTGTTAACGCAATCCCAATCTAGGTGATGCAACGCCATGATCTTTAGCGAAAGAAAGAGAGAGAGAGGGAGAGAGAGAGAGAGAGAGAGAGAGAGAGAGAGAGAGAGAGAGAGAGAGAGCGAGAGCGAGGGACAGAGACAGAGCGAGAGCGAGAGCGAGAGCGAGAGCGAGAGCGAGAGCGAGAGCGAGAGCGAGAGCGAGAGCGAGAGCGAGAGCGAGAGCGAGAGCGAGAGCGAGAGCGAGAGCGAGAGCGAGAGCGAGAGCGAGAGCGAGAGCGAGAGCGAGAGCGAGAGCGAGAGCGAGAGCGAGAGCTAGAGCGAGAGCTAGAGCGAGAGCGAGAGCGAGAGCGAGAGCGAGAGCGAGAGCGAGAGCGAGAGCGAGAGCGAGAGCGAGAGCGAGAGCGAGAGCGAGAGCGAGAGCGAGAGCGAGAGCGAGAGCGAGAGCGAGAGCGAGAGCGAGAGCGAGAGCGAGAGCGAGAGCGAGAGCGAGAGCGAGAGCGAGAGCGAGAGCGAGAGCGAGAGCGAGAGCGAGAGCGAGAGCGAGAGCGAGAGCGAGAGCGAGAGCTAGAGCGAGAGCGAGAGCGGGAGCGGGAGCGAGAGCGGGAGCGGGAGCGGGAGCGGGAGCGGGAGCGAGAGCGAGAGCGAGAGCGGGAGCGAGAGCGAGAGCGGGAGCGGGAGCGGGAGCGGGAGCGAGAGCGGGAGCGGGAGCGGGAGCGGGAGCGGGAGCGAGAGCGAGAGCGAGAGCGAGAGCGAGAGCGAGAGCGAGAGCGAGAGCGAGAGCGAGAGCGAGAGCGAGAGCGAGAGCGAGAGCGAGAGCGAGAGCGAGAGCGAGAGCGAGAGCGAGAGCGAGAGCGAGAGCGAGAGCGAGAGCGAGAGCGAGAGCGAGAGCGAGAGCGAGAGCGAGAGCGAGAGCGAGAGCGAGAGCGAGAGCGAGAGCGAGAGCGAGAGCGAGAGCGAGAGCGAGAGCGAGAGCGAGAGCGAGAGCGAGAGAGAGCGAGAGAGAGCGAGAGAGAGCGAGAGAGAGCGAGAGAGAGCGAGTGAGCGAGAGAGCGAGAGAGCGAGAGAGCGAGAGAGCGAGACAGAGAGAGAGAGAGAGAGAGAGAGAGAGAGAGAGAGAGAGAGAGAGAGAGAGAGAGAGAGAAAGAGAGAGAGAGAGAGAACAACACTAGATGTTGAGGCCATCGCAAAGGCAGACATCATTCGAAATATAACTGTGTAACGAAACATGTTTATGAATTAATGCTGATATGACAAATCATATATCATAAATGTTAATGAAGGCCTATATCGGGATACTAAGGGATGCAAGAAGAAGCGTATGGCTGGCATCATATCATGAACCTGTCTATGCCTAAAATTAAATGCTTATATCATATAAATAAACACAAAAACCTATTCCTAAATAAATACTGGTTTGTTGAAATAACTGCATACTATGCAATCTCTAGAAATTAGTCGTCATGTTTACGGGGTCTTGTAATGAGAATGATAGGGTCGTCCAGGACTCTGATCCATGTTGTATTGCAACTTAGATTTTCGCAGGCGCAGCTCAGAAGATAACAAGTTCTGATTATTTCTGTCGATGTCAGGGCTATACTCTGGTGTTATTCAACGTGACAAATACAATAATTACAAGTTTCTATTGAAATGGTTTGACTTCGCTAATACTATATTAATATCGAACAGTTTTGCTTAATACAATTGACTTCAATGAATCCGGAATATCGCATGCATACAGTCGATGACATTTACTTTTAGTTAAGATTCGACTTGGACTAAACCGGACACGGACACTGAACGCGTCTTACACGTTGCATATGGCGACCCCGCCGACTCTTGGCACGTGCTACGTCACACCGACACGAGGCATATTCCTGCAAGACAAGTTCTCCGTCAACTGTTCCGGCTTCAGCGACCCGTCTCCTCCACTCACGTACATGTTCTACGTCGACCCTGGAGAGTACAACACGTCCAGTCAGCACGGTCGGTTAATATATATATATATATGTATAATATATATATATATATATATATATATATATATATATATATATATATATATATATATATATATATATATATATATATATAAATAAATAAATATATATATATATATATATATATATATATATATATATATATGTATATATATAAGGTTAAATGCTGCATAGGGAGACCAGTTGTGCATATACCACCGCGTACGGGACACCGCGGATTTAAGGAGACCGCAGCTGGTCTCCGTAATGTTTTGAGATGTGATTGCGTAACTACTGCATTTTATGTTACGATTCCCTTGCTAGTGGAGATAGTTTAGACATAAAGGAATTAACTTATGCCATTATTCGGAACTTTATTTTATATTTTGATTGATTTTGAGCACCTTTATTGCAGACCCTTGTATATTTTGAAGTGCCTAAGGCACCGCGTACGGGACTCCGGCAGAAAAGTGCTTATAGTTTAAAAGTGTTGCTATATATTGATTGAGGGGTTAGTGTTTCGTTTTCAGTGTAATATATGCTTGTTGGATATGTATTAATTTTAATAAATATGTAAACACATTAATAAAACAAATATTTGACGGATCTCCAAGCCATACGTCGTACATTTGTTGAATGCGGTCACGTCAATTTTACGACATTCGATACACACACAATGAACTCAATAAGCTAGCATTCTTTAACTGATTAATGCGGTATTATAAACGCCGAAGTTGTGCTTTTTCATTTGAGTATTTGTACTTATTTAATATTGTGTAGCTTAACGATGTCTTAACATGATGTAGCAAATGTCGTAAAGCGGCAGCGAACAACAACAACCTTCGGTTTCGCAAGTAACGAAGTATAGGTAAGTTCATTGAAAACATTCAGTTTTTAAATTATTTAGGGTTACGTTTATAGAACACATTGCGTGAATTCTATGGAAATAGCCATCTTTGTTAGATGCATGCAACTGTATGTAGTTGAAGCTGAATTATACCCCTATATTTAGTTAAACTTAAAAGTAAACAATTGATTTGGATTTGACAGTTGGAAGATTGCGGTCGCACCTAGTCCTAGAACGTTGTGATTATAATTACATTTTTATCTAAACGTATGACGATAGATCCGTCGTCGTCGACATTCTTATGCTCATTTTCTGTTTAAGTAATATAACACCTTAAACTTAGTGTAGCTTTGTGACCAAAAACCTTGTTTGATTCAACGAAGGGGTGATGATTTTATTATATTGAGGTTTTGATCACTGTCACGTGACTGCGGTCGCTAAGACGCAGACTACTATGATGGTGGTTGATCGTTAGTACTCATTTTTTTTATTAAGAACCATACTTTTTGGAACATATGCATGTGATATTGTAGAAGGATGGAACTGGAGCACTTGTGTTAAATCAAATTTAGCCTAAACTGACATAATTGAGGTGGACCCCGATATTGTTCAAGTGCCGAAGACGTCAGACTTCAGTTCCAATTTTCGGGGCTTTTCTGTTTGTAGCACAAAACATGCCTCCAAACATCTTTGTCGTATTAACAAAACATTGATCACAGTTTTGGGATATCTGTGATAAGTTAAAGTAATGTCACCAGCTAGTGTAAATAATTGTGTCCTGTCTAATGTGTGTAAGTCTGTCTATGTTTTCATTTTATATCACATGAATCAACTGGTGTGAAACTGGACACTAACAGGACAGTGTAACAAAATAGGTGTGATTTGTATATAATTCGAACCCACCTCAATTTTACCTTTATAACTGTTTCTTTGCTAACACTCTATACTTCATTTTGTTAATTCAATCTGTCAACATAATTCCATGGATGCATATTTATGTTATTTTTTTTAAACAGTGCATCCGAACTTACTTTTCAGATAAAAAAAAACATGCGGTCAGCATAAATATATTATAGTTATCACTCAGTCCAAGAGCATGGGATATTACTCATAAAACATATTAATGACATGTTATTGTTAAGCACAATATCCATCTGAACATACGATTTGCTTATAAAAAGCTCTTTCTTGTTGTAGCTGAAGCAGCAACATGCCAAAACAACGAGCTATGCTGCTCACAAGATGTCAACACATGGTATGCATGGCTTATTTTGATTATTGTCAATGGTAGAGCATGTTTATAACCATACATATGCACGCACACATACACATGAATATCTTATAAAATAATACACATGGCTGTGTAAAGTAGTCTGTAAATATTATTTATATATTTTCCTCATTTTAATGTCCAACTTACTTTGATGCACATGTGCAGATAGTATATTGTTAGATGACTAATGTAATTGTACTTATTTTATTTCAGATACGAGCAAGCCTTCAATCAAATCAGCAAAAGGCAAATGCACGTTGTCATGTGTCTTGCTAATATGAGATGTTTAACACTAAAATTACTATTTAAAATAATATTTAGTTCCCTTAACTTGATTTATATCAGAAACCATGTCAGTAATTTTTTCTTTTTATATTGATGTTAGCACTCCAAAATTAGATTGAAATAACAAAATATGATACCTACTTACTCACACCCAATATAGTCATAGGGCATACAACAGTCTAGAACATGCATAATGCCCCTTAAATTCACACTAGTGAGTGCTTTGTATGCTATTTGTGACTTCTGTATCCTAGGATGGCAAAGGTAGTGATGAACTGGCTGGACAGTTTGGAATGGGTGTTGCCAGTTGGAGACCTTATACTGGCCAGTGATTCCAATTGTATTTCACTGCTTACAATACTCTCAAATAGAGTACAAAGCTAAAATTCACCAGACCGATTGGCCTGACAAGTGCCACAGTCAAATCATGAACTAATGAAGTATGGGGCATTCAATGTCAAATCAATAGAAAAGGGTGACATTTACTTGACCATCTTCAATTTTGATGACATTGTGTATTGGTTTTTATGATCACAAGCCTATGTTTTTTTTTAATGATTTGACCAGACCTAGCAAAAACATGTAACCTCATATTTCACTGATTTGTTTTTATGTTGAAGCATACATATATAGCAAGAATCCGTGAATGTTTTATCGTGCGCAATTCAATAGTTCATGAGTTATGAATTTTAAAAACATTTCTTACGTCACATTAATGCTGACATATAGGCAATGAGTACAGTCATTATGCTCTGTTACTATGCAAACGGCAGCTGGCTTACTAAAATTTGTTTTGTTTTTTATAACCTTTACTATACACTAATTAAATATACTGATTATCTTACTCTACACATGCTGCCATACTTAATGTACAATATAAACATTACAATGGGTCATAACACAATACTGGTTGGTATACATCGCTCATGTTACTTACTGCTTTGGTTTCCACTGCATTTTCATACATTTAGCCTATTCTGCTGGATTTTACCTTGAAAAAGGTAATGAGTAATGATAGCTTTAGCTTCTAGCTGGTTCCAATCTACCTCTGGTTTTGACAATTACTGTGAACTGATATATTTGTCTATGATACCTACTGCTGTCAATCAGCATGATGAATCTAATACTGTTATGAATACTGTTACTTAAGGATACCCCACACCGTTACAGAGTAGAACAAATGTCCTGCATATCTCTAGTACATAGATTGGATCTTACTGGTTCTCAAGTTAAGACGAATTACTATGTTGTGGTCATATTTACCTAAATTTGTGTCCATGTTACCTACTAACTTACATAGTAACCTCATGTTGTCATCTATTAGCCATGAGTATTGTCATACCAGCTTCCATTGTAGTCATGCCAGCTACATCAGAATGTACTCATTTTTAATATAAATTATGCATTTGAATTTAGTAGTGAAATGTCCCTTTTTTGTATACCAGTACTGTGTTCTGACCTATATGCCAAAACATGGGTAACATTTTAAACTTTCTATCTATGTTCGATTTTGATGAATTATTTTGCTTATATTCATAAGTCGAAGTGTGGCATGTGCATTTTTATGTCAATCTGACCACCCATTTAGTCATGGTCAAGTCATATCATCAAAAGTTGTCATGACGATAACTACCTGGTAACTTTCCAGATGTCATTCTGGTCTCCTAAGCAATCTACATGTTGCTATCGTTTTAAATTTATAATAAAGATATGTATATATTTGTACCCAATAAAAAATAATAATTCGGAATAATATTTTGCAAAATTTAGTTGATTTCGACCTAACAATGCAAAAATCAAGTAAGCTCTAATTTTCTTTACTTTCTATTTTGAACCATACATAATGGGCAATAATTGCAGAAAGTATGATCAGGCACATTGCACTCCTTTATGCTGCTATAGTGGTATACTCAGAACTAAATCTGTCCCATAATCTATCAGTATGCAAACGGATGCTGCCTTCATTAAATGTACTGTTTGTTTCTTTACATATTCTATGCAGATATGGTAAATACCTGTATTTGTTGGTATGTATAATATATGTGTACCTGTAGGTAGCAGAGACAACAAAAGGCCATTTACTATTTGACTTTTGGGGACAAGCTATGACATCTAGAAAGTTACTAGGTAGTCAAGGTTAGATCAAATAGTTATGATTTATATACAGACCTGTTCAACATCAAAGATAGAAGTCACCAAAATTACCTGACTGACTACCGTTAAATGATGGTCAGATTGACCTAAAATATGGTTGGTTTGTAACATACAATCATGAATGCAAACTAATACAATTTTTTTTCTTCAAATCAATCCTGGACAAATAAATAGACACACACACACACACACGCACACGCACACGCACACGCACACGCACACACACACACACACACATTTGCATGCACATTAAGCACAACAGTGAAAGTGAAATCGGAGGTTACATGTTTTTGTTACTTCAAGTCAGGCCAAAGGTCAAGCAGTTGTTTAAAAATGTTGGTATATGGGTTATTGTCTAACTAGGCAGACAATTCTAATAGCTTTAAAATGACACCAACATTACATCTGTAGGTTGGTCTCCTAGGAGTGTAGTTATGATACCTGAAGCTCGCTAGGCATCAAGGTCAGATCAAAGTTTGATGACCTCTATCTCTTGATGTGAAGGTCAGATTGACTTAACATTTGCATAAACTCATTATCATAAACTAATACACAAAATATCATCAAATTCAAAGACGATCATGTAATTACTTGATTGATTTTATATGGAATCCCCCGTATTGATTAGGTCAATATATTGCTAAGGGATGTATTCAGTTGCATAACTGTAATTGTATTTGTAATATAATAATTGTAATTTAATCTGACTTTGATATGCATCGATCACTTAAAGTGCCAATTACATTTAATGAAGGTGTCATGTAGCAGGCAGTGTTTCCTCAGAGAGTAAAATATAGCAACTGTCCTGGTGCAAGGGTCAACATCCATTTTATGTGCTTGTATGCTGTTAGTTGACTTTTAGAATTATATAGGCGGATCTTGTATATATTGTATTATGTATATATGTTACTGGTTGGCTTAATACAGTGGTATAAACTAACGTCTGCCTTGTTATTTACAGCAAACCAGTTCATGACATCAACATTAGCAG
Source organism: Oasisia sp. SBJ-2009 (assembly GCA_964017155.1). NCBI lineage: Eukaryota > Metazoa > Annelida > Polychaeta > Sabellida > Siboglinidae > Oasisia > Oasisia sp. SBJ-2009. Next base: position 23,990,707 of record OZ024864.1, on the reverse strand, counting down.
TGTCCCACATAAAAGCACTTTTTAGAATATGTCCTATCTGTGTCACCTATGCAAATCGGACATTGGATAAGTCAAATTGTGTGCACATTTGCAACAACTGTTAAATCAAATCATGTTTTTACACATGGGAATGTTTGCAATTTACGCGTTACTGTAATTCAGATATTATTTATGTTACTATATATATTTGAACATGTGAATTGTTATATGGGATCTAATAAATGATGTGCTTGTATGCAACAGTATAATTGTTTTATTATTATTTTCAAAATAAGCTACTAGTTATTTACATAGCGTACATTTAGTTGTGTCCATTATGTAGTTTTTCATAATATTACAATTTGCTCCACAGCTAAAACATGTGTTACAATTTACCTCGTACATGAGGTTTCTACTATCCTAATACAATACCTTTTGGCAAGCTTATTAGATGGGACTTTTCCTCTTTTACAAAATAATTTTACACTTGGATTATACATTTTTGCAGGGCATCTACCATTCATATTGTGGACAGTTAGTATGAAATAATAGTATGTCCGTCAACTTAATGGGCCATGTACTCGACCTCGTATATTATGAGTACATCTGAGTACTTTTTCAATATACACTGGAAAAACTTAATTTATTTGTAGCTATAGAATGACACTCCTGTTAAAAATGTTAATGATGGGTTACATAAGAGCTCCACAGCCAAAGTAGGGGGTTATTGATGAAGAAAAGGCTATCAGGACCAGTCAGCAACTAAGGACAGCAGCAATGCCATAAGCTATGCAAAATAGTAAATATGGCAACCTGGATACTCTTTATAAAGCAGTAGTCCAACACAGAACAAACAAGGAACTCGGCAGAGGCACATCCCATTTCTTCCTTGAAGTGGGATAGAAACCCTGGGCTAGGGATATCCAATGGCTGACTATCCACTCCTTTGTGTTCATTAAAGACACATCTCAACTTGATTCACAATTTTTTTCTCAAATGTTGATCACATTTTATGCCTGATTTACATGTAAGTTGGTAGCTAGGCGACTTAATATTGCCCTAGATATATCAACACAGTGACACCACATGCTTGTATTGCAGAGAGATGTACTACATTGTCAGACTAAGTTAATTAGAATATTGCTGGATGAATTTTGATATTGCAAGAGCTAAAGTATAAAAATAGTAGAATGTCAAATGTGCATAACCAGTTTGTGGTACCACCTAACTCCATAGGGAATGTGTTAGGTTTACAATTTTCCGACAAAAAATAATAAATAATTACCATTGTGTATTCAGTTGTGTTGAGTTATATGAATTAGATTAATTAATAATGTTAAAGCACACTATTATTTAATAGTCTAAAAATGTGTACTCATACTTGAACTCAAATGTTACCCTGGCCTCATGTATGAAGTACAGGCATGGGACTGTTTCGAAAGCCAGTTTGTGGCACTACCTATCTCCATAGAAAATGTGTTAGGTTTTACAATTTTCCACGAAAAAAAATAATTACCATTATGTATTCAGTTGTGTTGAGTTATATAAATTAGGTTAATTAATAATTACTCGTACTTGTACTTAAATTATAGCCTCGGCCTCATGTATGAAGTATAGGCATAGGACTGTTTCGAAAACATTGTACAAATTTACCCGCCCATGTAGTACTTACCAATTCGTTACATTTAATGAGGGTATAACCCATGGACAAAATAGCTTCCTTGTCTAGGCTTGGATATGTGGGAAAATGTATATTCCTTTTTATTAGTTTCGGCTATTAATAATGCATAAATCATTTTGTGGCTTGCATAATTTTGTTTATCTTTATATTAAACACAAATTACTTCACATTATCAGTTGAAATTATTGTAGCTGTCTCAGATATAAAATAAGGTAGACATTCGTAAATTTTTTTTTACCACGCATACGTTTACATATGCGTGGTAATATACAATTACAAGCTTAAGTTACAAAATTCTAAAAAAAACATTTTAAAAAGTACCTGCTGGGATTCGATCGTGAGATGTTATGACCCACTGAGCCACATACGGCTACTAGGCTGAATGTTGTTACCATGTTCTATGGAAATGATGCGACCTGGGTTCGCGTATCTATGTTCGTAAATATGTTTCTATAAAATAACTTATATAACACATGTTTACAGAGCTAATGTTAGAGAGCAAGGCCAAGCAAAAGGGGCATCGTCATCATGTCTGTGACTCTCTCTGTGACTGTGACTGTGACTGTGACTGTGACTGCGACTGCGACTGCGACTGCGTTTGTAAAAGACTAGTCCAACGACAACGACAACGTCAACGTCAATAATACACTGCTTTGCCTTTGAATTACGACTGCAGTTTATGAAA
>OZ024864.1:23975862-23983362 GCA_964017155.1 Oasisia sp. SBJ-2009 | reverse complement strand
TCAATATGATCTCCTCTCAATCTTCTGATTACTATTGTTGCTAAACCGCATTCTTTTAGACGCATTTCATATCTAATATTCCTGAGGTTTGGTATCAGTTAGGGTGCTCTCATTTGTACTCTTTCTAGCACATCAATATCCTTCTTGCGATATGGCCTCCGTTATTGTATACACCATTCTAAATTAGGCTTAACTATTGTTTTATACAGCCGTATTAATAGTTCTTTTCCCTGCACACTATATTTCGCCTAATTAATTCAATAATTTGGTTTCCCTTCGCTGCTGCAATTCTACACTGCTCTGATACTTTCATATCAGCACTAATAGTTAACCGTAAATCCTTTTTCTTTAAGGTAGTATTTAGTACAGCACCACCCATTATATATTGTGCATCTTCATTCCCATGTCCTGTGTGGAGGCACTTACGCTTCCCAAAATTCCCAAAATTAAACAGCATTTGCCACTTCTCAGACCATTCGGTCAACTTATTAAGATCATATTGTAAATGATTTCGTTTAATTTTTCTAAATACTTTTGCGTCAGCCGCAAACTTCAACCCCTTACTTGTTATGTCATCATACAAATCGATGATATAGTTGGAGCACAGCAATGTTATTAACAAGGTTTAACTGCTTGACCCAGTAGTTTGAACCATCCCTCAACATCACAACAATAACTGGTGGATTGCTGCATGAAATCTTCATCGCAGTGTGGAAAAGTACACATGTTTATCTGAATTACGCCAGTGCTAAAGGCTCTGTCACAGACGTTTCCTTGGTGATCCCCAAATACGAATGACCAGTGATATAAACATTAGGTGGTGGAAATATCACTACACCACACTGACACTAATGTAGTAATTCACGTACGTTTCTTGCGGATTTCATAGCTATGTACATATCATCATTTCATATGCATCTAAATATATGTCGAGTAACTACATACGTGTTTTCTCTATAGGTTTTTGTAACATGATTACGACTGATAATTCTGAATTGCTTACAATTGTCAAATATAAAGACACGCGAACCCCTGAGACCACTGCGAAGTTATTTTCCGTTTAAACATATGTTACAAATTGCATAGACACAGTATAATATCAACAAACTGTCTTACTGTATTTTAGCATTGGAGCAAACGCATGCAATCTCGTTGCCGTATTAGTTTTGTTATGGCCATGCTTACAGACAAAACAGGTTATGATATTATTTGACATAGTACAAAATTATTCGATTTTCTGTAATATATATATATGTATGTACCCGCTGCACATACAGTCTCTTATGCAGAGCAGCAATGCAAGACAAGTGATGATTGAAATTGGCCAAATATATGACATTTATTATATTAGATAAATCAGATGGATCACACAGATATACCATAAATACATCAATACATCTCCACAGCAAATATGCCGGCCACACTGGTCTTGCTAAGAAGTCCTACAAATTCGAACACCTTACCAATGACCGGTATTAACAGTTCTCTTTACACTATATTTAACATCGACACCATATCGGTGGGGGTCACTCCGCCATTAGGTCACCTGAAATTTAATGTGACCGACCCCCACCCACTAAACCTAGTTTCTACTCTGAAGCTTCCACCCACTGTGGAAGACAACACTTAACTGTTTCCTGTAAGTTTTTAACCTCCTGTATCATCCCTGGACATTTTTCTAGCAGCATCCGATACCCATCGACCGGCTGGCCTAATCTGAGCATCGGATTCACCACGTAACGCTGCCGATATAGCCGCACATATTCTGACACCATGCCATTTATAACTCTACTGCTAAGACCCAAAGCACTAGTAGAGACCTGAGCGAAGAATCAAATTATCTTCGCAACTTTGGAGAGCTATCTATATATGCAAATAGTGAGGCCTGTACCCTTCCCTAACGAATGTGGGCACCGCCTGTCACTGTGATTTTAAAGCGTCAGTTTATATAACGATCTGTCGTACTACGCTCTGGATGATGGAACCACGGACGCATGCGGAGTCTCTACAGCATCGTTCATGCAGCACGTTGTCGCTGGCCCACCCCTGTGGCCGATCGGGCCCGATGCCTGGCCGACTGTCACGTTGGAGGCATGCTGCCCTCTGCAAGTAGGAAGCCGAAGGTCCAGGAAGTGATGCCGCCGTCTGTGCCGGAGGGTCAGTAGCCACTTCGGTCGATGGTGCTGCCATAGGGGGACGCACGACGGAGATCTGCTACGGTAGCGTCCGATGCAGCGAGTTGTTGCTGCGCCACCACTGTGGTCGCAGCAGGAGCAATGCGAGGCGTACGGACGAGTGGCGATGCTGTCACCTGCGGGGGACGGCCTCGCGTTGCCGATCGGGCCCGTTGGCGGGCCGACTGTCTCACCGGAGTCATGCTACAACATCAGATACAACATAAGCGGAGTAAAAGGAAGAACCACTGTGTTGTTCCCATGAACATAAACCTGTATTATGCAGAGAGTGTCATGCACGTTACCCAAAGACAAAGGAGACTGACTCCTCCATTACCGAACCGATAACTGCATCATTGCAAATACCGCGTATGTAGGAGACATGTATACCATCAGTATATGTGAGTTGCAAGTACATATTAAGTACGAGACACTAGTACCGTTGTTATAATTTGAGTTGCACGTACACCGTTAAGTACGAGAGAGTAGCACAAACCGTATATTTACATTGTAAGTAACCCTTAATTACGAGCCACCAGCACCCACCGTTTAATTAAAGTTGCACGTACAGCGTTAAGTACGAGAGACTAGCACAAACGGTATATTTATGTGGCAAGTAACCCCTAAGTACGAGCCACTAGCATACACCGTATAATTTAAGTGGCACGTACACAGTTAAGTACGAGATACTAGCAAAAACCGTATATTTATGTTGCAAGTAACCCGTAAGTACGAGACACTAGCACGAACCGTATCATTTAAGTTGCCCGTACACCGTTAAGTACGAGATACTAGTAAAAACCGTATATTTACGTTGCAAGTAACCCTGAGTACGAGACACTAGCACGAACCATATAAATTATGTAGCACGTACACCGTTTAGATACGAGAGACTAGCACCAATCGTAGATTTACGTTACAAGTACACTTTAAGTACGCGACACAAGCACGAACCGGTGATTTTAATATGTTAGTTGCTCGTACACTTGAGTATGAAACACGTGCACCCCGGATATGTTAGTTGCTCGTACACTTGAGTACGAGACACGTGCACCCCGGATATATTAGTTGCTCGCACACTTGAGTACGAGACACGTGCACCCCAGATATCTTACTTGCTCGCACACTTGAGTACGAGACACACACACCGAGCATAATGACAGAGCAAGTACACTTTAAATCTTCTTTCTTAAACCTTTTTTCCTGTTATTGACTGTATTGAAGTAACACATGATTAATACACAAAGCAAGCGAAACTGACATACTTGACTGCCACCAGGAGAACCGCGGCCATCCCATTGATACCCTTATTAACCGCGGCCATTAATTCCCTTCAAAGCTAGAAATACTGCCCCACGCACACTGTGCCACAATTTGTAATTGCCCAAGTCGTTAAAGTGAACACCATCCCCCCAAAATTAATCAGAGGCGAATTCCACATCCCCATATGTTTCCAAAAGCGGATGTGCTCTGTAGCAGACCCGGATTGATAGAGGTCACTGGAACTCCTTAGGAACCCGACACGACATATATGTATTCCTTAGGTACAAACCCCATACATAAAACCGTATTGATTGAGGTCACTGGAACACCTTAAGAACCAGAGACGACATTGGTGTACACATAAGGTAAAAACATCATACATAAAACCGTATTGGTGTAGCTTGATTGGACACCTGAGGAACCAGACACGACTGATTTATTTATGTATGTGATGTACACCGAAGGAACAAATCCGATACATAAAACCGTATTGATGTAGTCACTGGGACACCTTATGAACCAGAACACTACGTTGATGTACAGCGAAGGTACAAACGCCAGACATGAAACCGTATTGATTTGGGTCACTGGGACACCTTAGGAACCACACATGATATTAATGTACACCGAAGGTACAAACACCATACATGAAATCGTATTGATTTAGGTCGCTGGGATAACTTAGGAACTGGGCACGACATTGATGTACACCTAAGCTACGAACAGCTGACATTGAAACCGTATTGATTTAGGTCGCTGGGACACCTTAGGAATCATTCAGGACTTTGAATTATATATGTATTTGATGTACACCCCAGTAGTGATTTGGGTCGGTGGTACACTGTTAGGGCCCAGAAACAACTTGTTTAAACAGATGTAATCGATGTACACCTTCGGCAATACGCAATTCGGAAACCCATACATAAAACTGTAGTGATTGAGGTCGCTGGTATACCTAAGGAACCTTTGTTTTATTTATGCATTTGATGTACACCCTCGGTACGAACCCCTACATGAAACGCGTAGAACGCGGTCGCCGGTACACCTTAAGTGCTGGAAACGTACCGCAAGGTACAAAATGCATACAAAGAACGTTAATTTCGAACCCATCTCGTAGTTGTGGAATGCATCCCAACCATTATATATATCCTCAGACCTATGTGTTACATATATCGCATGCGCTATATACGTAACAGGTGACGTATCGCGATGATATAATCACGAGGCCAAAACCATGAAGAGTTAGCTTAACCAGCCTGAATCCAGCGGAATGGGAGAGTTCAATTTTTTTTTTGAGCATAGTGGATATAGCCTTCTACATATTGTCGCTAATATTATTATGAAATGTTATTGTGTTTTGCGACAGGGGCTCCATCAGTGTTCAATAGCATTTGTCCGCGTAAGTGCTATCAACTGTCAATTGTTCAACACTCCCGCATCTGTATCACGCCGAATCCAACAACATTAATATACCCCACAACACGTCAAACAGAGGCCACCCCAACTGCCTAATGCCGAACACTTCCCATCGACGGATTATCAAAACAATGCAATAGTTATTATAGTACGAGCACAATCAAGTATAAACGAACATGCATATTGCGTGACAACAAAACCGTCTGACCTCCCTACTATTAAATGTGTCATGATATGTTAAGAACTCGCATGTGCTAAATACATAACAGAATCGTATACCGACGATTTAACCGTGAGCCCAACACCATCGTATGTACACAACCGTCGTTTACCATCAAAATCATCATTTGCCATGCTTGTAAAAATAACCATGATTAATTCGGAACCGTCCCGACGCCTTGTACACAATATCCCCCTCCCCACTAGAAGGGGAAGGACATCCCATCCGGTAACCCGAAAAGCAAACCGAAAGAAATAATAATACATATATATATATATATATATATATATATATATATATATACACACACATATATATATAATGTTATGATCTAATTATATTGGCATATTTTTCTTTTCATAAGTAGTAAAACATTTTGTCAAATGTTATTTTGCACTGGCAACCAGAGTAACTCTTGCGATCGCTGCGTGTCGTACTTTATTTATATGTATACACACGTACGATTATGGCGCTATAGAGGCTTTGTAAGGTGTATTGTATATTTTCAGGTGCCGTCGCTTGGGCGAAATGTGCGTTGGCAGTATCTGGTAAATCAACGTCAACAGAAAGGGAACTGGACACTAAAGTACGCTCAGTAACCAATATTTAAATTTCAAAATAATTCATGCCCGTTTTCAAGTAATCCAACGACAAAGGCACCCACTACAGTAACACTGTATAGAAAAACGCAGGATATAGTTATCCTCAAAAGAGTGCAAAGGAGAGCGAATAGAAAATATTCCAGAATGAGGACATGTAAATCTCCACACACTTAAAAGAGCTTAGATTGACAATACAGGAAACCAGAAGATTGAGATGATATTACATATACGGGTGTATGTTATCAAAATACCCTACATAATTATAAATATTGGTGACATACTAGACATACACAACACATACATACGCACGCACACAGGCACACACATACACACACAAACACCACACACACACAAACACACACAAATACACACACAAACACACACACACACACACACACACACACACACACACACACACACACACACACACACACACACACACACACACTATATATTAATATATTCTACAATAAAATGTAGGAGTCATTAGATAGATGACTGTTTTTAAAACTTTGATATCTGATAAAATCAATTTAAATCAGTTTGATGGTCTTACTTGCAGAAAGTGGGGATTTATTTCTTTAAACAGACACATTTGTCAAATCAATGACACATTGAAATAACACTATCTCTATGACAAAAACGGGAATGCGTGCTTTCCCTAAAACTGCATAGGAGTGTATTCAGCCGTTAACATTAAACAAAATCTGCTTGGATCAGACCGAAGGTAGTTACATTAATAAATACAAATTAAAACACATACTAAACATGTGAATACACGTTGTTGTTCTCTTTTTCTTTTCTATACAATATTACATAAGTAAGTTTGTAATTAATAATATATAAGTGTATGGAGAATCCGAAATGTAAATATGTCACCAGTGTTTACGCCAGCACGCGCGCACGCACGTAGTACGTGGGTGTATGTATGTGTGAATGTAGGCGTGTGTATTCATATATGTGTTTGAATATAAATACAGAGAGTGATCTAAAACAATAACATCACACATTCAAGTTTACTGTGACTTTGCATGCAGTTGCGGGAGAATATTACACAATTACTAACTCGTATCGAGAACAAAGACGTAACGACGGTCCGTCTAAAGGCAAACTTGTTCAAAGACGTTGTGGCAAAACAGTTTTCCTCTACAACTCGCTGGAAGGTAAACAAATATGTTTAGCATATAACAACGATGGAATTGAATACTACATTGATACGCGTTATATAGACAGAGTTGCATAATTTCGTCCTGTTAGAGATTGTACGTGTCACAAAAGCGTACTTTCAAAGGACATAACTATATTTATTTATTCATTTTATTTTCGCAGCTTACTGCAGTTGATCTCCTCGAGAATATGACAAATTTTCTGCACCATCTGTCGTATCTCAAGGATGCGAATGACACTGATGAGTCATCAGAATCAAAACCAGAACACATAAAAGAAGCTGCGAAGTATGTTTATTTGTACCAGTGCATAAAGTGCACGTTTTGGTTGGTTTCCATACATGTGAAAGTTATGATTCAAATGCCTTGCTGCTGCTGATTACATAATACCATACAGGTTACTATTCCGTGCCGTGCCGTGCCGTGCCGTGCCGTGCCGTGCCGTGCCGTGCCGTGCCGTGCCGTGCCGTGCCGTGCCGTGCCGTGCCGTGCCGTGCCGTGCCGTGCCGTGCCGTGCCGTGCCGTGCCGTGCCGTGCCGTGCCGTGCCGTGCCGTGCCGTGCCGTGCCGTGCCGTGCCGTGCCGTGCCGTGCCGTGCCGTGCCGTGCCGTGCCGTGCCGTGCCGTGCCGTGCCGTGCCGTGCCGTGCCGTGCCGTGCCG
>OZ024864.1:23943362-23973362 GCA_964017155.1 Oasisia sp. SBJ-2009 | reverse complement strand
TCTTCATGAATATTAGTAAAACATACAGGAAATCGTGATACGTTTTACAACACAAGAAACTCTTGAGTGTGTGACAGCTACTGATCATGTAGAAGACATTAGTTGCTATTATAAACACCATGAGTGGTGAGAAGCAAAGTACTCCACTATCTGACTAACATTCTGGGGAAAACCTTGTAAACGGATTTATAAACTTTTTAATGATAAAATAGATGGTTTTCGGTCGACTACTGGCGTTACTGAACCACCCTATATACCAACCAGAGAGGGTGCTAACTTAGATACACTTGCTGTGGTCTCGGAAGATGATGATGGCCATGAAATCGAAAACAACCAGCTGTGCCCTTGAACCCATATCAACCAAATTGGTTATACAATACATTGATGAATTACTCCCACTCCTTATGCACACAATCAACCTCTCTATCGCCACTGGGGAATTCCCACAGGAAGGGAATACCGCATTTTTAGCGAGGCTGCTTAAATAGGCAATATTGGACCCCATTCAAAAACATTAAATACTATGAAGTTTAATACGTGTCATATCGACAGTTACCATGAACTATAAGTTATTATGATGCCATTCAAATATTTCATATCATTCCAGGCTCGAAAGGTAACTAGGCAACTAATCCACACAGTCGATTGCATTGCATCAACCTTTATTAATCTAATGGTGCCAGGAAATAGGACGACTGTAATCAAGGTTGGAGATAACGTCATGATGTTAAAGAAAGGACTAGATTACGTAAATGGAAGGCAGACCTTTAATCTGCCTCCCTCTCGTGGCGACAAAGATGGCGTATCACTATCGATACAGGAGCCTGCATTGGGAAGCGATTTGGCCGAATCAGAGAGGAACGTTGGATTGGGAGTGAGTGACCACATGTATTTCCTACGCTGCTTGGTTCGTTATATTATAATAGGTATACAATCTGTAATGTAGTTAAATAACTAAATACCTCGGGGAGATATCGTCGCTGCTGTTTCATCGTTGTGTACTATCGAAAGAGTAAATGTATTTACCGTTGCACATTTGCATTTAAGCTACAAATATCTGTGTTCTTGCAAAAACATGCGAAAAGATCACCATGTAATGACACAATCGAATTCTACCCACATCTGTTAAGTGATCCTCTGTGAATTAGTGGGCAGCTTGGCTCTAGGTATCTATATTCATTGACATGTTGGTGTGAAAAGGGTAGTTTGCTGAAGATTTATTGAACAAATTATTGCTTTCATATATATATATATATATATACATATATATATATATATATATATATATATATATATATATATATATATTTATATATATATATATATATATATATATATATTATATATATATATACATATATATATATATATATATATATATATGTATATATATATATATATATATATATATATATATATATACATATATATATATATATATATATATATGTATATATCTATATATATATATATATATATATATATATATATATATATATATATATGTATGTTTGTTTGTTTGTTTGTTTGTTAGATTCTTAGAATGAAACGAAATCCGTACGTTTGGAGCAGTTCATCAACATATCTAATCCAAGACTTGGTTTCCGTAAAACATTACCAAACGCTTGGCTCCGCAGGTGAAACTATAACACTACAACGAAATATCAGTATTGCGTTTCCTGTCCCCACAAAAGGTACTTGTTGCATTTCATTTAGTACTGGCTAAAAATACCATCGTCACTTGCATACAAGCCAGTATTGTTAACATTAATCACTCGATGTATATTGACTATATCACTGTTACGTTACCCTTATGACTAGCTTTGCTTACAAATTGCAATAAGTCACCGTAGGGGAGACCTGGGCTCATCATCATCATGCTGTCGGTCGCGAAGCGACAAAGACTGCTTCCATCACTTGACTGTTGCTCTCCATTTATCTCTCTGCTGTGAGAGTGATGTCCAGGAGTCGATCTTTATGTCTCTCAGCTTCAGGTTTCTCTTGATGGTATCCTTGAACCGGAGACGAGGGCGCCCTCTCTTTCTCTGACCAGAAGACAGTTGGGAGTAGAGAACCTGCTTTGGTAGCCTGTCTGGTGACATCCTCATGAGGTGTCCAGTCCACCGGAGATTCTTTCTGATCAGAAGATCTTCCATAGATGGTAGCCCTGTCCGTTCGAGTATTTCCTTGTTTGTCACTTTGTCCATCCAGGTTTTCCTCATGATCGATCGCAGATGTCGCATCATGAAGGCATGCAGCTTTTTCACCTGTCGTCTGTACACTGTCCAGGCCTCGGCTCCGTATAGGAGGGTGGACAGCACGATTGCACGGTATATCTTGCCTTTAACACGCATGGACACATGGTGGTTGTTCCAGAGTCTCTGGCGTAGTCGGCCAAAAGATGCACTAGCCTTGGCCATCCTCCTCTGTATTTCATCGTCAATACATCCATCACTTGATATAGTGCTTCCGAGGTAGGTGAATTCCAGAACAGAGTTCAACTTGTTTCCATCAACCATGATATCCTCCTCTCGGGTTCTTGTAGAGTTGGGTTGGTACAGCACCTCGGTCTTCTTGATGTTAATCTTCAGGCCAAACTTCTTTGACGCATTGGAGAAAGCATCCACTATATTCTGCATCTCTTCAGCAGAGTGTGCAACCAGTGCACTGTCATCTGCGAATAGCAGCTCTCTCATCAGTATCCGAGTAGTCTTGGTCTTCGCTCTGAAGTGTGCGACGTTGAATAGGTCAGCGCTCTGTCTGGACTGTATGTAGACGCCATCCCCCATGTCTCGGAAAGCATCATCGAGCATTGCTGATAGGAAGATGGAGAACAGCGTGGGGGCCAGTACACATCCTTGCTTGACCCCATTTGTGACACTGAACGATTCCGAGACTTCCCCTCCAACACTAACATTCGCCATCATTCCGGTATGTAGTGCCTCGATCATTGTTGTGAACTTCTCTGGGCATCCATATTTTCTCAGTAGCTGCCATAGCCCGGTCCTCCCAACTGTATCGAACGCCTTACTGAAGTCGACAAATACCATGTACAGTGGTCGGTCCTGCTCAATGCACTTTTCTTGTAGTTGTCGGAGACAAAATATCATATCCACGGTGCTCCGGTTACCTCTGAAGCCACATTGAGTCTCTGGAACTACCTCTGGTGTTATGTGGGTAGATAGTCTGTTGAGTAGGATCCTGGCGAAGATCTTGCCTGCTATGGAAAGAAGAGAGATTCCTCTATAGTTCCCACAGTCTGTTCGATCACCTTTCTTGTAGATGGTTACAATGCTGGCATCCTTCCATGCTTGTGGTACAGAACCCACCTCCCAGGCATTGGTGATTAGTTGGTGCAATTTGCTGAACAGATTGTCTCCTCCGTGCTTCCATACTTCTGCAGGAATTCAGTTGTACATTTCATGGAAGCTGCTAGCAAAAATTGTTGAAGTGCCGCTGGCTTTTGCAAGTTACTAGCGACACTCTCTCGGGGAACAAATAGAGGTCTCACACCGGCAAGAACATGTCAAGACAGGCGCAAACTATTTGTCCCTGCAGTGGCTGGTCGAGAGATGTTGGGAGTTCCATACATCAACCGCCCTTGATGCTGCCACAGTGACATGGTTTTCTGTTTAGGGTTTGCTCCCTTAGCCTTCGGTTCTGATAAGAACCTGTACCACAAGGCAGTGGTTTACAGCTCTGCATGGCAGGGGCGTCAAACTCCCTGAGGTATTGCAATACCTGCATTGCAATACCTGCATACCCACTGGGCTAGTAGTAACAAAAACAACACATTTGAGGATTGCGACTAGGTTTCTTAACCGGTCGAAACCTTTGTCATGTCAAAGAATCCCCACATATCTCCCGCGGATAATTGGTACATAATTAAATGCCTGGCTTATTACATATTTGTAGCATAATGAGTTATATGAGGTGTCCTAACATTTTACAAGCTACCATCTCCTACGTTAGTACATATTTTCTTTTAAAATGGCCTAACTTAATGGCGACTCAAGGGATTCATGTGATATTATACATGACATGCTCAAATCTATTGGTGAACATGCTATTGTCTTGCAGAATAATTTGCATTAACAGTTTTGTCTACATGCCCACTGTTACAACTTACCCATATGACAACTAGCCCCGGGCTCCACAATAATGTTAACCAATTAACAATAGTTTGGGGCCATACTTGCCAAAGAGTATGTTGTTCATTGTGCAATAGACCTGTCAGAAGAACACAATATAGTTATATTCCCGCTGATATATTTACAGATGAGACTAACGGAACGGTTATTGCTAAAATGTCCTACGTGGGTAACTGCGCAGACGTATCTGAGGAAGATATCAGTGTTGTATCTCTTCCTGTTGTATCTAACAAACCTTACCACATCGAGCTGAGTGCGTCAGCCCAGGTGGCCCTAGTCATCGTAGTGAAAGCGTATCAGAGGCCGGTTTTAGAGGACTTCTACGGCGGTGAACGGATAAGCCCGAATACTATTCTTCTCGTGGTAGATTTCACTGGGACAAGTCTGCCCATGAAACTAGATACGGACACAACCATTGGCCTGAAAAACGTAACAGAGGATGTAAATAATACAAGAGTCAGCCTTTTTGGAAGGTTGCATAACAACGACGAAACCGTGATGTTGTATTTCGGTCTGATGCCAGCCGTATATGACGCAATACTGTGCGACCAATGCCTAGAAAGATCTAAACGTGAATGTGGATTCTGCTCAGGAAAGAAGGGTACATCAACTGAAGCTGAACTAGATGTGAACGTTACCATCGCGCGTCACGTGACGAAAGAATGCGTCTACTGGAACAACCAGGATGACAAGTGGATTACCGACGGTTGTGAAGTAAATGTGTTTGATTGCCACGTAACACTTGTTCGTTCGTGCGTGTGTTCGTGCGTGCGTGCGTGCGTGCGGGTGTACGTGTGTATGTGTGTTTGTAAGCACCGGTTATTGGTATATGTTGGTTTGTGCGAGCGAATCTAAAATATCTACATGTATACATCAACAACATTATAATATCGTATATACACCGTGTTTGTTAGCATGTCCTCTTCAATGCATGATGCCTTTGTGTGTGTGTACATACATACATACACACACACACACACTCACATATATATATATATATATATATATATATATATACATATATGGGGTGGGTGGCGTATGTGCGTGTATGTGTGCGTGTATGTTAAGGAGTGACAGTGTGAGTGAATATGTGCGTGTGAACGCACACTTGCCTCACTTCTTCACTAAAATAGGAAGCGTTTGGGATAAGATGTTTTAAGTGATCAATTCCGCGGCGACATATGCCCTAGCATACAGATCGTACTGTTTCTTATACACTTAATATATATCCTTATGACAGTACCTATTTTCATATAGCACAATTATTTGAACAACACAATTTCACAGTTGTCGCTTGTTCTTCCCTATCTTCTTTGCAGGTGTCGCCACATTCGTCTTCTTCGAGGCTCGTTTGTAACTGCAACCACTTAAGTACATTCAGTGGGCTACAGTTAATTCCTCCTACAAAAGTCGATATATTCGACTTCACTCTTCTCCTTCGTATCCAGACAAACGTAGTGACATTGGCAGTCGTATTACTTTTCTGGATTTTATACGTCTTGCTGATGGTGTGGGCGGCTAAGAAAGATCGGAAGGATCGGATGCATGTAGGTGAATATGTTTTATGTGAAATATTGTTTACTCTGATGCATAGTAAACAATACTGCCACATATTTTGAAAGGCATACTATTCTCCTTTTAATAAATCAGATTCCACGAAAGTGAAAGAGCAGGAATGAGTTGGTAGCGAAAGCAGATTCCTGGGGTCGTTGAAATAACTGATATGAAAATGTGTGGGATTCCGGTTTTATGTCATCACAAAAACATACGTATTATAAAACAGTGTTTTTCTGTATGTGCCACATTGTCTGTTTGACTGTCTATTTGTCTTTCTGCATAATTCGGGGTGAAATTGTGCAAATGATCTACCGGGTCCATGCGGATGCTTGCGTTATGAAACAACCGTGCGATGTAACTTAAGGAAAACTGAAATAATTTAGCGCTGTTTGTAAATTTTAGCACGGAAGATTGCCTTTTTTTAGAAGAGAGATGTCATTTTACTAGCATATTGTACTGTGCTGTGAAGATGGAACGATGGAATCGTTTTAAAGACTTGATTGCCTATTCCCCAAACATCGCTGGGCTGAGCGGCTAATTATGATATCGAAATACCCGCACAGAGAAACATGGAATTCACATAATATACGTTTTCTTAAAAACACGAAACACAGACCAGTTTTCTCGCAACATTTGTCTATTGTCCATAATTATAATGACTATATTAGACACTCTAATTTTGAATTTCAGTATATGTCATATATATATATATATATATATATATATATATATATATATATATATATATATATATATATATATATATAATATATATATATATATATATTATATATATATATATATATATATAATATATATATACACATCCATGCGTACATGAATACACACATGCATACGCATACACACATGCATACATACACATACACATACAAGCATACATATATAAATACATACAAACGTACGTGCATACATACATACATACACATACATACATAATGGATTCATGCGTACGTACATACATACAGACAGACATACATACATACATACATACATACATACATATATACATATATACATACAAACATACATATATTCATACATATATACAGACATGCATACACACATACACACATACTACATACATATATACATTCAACAAAGCAGCGTTTCTCTGATTTGCTTTGATTGTGGAAACACATCTTCGTCAGTTGTGTACTACGTATATGATGTAAGCATAGTAACATACATACATACATACATACATACATACATACATACATACATACATACATACATACATACATACATACATACATACATACATACATACATACATACATACATACATACATACATACATACACGACTGCATACATACACGAATGCATACATACAAACACACACAAACACACAATCAAACAATCTCAATGACACACTTACATTATAGCATAGACACACATATATTATACATAGCCATCCATACATAAATTCACACGCATGCATTTGTTATTATAGTTAGATTTGCAACTGTTATGAAACGCGGATATATTATGCTTTCTATTGTGTACTATCAACAGGCAATCGTGATACATGTCGCTCTATTATTTGTCGTTACAGCGCCGTATTACATTTCTAGCTGACAACGCACTAGATGCCACTTACTTATATTTAATTTCTGTACTGACGGGTATGCACAAAGCATCTGGCACGAAAGCCACGGTTACGATTAGGCTTCGTGGCGAGCAAGGCGAAAGTTCCAAGCATTTACTACAACAGCATGACGCGCGTTTGTTTAAAACTGGCTCGGAAGACTGGTTCGTATTGGCTGAAACTTCATGTCTTGGCGAGTTAACGAGCATTGTGTTGTCCATCCACTACACCAACCAACAACATGATTGGTACGTCCAGACAACAGCACGTATATACATATAAAGCAATGTTTCTCTGATTGCCTTTTTTCGGGTTTTTTTAATACGTACATGACATATATATATATATATATATATATATATATATATATATATATATATATATATATATATATATATATATATATATATACACATACATGCATACATACAAACATACATACATGCATATATTCACACATGCATACATACATGCATGCATGCTTGCAAACACATATGTATATAGAGCCTGCCACACACACAATTGACATGCATATATATATAAACATACACAAACATACACAAACACACACAAACACACACAAACACACACAAACACACACAAACACACACAAACACACACACACACACACACACACACACACTCACTCCCTCACTCACTCACTCACTCACTCACTCACTCACTCACATACAGATTACAGGAAGATGTAAATTCTTTCGTTAGGTTTCTTGACCAGATCACCGTATACGACAAGCAAACTGACGAGAACTGGCATTTCGTCTGCGACAAGAGATTGACTGCAGACGACAACCAGCCCAATGTCGAGCACACACTGATGCTAACGAAGGAACAGAAATTCAGATACACCTTTCGCGTTTCGGTGTTGCAAGGCCTGCGCGATCAACATCCTTGGGCAAGCATATTCACGTGCGATTCAAGAAGCACGTTCTCACGGGTGGAGCGCTTGTCCTGTTGTTTCGCTGTTGTCATGTCTGCGATGCTCATCAACATAATTTTCTACGAGAAGAGGTCAAAAAGCTCTATGCTCGAGACATTGAGGTCGTACAAATTAGAACAGGACGATCTCGTTATTGGGGCGCAAAGCGCTTTGCTCAATGTTCCAATTAATATTATGATCGTTTTAATGTTCCGCTACGTTGCCCCCAGAAAGCCACCGGTTCGCTTACTCGATGACGATGATGAAGACTCTGAATCGGATTCTTCAGAAGAAAGCAGCAGTTCCAGTGAATTTACGGGATCTGTTGACGACAGCATTATTAAAACTACTAAGAATAAATCTGAATCTAGTGCGTCGTATAGTAATAAACAACTGAAAAAGAAATCATCGGAATTTCGCTTACCGTGGTGGTGCAAGTTCATCGCCTGGACTTTAATTTTCGTTAAGTGCACTGTGTCGTCATACGTGACCATCATGTATGGATTGTCATACGGCCACGACAAGAGTATGGCGTGGCTGAGGTCATTTCTGATGTCAGCGACATCAGACTTCGGTGTCATTCAGCCTGTAAAAGTAGCCATCACCGTCTGTATCTTCATATTGATATTCAAACGCCAAGCACAGCCGATCACCAATGTCGCTTCTAGCTTGGGTTAGTATAGCCGTTCTGATATTTCCAGTATTGCGCATTGTGATATAGTGATGATATATTACTTGGTCATCAGGTAAGTCACTTTGTCTACTCACATGTCCGAAGTAAGAATACAATTTTTAAACGACGGAGGATCAAATCTATTACTAAGGTATATTCCATTGTCCGTCCCTCCCTAACACCCCCCACCCTACCTCACTCCCTGAATTGAACTGAGTAGAATAACAGAAAGTATGTAAGTTATTAGATAACTTGTTGAACACGGAATAATTGTACACATAAACGCTGAAACATGTCAAATGCAATGTTTCTGCCCGACAAAGAACGTTGATATTGTCCTGAGCGCCTTCCATCTATCCTGTTTAGATCCCGATACATTAAAACTACTTCGTCTGTCGCGAAGACGGACAGCTGTTGTGTGATGGTCGACAACAAGACTTGAAGGATGCCCACGCAGAGATAGAGAGGAGAATACGGGCAGATATAATGTTCATCTCCGCCAACTATTTATTGCGGATAAAGTTCAATGAAAATAGTAGCCAGAGCCATGTGGGAAAATACACTATAAAGGATTGTCAATCCACGTTAATGTTTATTCGTGCTGTTGCACGTGTGACAATGGGAGTCGGAGTGATAACGTAGGTAAAACATACTAATTAATTGTGTGTGCGTGCGTCCTGGGTTTGCGATTGGGCGTATATATGCAATTGTGTGCGAGTGGATGCGTGTGTGTTTGAATGTGTATATGTATATGTATGTGTTTGTGCGTGTGTGTGTGTGTGTATGTTTCTCAGCAATATAGTCCGTCTAATGGGATAAGGAAAACGTTTGTATTATGCTGAAACATGTTTATTTTGAGTTCAAATATTGTCGTGGTTTCGACAGGTATTGCGAAATACATTAATTAGCAGAGCATGTTTGTTGGCACACATACGAGTTGATCGATGGTGTGAATTCACGCGTCTATTGCAAACCTCTATGCAAAAACCACATCCATCCAGTATGTGTCACATGTATATTGATAATTACACTAAACTGTTGTGCCTAATGAAAGTTACGGCGCATAACACTTTGTGAACATTATCTAATACAGATTATGTTTACAGACGAATCCTGGAATATCCGATGTCAGCACTGTCAACGTAAATGCTCCGTTACAGTCAATCCCGCCGTTGTCACGCCGTTGTCACGCTTCCACAAGCAATGGCGCCGTACGATTGTTGTGCGTTCTGCTTCTGTTGTTTGACTTGTCCAAGAGTGCTCAAGCCTGGTCCAGCAATTTTCATCTGACTGCAGTCTCCTCTTGACGAGCCTACGTCATGCAGCTTAGTGTTAGATGGGATTCGACAAGATCGACATAGCTCGGAGTAGATACGTCGTGATGAGCCATATAAGTCTATGTGACGTAAATATCTCGGCGAACACATGCATTATGTACTCTTACCTCGCCTTGGTATATCGACGAAGGCGTGTATTAGTGTCCGTGTGAAGCGTTACACCAGTGGAACTATGAACATATCATAAATGTTATCTGCTTGCCAGCGTGGTTTTTGTTTTGGTTGACAATCGTGTTAGCTTTTGTCTGATTACTATCGCAGACGGTTGTATTTTATGACTGTATATATGCGTGGATTTAAATATGTATGTATATTTTATGTATTTATAATGTATGTATGTATGTATGTATGTATGTATGTATGTACGTATGTATATGTATATGTATGCATGTACGTATGTATATTATATCGGTATGTACGTAGTAATGTATGTATGTATATCCATATGTACGTATGAGTATGTTTGCGTGTGTGCGCGTGTGTATGATATTTCTCATGGATTGCCTGACTTAGCACGGCTGGCGAGTCACACAAGGCTGCGTTGGCAAAATATGTCTTGTTGTAACATCTCCCGTCATATTTTTCGCCGCCAAGAGATGCCCGATGCTGGCTGGTCGGTCTTTTGGTGCTGACACAACCATTGTGTCGACGTTTGGGTTATTTCGTTCACCCTAGATGGCCTTCCCTTCCAACACGCACTGGTCAGCGTAGAAGGGTAGGCTAAAACACAGACATTCAACGTACTACAAAGGCAATCCCCCATTCCACAGCAGAACCGACTGATGCGGCTCTGGTCGGATATGACTACGTGCCTGGGGTGTGAAGAATATCTGGATAACAAACAACAGCTGAATGACGGTTCGTAGACTACACATAGCGATATACCATAAGGGGGGCGTTTCACTATGATATCATGCTCAAGCAACAGAACAGATACTTAAATACAACCACTGAAAAAGTATGAAAATGAAATACCAACAAGAAGCCCATTTAGTTTGGGCCAGGATAAGTTTGGACGGACATGCTTTTTCAAAGTACAACTTTGTGACGATTATGCACCACAGTTATCACATTTATAGGGTTTATCCCCAGTGTTAATACGGACATGCGTGTTCATAGCACCCGTTTTTGAAAATTGTGCACCACAGTTAACTCATTTACAAGGTTTTATGCCTATGGTCACGTTGTAGCGCTTACATTTTCCGGCATTATAAACGTTCCGATTGACGTTTCTGCGCATGCGCGATAAGTGTAAAATCATCAATGTGCAGCGAAAGAACAAAGCATTGATGGTATAAATACTACGGGCTGTTTGACCTTAGGATGTATATAACCTCTCAGCAAAGTTATTTGTCGCAAATTAACACGAGTCAAACAAGTTTTGGGGCATGATTTGATGGCAAGCGTAAATCACGTGACTTTTGTGCGCCATTATCCATGGCAGTGATTTAAACAAACGTAATATTTTATTGTATTGAACGACTTTTAAGCAACTCTTCACAATAATCATCACAGGAGACTTAACGAACAGCCCGTGGCATTTATACAAAAAATGCTTTGTCGGTTCGCTGCACATTGATGATTTTACATTTATCGTTCATGCGAAGAAACGTCAGTCGGAACGTTTTTAACGACCGGGAAAATGTATCTCCAAATGATCACACCGGGTGAACTGTACACCAAATGTATCACATTTGTAGTGTTTTCTCCAGAGTGGCTACGGACATGTCTTTTCAAAACATGACTTACTGAGAACTGTTCACCACAGGAATCACATTTGTAAGGTTTCTCCCCAGTATGAATACGGAAATGTCTCTTCAATGTACCCTTTTCTGAGAATTGTGCACCACAGGTATCACATTTGTAAGGTTTTCCCCCAGTGTGGCTACGTACATGTATGTTCAAACAACCACTGCTTGACAACTGTGCACCACATGTATAACATTCGTATGGTTTATCTCCAGTGTGAATACGGACATGTTTTTTCAAAGTACCACTCTCTCTGAATTGTGCCCCACACGCATCACATTTGTATGGTTTCTCTCCAGTGTGGATACGGACAAGCCTTTTCAAAGAACACTTTTGTGAGAACTGTGCACCACATGTGTCACATTTGTAGGGTTTTTCCCCAGTGTGGATACGGACATGTTTCTTCAAATCCCCACACTCTTGGAACTGTGCCCCACAGGTATAACATTTGTAAGGTTTCTCCCCAGTATGAATAAGAACATGTCTCTTCATTGCACGCTTTTCTGAGAATTGTGCACAACAGATGTCACATTTGTATGGTTTCTCTCCAGTGTGGATACGGATATGTGTCTTCAATTGCCCAATTGAGAACTGTGCACCACATATATCACATTTGTAAGGTTTTCCCCCAGTGTGACTACGGACATGTATCTTCAAAGTACCACTAGTTGAGAGAATTGTGCACCACAGGTATCACATCTATATGGTTTCTCTCCAGTGGGAATACGGACATGCCTCTTCAAGTTACCCTTTTCTGAGAATTGTGCACCACATATATCACATTTGTATGGTTTCTCCCCAGTGTGAGTGCTTAGTCTGCTCTTCCTTAAAAACATATGTTCACAAATTACACACTTGAACTGTTTCAGGTTTGCTCGAGTGCACACATTACCATTCATACTGATGGAATCAATTACTTCAGAAATGTGATTCATAGTATTTTCTCACATCGTATATATGTATGTTTAAAAACCAAACCGCAATTCAATATATAACATATATTTTTAAATTTAAATTTGCATATCATAAGAATGTCACAAAATAACTTTGCACCAGCTTACCCAAGAGACACACGTTTCCCGACTGTGACGAAAACCTTTCCATAAACAATGTTGTCCACATATGTAACGATGTCCCAACCATGAGGGAGTTTATGTCATGCTCCAATGATGTCTCCACCACGGGGGAGTTGATGTCACGCTCGAATGATGTCCCAACTACGGTATAGTCTATGTCACGCTCGAATGATGTCCCAACCACGGTGGAGTTTATGTCACGCTCGAATGATGTCCCAGCCATGGGGGAGTTTATGTCACGCTCGAATGATGTCCCCACCACGGGGGAGTTGATGTCACGCTCGAATGATGTCCCAACCACGGGGGAGTTGATGTCACGCTCGAATGATGTCGCAACTACGGTGGAGTTTATGTCACGCTCGAATGATGTCCCAACTATGAGGGAGTTGATGTCACACTCGAATGATGTCCCAGCCACGGGGGAGTTGATGTCACGCTCGAATGATGTCCCAACCACGGGGGAGTTGATGTCACGCTCGAATGATGTCCCAACCACGGGGGAGTTGATGCCACACTCGAATGATGTCCCAACCACGGGGGAGTTGATGTCACACTCGAATGATGTCCCAACTATGAGGGAGTTGATGTCACGCTCGAATGATGTCCCAACCACGGGGGAGTTGATGTCACGCTCGAATGATGTCCCAACCACGGGGGAGTTGATGTCACGCTCGAATGATGTCCCAACCACGGGGGAGTTGATGTCACGCTCGAATGATGTCCCAACTATGAGGGAGTTGATGTCACACTCGAATGATGTCCCAGCCACGGGGAGTTGATGTCACACTCGAATGATGTCCCAACCACGGGGGAGTTGATGTCACGCTCGAATGATGTCCCAACCACGGGGGAGTTGATGTCACGCTCGAATGATGTCCCAACCACGGGGGAGTTGATGTCACGCTCGAATGATGTCCCAACTATGAGGGAGTTGATGTCACACTCGAATGATGTCCCAGCCACGGGGAGTTGATGTCACACTCGAATGATGTCCCAACCACGGGGGAGTTGATGTCACGCTCGAATGATGTCCCAACTATGAGGGAGTTGATGTCACACTCGAATGATGTCCCAACCACGGGGGAGTTGATGTCACGCTCGAATGATGTCCCAACCACGGGGGAGTTGATGTCACGCTCGAATGATGTCCCAACCACGGGGGAGTTGATGTCACGCTCGAATGATGTCCCAACCACGGGGGAGTTGATGTCACGCTCGAATGATGTCCCAACTATGAGGGAGTTGATGTCACACTCGAATGATGTCCCAACCACGGGGGAGTTGACGTCACGCTCGAATGATGTCCCAACCACGGGGGAGTTGATGTCACGCTCGAATGATGTCCCAACCACGGGGGAGTTGATGTCACGCTCGAATGATGTCCCAACCACGGGGGAGTTGATGTCACGCTCGAATGATGTCCCAACCACGGGGGAGTTGATGTCACGCTCGAATGATGTCCCAACTATGAGGGAGTTGATGTCACACTCGAATGATGTCCCAGCCACGGGGAGTTGATGTCACACTCGAATGATGTCCCAACCACGGGGGAGTTGATGTCACGCTCGAATGATGTCCCAACCACGGGGGAGTTGATGTCACGCTCGAATGATGTCCCAACCACGGGGGAGTTGATGTCACGCTCGAATGATGTCCCAACTATGAGGGAGTTGATGTCACACTCGAATGATGTCCCAGCCACGGGGAGTTGATGTCACGCTCGAATGATGTCCCAACCACGGGGGAGTTGATGTCACGCTCGAATGATGTCCCAACTATGAGGGAGTTGATGTCACACTCGAATGATGTCCCAACCACGGGGGAGTTGATGTCACGCTCGAATGATGTCCCAACCACGGGGGAGTTGATGTCACGCTCGAATGATGTCCCAACCACGGGGGAGTTGATGTCACGCTCGAATGATGTCCCAACCACGGGGGAGTTGATGTCACGCTCGAATGGTGTCCCCACCACGGGGGAGTTGATGTCACGCTCGAATGATGTCCCAACCACGGGGGAGTTGATGTCATGCTCGAATGATGTCCCCACCACGGGGGAGTTGATGTCACGCTCGAATGATGTCCCCACCACGGGGGAGTTGATGTCACGCTCGAATGATGCCCCAACCACGGGGAGTTTATGTCACGCTCGAATGATATCCCAACCACGGGGAGTTGATGTCACGCTCGAATGATGTCCCAACCACGGGGAGTTGATGTCACGCTCGAACGATGTCCCAACCACGGGGGAGTTGATGTCACGCTCGAATGATGTCCCAAACACGGGGAGTTGATGTCACGCTCGAACGATGTCCCAACCACGGGGGAGTTTATGTCACGCTCGAATGATGTCCCAACCACGGGGGAGTTGATGTCACGCTCGAATGATTTCCCCACCACGGGGAGTTGATGTCACATGCCACAACGGTGCTGACAACGTGTTACTTCGCTCAATGTCTTATACCATTGTCACCAGATACGAACATCACTTGACACGAATCGTCGTCAATGGACGAGAGCAGGAAGCTCATCACTTCAGTGTTGACACTTCTGACGTCAACAACCATTCACACATCACAGTCACGGCCCTGAAACAAACACCAACTATATGTTGAATGTGCTGAGGTACATTATCTGATGACATGTAGAGGACACTAAATGACACAAGCAGACATATAGATGAGACGTCGTGAGTTGTGATATGATCAAACATGTAGAAGACACGGCGTGAGGCAATGAGACATATACAGGACACCTACTGACCCGATGAGACATGTAAGTAACAGCTTGATATCATTAAACCCAGACACAGACGACACTGATCAACACAACCAGATATGTAGAGACCAGTGTCCACTCAGTGAACCCACCGGACGTGTGAAAGACCATTAGCAAACTACCAGACATAAGACTAAGTCTTTTTCAGCTTCCAGACTCTACTACTAAACTGATGGGGCTGTGCTCATGCATTGAAAGTAACAACATATACGTGTATTTTGTAATATAAAAGGATAGCTTTAATAAAACCTTGATTTAGTTGATAGATCTAAACAAACGTATGTTTTTATTGCCGACTGACTTGTTTATCAAATTAAACATCATTGCAAATTGAGATGTTGCATGTATGAAAGCGTTTGAATGAATGAATGTGAAGGACACGTCGTGACGCAGTGAGACTTATACAGGACACCTACTGATTGAACGATTTCGAATGCTTCTTTCTACACAACGTAACTATTAATTACAGAAATATTCTGTCTCAAGTTAAAGATTAACACACAAGCTGTGTAGGGAATGAATTAGAAAAAGCGATAAACATTCTAGCACTGACAAAATGTAAAACAAAATACATGACTACACAGCCCAAAATATGTTGATTAAAGTAATGATTATTTAAAATCGTTTTAATTTATAATTTAATGAATGATTAAAAGCGTTTTAATTTTAATGCAACAAAGTGCTGTACATTATTTTGATTTTCGTTGTTATTTATAGTTTCGCTTGCCGGAATGATCACGAATATCATGCATGGTGGCTGACATGGCATCGGCAGCTAGTTCACTTTTGTTTAGCAAACTTGACAAGTAATGAAGAATGTCATCTTTCGCACAGTACAGTTTTTTTTACAAATGTGTACACGTGTCACCCACAATAACAATTGTTTAACATCCAACATTTACGAGAAAATTCTTTTTGGAAAGTGTCACGTTGCTTTGTCTTGTATTTATCCTTCAGACATGGGTCAAATACATTTGTATTTGAAAGTATTTAAATACTTTTTTTTAGTATTTAACATTTAGGAATTAAACGTATTTATATTTAAATACTTTCCTAAGGCATTTGACATTTTCTAATACT
This sequence comes from Oasisia sp. SBJ-2009, assembly GCA_964017155.1. Taxonomy (NCBI): domain Eukaryota; kingdom Metazoa; phylum Annelida; class Polychaeta; order Sabellida; family Siboglinidae; genus Oasisia; species Oasisia sp. SBJ-2009. The sequence continues at coordinate 23,956,414 of OZ024864.1, read as the reverse complement.
TTCAAATACTTTTTAAAATACATTGTCAGTATCAACATTTCTGCTTCGTGATCACATGTAGTGCTTGCCAAACTGATTGCCTTCATTGCAAATCACGTCACCAAACCAATTGTTTTCAACCTTCAAAATACACATTGATTGCAACTGTAATGTGTCTTTCACACAACAGTGCTAATTACCGAAGAAGACATTTGACTGTAGGTGTGCCACATGGCCCTGGCCGTGACCACATACCTTTGTTTGCTCAGAGCCAAAGGATGAATTAGCACCTGACAGTGACCATGGGTCAATATCCCTTTTGTTCTTTGGTCAGACTACAAGCTGGCACCAGATTATTCTGGTATCCAGATTATTCTGTCTTTCAAGCTGAGCTGTCACACTTCCTCACAAGATCCCAGCAGTCATTAGCATTGTCTCTTTTGGAGCAACATAGGCATATATTATGGACCTCCTGACTTAACTTAACAAACAACATATTATGATCTTTTTACCTACATAGTATTATGTCCGTAAGTATTTCAAACACTTTCCATTGTATATGTATTTAAATACTATTGCCTTTAAAAGCATGTCTCCTAAAATATTGGGGAACAGCTCTTTAATTACAACCAAAAACAAAACAAAGTCTACCTTTCAACATGGAATAATGGACTTCCTGCCCCCAAGTGTCCGTATCCTCGTTTTCGAGTGCAAGACTTACATTGCCTATGCGATAAAGACAACCACTATTTGAATATGTATTGCACCCACACTGATACAAAGATATGAACATACTTGATAAATTAGAAAGACTAGCAGCCTGCTCTCTCAACTAAAGACTACAATTAGTTAGCGTAACAAATATGTTTCAAGAATTAAGTTGCTTGAACCTTGGAGAGTGGAGGAAGAACCGCCGTTTGGTACTCATTTAGAAAATCATCCACAGTTATATTGCTGTCCTGTCTTGTCCAGAAACAATTTGGTACCGGTTCAGTTACACATGCTCAAATCACACCTACACATTTGGAACGACCTGCCAGACAGTCTGCGTCATATAGACTCATTTGAACGTTTTAAGTCGAATCTAAAGACACATCTTTTTAAAGCCGCATTTATTTACTTGTAGGTTTTTTTGTCACAATGAATTTATTTTAACCGTAATTATAGTTTCCCAAACTATTTTAGTGTATTGTTTTAATATCTTATTAATATATAATATTATATACAGCTGTATATATATATTTTTAATTAATTATTTTATATATTTATTTATTGCTGATAAGTTTAGCTTATACACTATGAGTTTTAGAAACTATATTGAAGTAATGTTTTATTATCATTTAAACAACTTGACTTTTTAATTGATTAATCATATTTTATACATTTATATGTTACAAGTGTTGTATGTACGCGCCTCTGAGCAGAACGTTTTCTGGATATATATATTTCTAATAATACAAATTATTATTATTATTATTACACATAATATTAGAGTCATAATATATAAAACACTGAAGAATACAAAACATCTTTTTTTCTCAGAACATTCTATATTGAGTAGAAATTATGTTTTTTCAACAGTGTGCCACCAGTGGATGGGTTTGTATGCACAAAAAGTGTCATTCGGCCATGAGGTGTCAACAAACTGATTTCCAACTTATTCTAGCAGACATTAAGGGGTAAAGTTTAGAGGTTGCATTATGGCAGAATGACGTATGAGGATGTCACGAATTGCATACATTACAAGATGAGGTGAGCATCTGTGAGTGTGACAGCTACTAAAATACTATGACAAATGACCTGTGATATTCGGCTACATACATATTTGTATTTGAATAAAAACAATTATATTTGTATTAAAAATCACAAAAGGGTGCATATTTGTACTTTATATTTGGTCTGTATTAAACAAATATTTGCAAATACAATAAAATACACATAACAATTACCATTTTACCAACAAAAGGTGTCAGCACTGCCTGACATAAACTGGCTCAGGAGTCTACATGGAATGTTTTTCATGCTTGTGGTATGGTCAACAGTGGGCAGGCAGCACTGAGAAAATTGGCCTACAGTCAAGCTGGTTAAACATTAGCATCATTGAACAAATGGAAAGCCAGTGAAGCTTATCTATAGCCATAAAGGCAGGTATTCACAGGGAATGTGTTTGAAAGAATTCTGCTGTGGTCATTTGTGTAAACATTCTGTGCTCAAACAAAGGAACCCAGGTTTCTTCCCATGCAGTGCTACCAACTAGTTGGCACACTAGCACAATAAGAGAAGTTTAGTACACCTGCCTGCCAATTAGTCAACAGTAGTTAATCAAGCCTTTGTAGTGACAGTGACCCTATTCAATTATAAGCATTTTGATGGACAAATGAACTTTTGTCTTTACAAGTATTTGAAACGTCCATATACTTTATTAAATACATTGTCAGTATCAACATTTATATGTCATGCTCACATGTTATGCTTGCCAAACTAAATAACTAATAATAATAATAACTTTATTTGTCCAATTCATAGAGTGGAAATACATTTTGCACTTTGGAGATCGCATAAAAACACAATATTTAAGTCACATAGTAACGCATGTATACAGTAAAATCAAGCATGTAAATATGTAAACGTTAGCTAAAAATATAACATATATTAGAATAACCGATTACCTTTCACCAACTAATTCTTTTCAACCTTCAAAATACCCATTGATTGCATCTTTAATGTGCCTTTCACCCAACAGTGCTAAATATTGAAGAAAATACTTGACAGAAGATGTCCCCCAGGGCGCTGGCAATGACCACGTATTTGAATCAAATAAAAAAAATCGCACAATGTATTTGAATAGCATTTGAATATAAAATGGCAGTGTATTTGTATTGAAAATGTATATTTCTAATCTAGAAAAGCAATTTTTATTTGATTTGGCTGAGTTGTATTTGTATTTGATCCCAAAATGTGTATTTGAACCCAACCCTAGTAACCTACCCATTTGCTAATTAAAAAAATAAATGAAGCTACGAATCAAACTGCTAAACAGCTAAGTACTTCAAACATCACTCGCTAGACCTTCAATTACAACCTAAAGTTAGTTATTACCCATGATTAAATGCCAATACTGGTGCTAAATAAATTATGTACCCTGTGAAGAATATAATCTGGTTAAGTACCTCCAAAATCAAATCAGTCTCAAAGTTGAAACCAACTGAAATAATAGCGTCTTGTTAGAAAAATAAAGTATTGTGGTTTAGAAAACCATAATTTAAAGACAATGCCTATGCCTAAGAAAATTTCATCATTTATCAGTAAATGAAGCTGTCTCACAGTCGCTACTGTAGCCAGATGGTTACTGGCAGCAATCTATCAATGTATTAATGACTTGGGATTTCGGTGCGGTGGATGAATCATCTATGATCACTTTACTTCTATAATTACTTCACTAGACAACAGGACAGGTTACTGGGCAGGTTTACTAGCCTTTAGGTTTACTTATCTTTACTAGTGTACTAACAAGTGGACTAGTGGATAGTTCAACCCCTGCGCCATCTTGATAACTTCAATATGCTGCAAATTCCTTGAACACATTATTTACAATAACATAATGGACCGTTTTGACCAACAGTGTCTTATCTGACACACAATATAGCTTCCTCAGTAACTACTCGACAGAAACATAGTTAATACTTAATACCTATCAGTAAAAAAAATTATGTAATAATAAATCACAAGAGAACATGATCATAATGGACTTCTCAAAAACATTCGATACATAACCGGCTCCTAAACAAACTAAAGGGATTTGACTTCAACAATAAAACACACTTCTGGATTTCTGAAATTCTCACATGCCATAAACAGAGAGTGGTGGTCAGTGGAGAACATTCCTTCTGGACCCATGTTAGATCTGGTGTACCACAAGGCATGGTACAAGGAACTCTGCTCTTCTTGATATATATCAATGATTTACTTGACAATATCCACTCCACAAACCATCTGGTTGCAGAAGACTGTGCCCTACAAAGAGAAATCAACTACCATTAGACTCACAAGAACTTCAGAAAGATCTAGATGAATTAACTATATGCAAACATGACTGGCAAATGCACTTTAATACCAACAAATGCTTTGTGATGAGATTTAGTCATGCAAGAAATGTAAAACATGTTAACTATATTCTAGGAAATACAACATTACATTAAACAGATAGTCATCCCATCTATGAGTATGCATAACAACAGACCTAAACTGGAAAAAACATCAGATTATAGCCTCTGCAAACCGCACACTAGCATTCACCAGGCACAATCTCCACTCATGCCCCATAAACATCATGACACCTGTTAACACAATCCTAGTCCGACCACTTCTGGAATATTCATCATCAGTATGGGACCCCACTTCCAAGTCCTCATCAACGAAACTGAAATGGATCAAAGATGCGCAGCTCGTTTTTGTCCTAACGACTACACATCTAGAGAAATGGGCTGTACCTGCGTGTCAGTAATGCTAAAACAGTTACACCTACAACAACTAATAACCAGACAAACAAACAGATGCCTCACCACACTCCACAAAGACAACTATTGACACCTATCCTTGCCTGTCAAAAACTCCCTCCAATAAAGCATTCTACACTAACTATGATACAGTCTACACTTGAGAACAATAACTGAGCACTATAAACTTTCACATTTCTCTTAAGTACAATAACATATTCCCTACCAGATGCAATTGTAAAACATTCCTGAACCACAACATTATAGGCAGGTTTTGGCACTTACGCAGAATTCGGACCCACCTCAATTTTGCCCTTATAAATGTATCTTTACTAATATTTGATACTTGATTTTGTTAATTCAATCATTTACCATCATCTTGCACATATTTGTGCTTTATAAACAGCGCGTCTTAGCAGACTTCTTAAGGTCGGCAAGACAGCGCGGTCGGCATAAGCAAACTGGTTATCGCTCATTCCATGTGCATAGCGCAGTAACACATGCACCGCTGCGCTTGCGATTGGCACAAATTGGAGCCCCATTTGGGTATCAAAATGCAATATTTGTGAAATATATACATACCTGGGAACGGTGATTGTTCATGTTAAGATTAGAGTTTGTATGAGGTAACCATTATAGATTATAGCCATCATTAAATTATCGTTAAATTATAGGCAAATATAGTTATAATGGGAAAAATTAAGTGGATCCGAATTCTGCATAAGTGCCCAAGTTTGTATACACGAATAATAACCCATTAAGCATGTGCACCCAACCTTGATCGTCTGACTCCACCAGGAGTGTTGGTCACTACTACACTACACTACTAACAAGACAAACAAGGTTCTCTAAATTAACAAGAATCGAGACGCTATATTATCGCCCACCTACCCGCTAACATAACACAGCGTGTATTTAATAACAATAACACGGCAGGAACAGAAACACTGAAACAATAGTACTCAGGTTTCGTCTGCGGAGGATACCTTGGTACTATCATCCAACAATAATTATTAAAGGTATCTAGGGATGTCAAATTCACCATAACGGATGTTGCGTTTTCTTGTCGAATGCAGTAATAGAAGTGGTTCCACCCAGTGTTGCCAGGTCAAAATAAAATTTCCCGCCCAATCGCCCTCGAAAACTAGCCCAAAAGTAGCCCAAATTGTTGTCCCAAATAATTCTAAAATTATACATTTTAAAAGTTGCCAGTGACACACCCCTACCGATAAAGAGGGAAATACATTTCAAGGGCGTCACTATGCTTCCACCATTCCTTGCAGTTGAGCGCCACCTACTGTTCTACAGTGAACTATAAATGCTTGTTTATAAACAGACATATGGCATACATCGTAACATCACAAAATTCCAATTTAATTATTGACTTATCGAGGGCGAGTTCAGAATTGACTAACTTACGGTCGTGGCACATACCCTTGGCAAAAAAAACTTTAAATTTTCTATAGAATATTCTAAAGGATTTTCGCTTATGGTTTTCTATAGGATTTTTGCCAATAGTTTTCTATAGGATTTTTGCCAAACAATTTCTATACAAAAATCTATAGAATTCTTTAGAAAACAATAGAAAAATCTATAAAATTATATAGAAAACTTTAGGACACACAAAATCTATAGAAAATTCTGTAGAATGCTATAGAAAACTGCAAAATTCCATAGAATTCTACAGAATTCTATAGAAATCTATAGAAATCTATAGAAAATCTATAGTTTTCTATAGAATTGTTTGCCAAGGGTAATTACGTTAGGTAATGATGTCTACTACTATCATCAAGATATTATTAGCTATATGGTCATGATAAATGATAGTACCAGCAGATAAAGCATATTGCATTTTCCCCATGTTCCATCTTCACAACCCTCCCCCGGGCTTCATGCATCCCTGGACTACTAATGGTAGCTGGGTTAGTTACTACACGTAGCGCTACGAAGAAAAGAGCTGGTATTGACGTAATCAGCAGCAGTGACCCATAGCACGCGAGAATGATTATTACCCTTATTTGTGGACAACTGGGTGGCCCAGGCATGAGTGGTCGATGTGTGTGTGTGGTGTGTGTGTGTGTGTGTGTGTGTGTGTGTGTGTGTGTGTGTGTCTGTCTGTCTGTCTGTCTGTCTGTCTGTCTGTCTGTATCACAGAGTTAGATCATTAATCATTCCCCTATAGACTAGAGTGATAAGCTGGCCCACTGCACCGAAGCCGCTGTGGACCGCAGGCGATAATTCACTAGCACGGCAGAAAGTGCCTGTACTCACTGGCAGGATATATAGAATAGAACTGTTGAGCAACGCAATAAATGTCAAAAAAGTCTGCTAAGACGAAATTTTTAACTTGGATGTGTGTCATTGTGCCCCTAACCCTAGGCCATATAAGACAGCTCATGATTAATTTCTGGTGTCGACCAGCAGGGCCAGCTGTTGAATGTTTTGGTGTCTTCCCGTTATAGCTACTTCCCGTTATAGCTACTTCCCGTTATAGCTACTTCCCGTTATGGCTACTTTTTATTCATTCCCGTTATAGCTACTCGTTAAGTTTGACAGGCAAACTAGTCCCGTTATAGCTACTTTTCTATTTCTCCATTTTACAATGTAACAAGATAAGGGAGCATTAACTATTTCATCTCCATCCAGCTGATGTCCATGAGGGGTGGACTGCTTTTATGTAAGTGTGTCCCACTGAGGAATTTCCACAAATTCCAGTGATAATTTTTAACGAGTACTTTGTGCAGACATAGCTTGGTGATGATTAACAAATTACCATGGACATATGGAATGTCTACACAGAAATTGACAAATGAACAAACAACCATGATGAGGGATGGAATTCCAAGTTTGTGAAATTAGTGGGGAAACACCATCCCAACATCTTCCAGTTCATGGCTGCTAAACATGATGCCACCACATAACAAGAATAATTGATGACATTCATTACTTTTTGATAAATGCAGTTCTGTACTCAGTACAATGTAGTTGTCTTTTGAAAACAATGTTTTGCACAAAGGTTTTATGGTATGTTTTCCATTTCAAATAACTGACAGTTACATCTATATACCATTCTTATGACTTTTAAAATGTGTCCTTCATTAATACATTTCATGTAGAAATCTTACAGTAATCTGAAACAGTTAATGCTCCCTCTTGCTGTCCCCTACTGAATTGTGTAATTAAATAAGTAGCTATGACGGGACTAGTTTGCCTGTCAAACTAAACGAGTAGCTATAACGGGAAAAAAGTGTAGCTATAACGGGAAGTAGCTATAACGGGAAGTAGCTATAACGGACCTAGACCATATTTATATCCCTACCCCAACACAGTGAACCAACTCAAAACATAAATATTGGTCACTGTGGTTCCTCGGCTATGTGAATAATGATTCAGTGGGATGGGTTGTAGCCTCCAGCTTATATAGTCATTAGGGGAAGGGTTGTGACCTGGAAATGAGTTTAACCTGAGGTCAATATCCCAGATGGCTACTCTGTCTCTGGCCAGTTCGGTGGTTGACACTGATGTGAACAACGTTAATCCATTTGGGGACATGCTGGCTACAACAGTCATTGTGAACTAGCAAGTATGGTTGTTTCCTGTGTAGCGTACAACTGTACCAACCGACAGAAAACAGGATCCAGAGTCTCTTTCCACATGTGAGAATCTCAGTTATACAATATATAGCTTAGGTTATAGTCTGCGAACATATTTATGTTCCACTGCCATTAATTTAGGAAATGAATAGTTTTACGACATTACAGTCATATGAAAATTGATCAACAATAATACATGTTGGATGAATTATGTACCAAACCAATTTTTAATAATATTACAGTGCATAGTCGTAGTGCGAGTGACATATTTTATATTAATCTAATAGCCTAATTATAATATGGTACTATTTTATGACTACTAATTATTGATAATGGGTACTGCCTTCTGCAGATTCCCAGATGAAAAGAAAAGACCTGAATGCCGAGCAAAGTGAGACTGTGGTCATTTTAAGGAAACCTGTTACCATGACATCCCTGCTGTTTTGTTGTAGTTTGTCTAATTTTATTTATTTATTGTTATTACTATTGAACCTATCTTAATATTACTACTTTTCTACCTTTTCTACTACTGTTGTTGTTAGTAATGTTGGCAGCTCTGTTTTGTTGTTGTTTTCCCTATTCTCTCATCCACTTTGCATGGTCTGTTTTTTAATCTGTAAAATTGTAATTACTTATATAGGTGTGGGTGTTCTCTCCAATGTCTTTGGAGGACGGACTTCAGTTGGTTGATTTTTAAATGACTTTTTTGGTAAAACACCACAACAATTGTGGATCTGGTAGAACAACAAATTAAATAGTACTAAGCTGAACTCACCCCTCACACAGCGAGACACTGTATACTAAGTATAAGCCTGTTGATTTGTTTCATACTGGCATATCAGAGAGGCAACTGTTTGAACACAGTGTACACAATTAAACAACACTGGCTAACTGATATCAGTAAATAAATAACGTGATAATTATGTAGAAAACTTGGTGCAGTCCTATGTATATACAGGCACTGCAGTGGCTTTCTGCCGTGCTTCGAAGCATCATGTGTCAACTGATAGGGGCCAAGCCATCTTGTTCTAGTGGCGGCTTCTATTTATATCTATGGTCTGTATTCAAAAACATTAGGAAGCTTTGAATTGGTAGTTCACAGTATTTATTATGAGACGTAGAATAAGACGGCTCTTAATGTAACACATGACGTAAAACCACCACTTTTGAAACTAGCCCCTAAATAGCGGCATGTGCATAAAAAGAAGCCCAAAAAACCGCAACCCGCAACTGTTATTTCCCCCCCCCCGCGGAACAGGTCTAAAACTAGCCCAATTGCGCGGGAAAACCGCGGACTTGGCAACACTGGTTTCACCTAGCGATAACCGGAGTACACATGGGTAGCCTACCCAGGCGTCGTTAGATGGCAGCACGTTTGCACATCCAACCAGACTAATAAGGAAGAGAGTGCCAATATGTCAGTGTTTCAAGTTACAATACATTTTACAGGCATACACACTCACACATTATATATATATATATATATATATATACACATATATAACTGCAAGAATTGACTAATCACATGGTGTATTGGTATATAATAAGAATATGTTTAAAAAAATGATAATGTACATTAAAATAATTCATTCAGGCGTTGCTATTAAGATCATGAATCAGGTCTTGTAAATATCATTTCCTGCGCAGAAGTACATGTTTATGTACATATATATATATATATATATATATATATATATATATATATATATATATATATATATATATATATATACATATACATATACATATACATATATATATATATTATAAATATATATTATTATATTATATGTATAAATAAGTAATGTATGTATATGTATTTAGATATATATATAATATTTGTGTTTATATACATATACGTATTTCTCCCATTACCCCTTCGACTTTCCTGCAAGCGTTTGTCCCCCCGTAATCCTCATTGTAACCAAAACAATTAATCTAGTGGATTTTGCACTGGGAAAATTCCACTTCCTATGATGAATTTTTAAATTGTAATACGCAACGTTACATTTTGTGAAATTACTGGTTGAACGCTACCGCCACATCATCCATGTTAAGGTAGGAATGTTTATTTATTGTTTCATCAGAATAAGTGACTACATGTTGGTATTTGTTATGGTCGTTGTCAGTAGGTTTGAGACGGTAGCGTGAGGAATGTGGAGGCCGGTCATAGGCTGATGTTATGTAGGGGCTTTGGGTTCGTGTCTCTTTACTAATGTGTCGTGTCTCTCTTACTGTGTAACTTTGACGCGAATGGTTTTGTTGAACTACCTACGTTGATCAGTAAACTTGGTTGTCATGTCGGTATTCATGTTAAGCAAGTTGGCTACGCCACTGCTGCTTGCTTGATTCCCAGAGTGACAAAATGCAGAGGTTACAGGGTTGCCTGTGTAGTACCACACTGTAAGTTTTACTATGAAAAGTACATTTTTTAAATGTCCACTTTGATCTCACCTTTACAAATAATTTATAATATTATGTTCGATCCTAGCCCCTCGCTGATGGATCACGGTTGCCATTCGACCTCAACCCCCGGACTACTCTCTCTGAGGTTACTTGAAGGAGAAAGTTTACCAGGACAACCCTGATACAACCGAGAAACTGTAGGAAAACGTTAGGAGAGACATAATAAAATTCCAAGAGACGTGTTGGAGAGAGTTGTGGACAATTTAAATGTTAGGGTGGCAGCAGTGATCCACCGTCGAGGGGCATAATTTAGATCGAACAAAGTATTTTTTAAGATGTGGCAGTGGCCATCTTGGATTTATGCAATTACCAGAGTTGCTCAGAGTTGCTACAAGGGCAGTCCAGCTGAGTTTGTCCTAGGAACTGATTAGTCAAAATCAACTAAAACGTTCATACGATAGAACATTTTTAGGTTCACAATTTTGAACACATGTGACTGTCAAATGGACAAGTTTTTAAAGGTATCATATGCGATCATTGTTGGCTGCGTTGAGACATCTGTTCCACTTAATATATTTCTCTGACATTTTGATACAGTTGTTTTCTCACTCAACCTAATCTGTTTAGAGTGTAGATGCGTTGTAAATTTCAAAACATATTTCTCACCGTGTAAAATGTGGCCACTCTCATATATATATTATATATATATATATATATATATATATATATATATATATGTATATGTAGAATGTAGATGTATATGTATATGTATATGTATATGTATATGCATATGCATATGCAGATGCAGATGCATATGTATATGTATATGTATATGTATATGTATATGTATATGTATATGTATATGTATATGTATATGTATATGTATATGTATATGTATATGTATATGTATATGTATATATATATATATATATATATATATATATATATACATACATATACATATATATATATATATATATATATATATATATATATATATATATATATATATATATATATATATATATATATATAATTGCGTCTATGCTAGACATGCTATCACGTCTCAAAAACCCGAATTGCACAGGTGAACGTTTCATGAGAGCCAACGATTGTGTTGTAGATTCGGAGATGCACTTCGGAATGTTTTTGACGTGGCAAAGATAGAGAGTATGTCTCAGCTGGATTCAGTAGTGTTGGAAGTACAATCACCTTTCACTCTATGGAGACTGTTATGCTACGGTGTGACCACGCGCGCTTCCAGAGTCCTCCAAAGGCTCCATGTGCAGCATGTATACAGTTGAAATGTCCACATTCTAAGTATTGTCAAACGCAGTTGTACTGAACAAGGTTATGAATGATCATAGTGATGATTTTAGCGTGTATCAACACTTATTTATCCAGGGGTAGGTAAGTAGTATACATTAGTTTTGTTGTACATATTGTAAATCATAGTAAACTTGCGGCTTCTTTAAATCTCTGTGTTGTCCGTCCAAACAGACCTTGGCCCATGCTGAATGGGACTCTTGTTGGTATTTAATTGTCCTACTTTTTTAGTGGTTGTATGTATTTAAGTAAATGTTCCGCTGCTAGAGCATGATATCATATGAAACGTCCCCGTTACGATATATCGATAGTTGTAGTCTACGAACCGTCTTTCAGCGGTTGTTTGTTATCCAGATATTCTTCACACCCCATGCACGTAGACCAGAGCCGCTTTACTCGGTTCTGCTATGGAATGGGGACTTGCTTTTGTAGTACTTTGCATGTTTGTGTTTTAGCCTACCCTTCCACGCTGACCAGTGGTGTTGAAAGGGAAGGCTATGTAGGGTGAACGAAAAAACCCACGCTTCGACACGGTGGTTGTGTCAGTACCAAAAGACCGACTAGCCGGCATTGGGGACAGCTCTTGGCGGCATATATCACAGGAGGTGTTACAAGAAGACACGTTTTCCCAACGCAACCTTGTGTGACTCGCCAGCCGTGCTAAGTCAGGCAAGCCATGAGAAATGTCATACACACGCGAAAACCAACACATACTCATACGTACATGCATAAATACATACATACATACATAGTACATAAATATATACATACTTACATACATGAATACGTACATACCGATATACATACATACACGCATACATGCATACATACATACATACATGCATACATGCATACATGCATACATGCATACATGCATACATGCATACATGCATACATGCATACATGCATACATGCATACATACATACATGCATACATATATACATATATACAATCATAAAATACAACCGTCTGCGACAGTAATCAGACAAAATCAAACACGGTTATCAACCGAAATTAAAACACATTGGCAAGCAGATATAATTTATGATATGTTCATAGTTCCACTAGTGTAATGTTTCACACGGACATTAATACACGTCTTCGTCATTATGCCAAGGCGAGGTAAGAGTACATAATGCATGTGTTCGCCGATATATTTAATTAACATATATTATATGGCTCATCACGACGTATCTTCGAGCTATGTCGATCATGTCGAATTATATCTAACATTAAGCTTCGTGACGTAGG
>OZ024864.1:23877503-23943162 GCA_964017155.1 Oasisia sp. SBJ-2009 | reverse complement strand
ACACACACACACACACACACACACACACACACACACACACACACACACACACACACACACACACACACACACACAAACACGCACACATACATTCAAACTCTCACACACACACACGCGCACACACACACATATATATTTCAAATAAATATTTCACGAAGAAGTGTTCAGCTATGCTGCAATTAATGAGGAAACAAGATGAACAATAATTTATAAATATGCTCTACTCTTACATATTGTTGTGTCTTGCAGTATGCATACGAATATTGTCATTCCCCATACCCTAGAGTAGGATTGGGATTGGGGGCAAGTCGGTTTGCGTAGAGCCACTAGTATCATTAATGACTATATATATATATATATATATATATATATATATATAAAGTAAAAGAAATACAGATAAATTAATTACTAGAGCAGTATGTAAACATTAGTCATGATAAAGTAAGAAGATTCATCTATGAAATAAGTGTAATTATAGTTATGATTGTCGTCCTTTCACAAATAAAAATTAAATAAACAAAATACAACATACATATTGAATGACGTGTCTCTCACGGAAACGTCAGAGGTGCTTGTCGTTAAAAGGTCGTTCATACATTGCAGTGGATTGTCCACGCTTCCTATTTGTTTTGATGTTATGGTTCTAAACTGTATGGATAAGGGCTGAAGGTTGTACTCTTTATGGAAAATATAATTAATGTCCTTGTATTGCGTTGCGTTGCGTTGCGTTGCGTTGCGTTGCGTTGCGTTGCGTTGCGTTGCGTTGCGTTGCGTTGCGTTGCGTTGCGTTGCGTTGCGTTGCGTTGCGTTGCGTTGCGTTGCGTTGCGTTGCGTTGCGTTGCGTTGCGTTGCGTTGCGTTGCGTTGCGTTGCGTTGCGTTGCGTTGCGTTGCGTTGCGTTGCGTTGCGTTGCGTTGTATTGTATTAAATAATATTGTCAGTAAAACAGTAAGAATATATCTGGAGTAATTTTACAACTGCATCGTACGGCAGTTAAAAAGCCATAACACGGCAGGGCTTGTACCAGCCCCGACCACTTTGCAAAAGAACACTAGTCGGTTTGTTTCCCGTTTGTCCTGGAGTGATGGGTGACACAGTTCTAGCATTCGTACGACACAGCCTTCCTCTCAGGTGATCTAATCCCTGACAATGAATCTGGCTGCTTTTCAGTGCCCTTATGAAGATGGGGTCTCAGGTTATGGAACTGTACTTTTGTTGCAATAGAGAAACCGTAGAATTACCCACCTATCTGTTCTGTACACAAGATCAACAAGGTTTTTTAATTATTATATCTTCTCTTTCGTAATGTAGTACATATATTATTTATTAATTAAGGTATTTAAAAAAACTATTTCTAAAACAATTTGTCATACGTTCTACTTGAACAGAAGCATACACTCAGAGCTTCATATACACACTAACACACACATTATATACCATGACTTTATTAAACTGTAATTATTCTATCGATATTCTAATTGTTTAAACACTCCTTTTAATTTAATGTGTCCGTTTTTAATGTATTTTAGTAATGCAAATGCATAACATGCAGGCACATAATAACACATACAAATAATAAATCTACAATGCAGACGGTGATTAATACACGCGTGTTGCCCCTTTCTCTCATGTGATATGAACACTTTGGTAAACAACGATACATATTCGTGAGATGATTGAAGATAAACGCGAATATGTGACGTTTATGATACAGTCAGCGCCACCTATCGAACGATAGCGTGCCGACTGTGCGAGGAGGGGTAACACGAAGTGTCTTCCTAAGTCATAGGCCTACTAAGAAACCATTATTATCTGGATTAAATTACCGGGTATAACGATTCAATGACACATTGTCAACGTGGTTTATTTGGTCACAAAAGACCCAAGTGCGCCATTATTAAAATGTATCCATCCATGAAAATGACTTATTATTAACACATACAAAACAAACTACTACCCATCGCAACATAGCACACCCCGGTCTACTTCTCGCTGCTGCTAAACACAGCAACACCGAATATCGTTCTGCGCAAGACATTTGTAGGTACCTACGTTTCTAAATTATTACATACCCGCAAGACATCCGGCAATTGGTAGAATTAATAAGAAAGGCATTCGTATGCCTGTCAGGATCATTGTTCTTCCCGATTACTATAGACGATCTCTCAATGATGACATACAATTTAAACCGTCCGTCGCCAAGAACGAGACCTTTATCACAACGTAATTGTGACGTCATAATGATGTTTCGTGTGATGGGCTCACTGACCTATATTTCAGACTGGATAACGCTCGTCCGAGTTATTTTGGAGCCGCTATCCGCCATATGCAAGCGCCCAGCCACTGGCAAGCGGCAGCCTTTTTAATGTTAAAACTCCATTATCAGTTCGATTGTTTTTGCTCCTCGCGTTTCAGACTAATTTCACGAAAAAGCAAACCTACCAAGTATCCCCTGTGACATACTGGTTCGGTTTTCCACATGTTTTAATTCGTTTTTGGTTAAAACGTAAACATTATTTTAGAGGCGCCTCCTAATATATAGTCTTTTTCATATTGAAGATTTCTACCGTACTGGTTTTATGTGGTAGACTATCTTCGCCTTATTCACGTGATAGCGCGTGATTATGATGTCGCGAGATCGGCCTTGACCCCCATCCAGGCAGTATAGCATCCCTCTATTTACGTTCGTTGTACACGCGTGTTTCGTATCCGACTTGCTTTTGCATTTTATCTCGTTTTTATATGAAATGTCAATGCGTGGTCGCCCACGGAAATATGCCACCGACTCGGCAAAGAAAAGGGCACAAGCAGAACAGAAACGAAATCGACCGCCCGCAAAAGTGTACATAGGCGAAGAGTTTATGGATTCAGACAGAAGTAATGACCGGCATCAAAACTGATGCAGCGTTTGCCAAGTGTCTAATTGACAGGTTAGTACTCTGTTATTACTCGGCTTCAACCATTTTCACATTGTTTTAATACTGTGTGTGCCAGCTGACAAAATTGTTTTGCTATTAAATTAGTCGACGGTATTAGGCCATTTAGGGTCATTCCGAGTGAACGCAAATAAAATTCCATAAATGGGTTGCTGTCATCGACGTCTAAGACTAAGACTTAGTCTTAGTCATAGATTATTTTTGAATGGTTCAGAAAATAAATTAATACAGTCCGATGAAAGCTTTGCCGCTTTGCATTTGGTAAGATTAGCAAGAATCACAAATTTGAACGTTCTAGCTTAAATAGGTTTCAAATTATGGCACTTTGACATTTGACAGCTTGTTAAAAATAATTTGTTTTATTCACATTTCACTAGTCAATATATTCTGCAATCTTGAGCCTGTGTCAGTGAAATTGTGTTGAGATGATCTATATAATATAGAGATTACATAAATACAATTGGAATATAAATACAGTGTACGGTTAATGTACAGCAAGTTGATACAAATCATGATTTATTCAAAATATCACTCGCGATAGGGTTTTCAGACCCTGATTGGGAGCAGAATACACGAATACGTTAGACATAAATTGCACATATTTGGTATATAAATGTGCAAATCGGCGGAATATGGCAGATCTGGTTACCTTAATTATGAATCTATAGATATGGAAAAATGGTATGTTATTATATTTCTTAAAATATGACCAACTTCCAACCCAAATATTTCAATGAGGCATAGCTTGTATTGTCACAAAGCCTTTTCTAGGTGTAAGCTCGTTCATATAGCTCAAATAACTAGTAAGTCTCAATATCCTTCCGAGTTCCTTCACAACAAAAATGGCATACGTCTGGGTGCCCCAATTTTTTTAATAAATTGCTCATGATATACGAGATGGTTTTCATACATTGATTGTAAGCTAAATATGGATGGTTCAATGAACTGTTGTGTCAGTTTGATATCTATGCATAACATTGTGAATTATCAGAGCAACATAACATGCCTGACTGTCTTAATTAGGAATGTACACATACCCAACGTGCTATATTTTATATTTCTAAAAAAAATTGCAAATTAACTTCCGACCGGTCAGTGTGGATTAGAAGATATTTTTATGAAACGTTTACCGGGCATAATCCAAACCAAACACATAAAAAACAAGTAACTCTCAATATGCTTCCAAAATTGCTTCCGTCTCTTGAAAGAAGAATGAGGACCCACTGGTACCCAAAACTTATCAATATATCACTTACGAGCGTGTTTTCAAGCACTGATTTTGAGTTAAACATACATGTTGTTAGTAATGTTTATAAATATTAGATATATATGCATATCGGTATACATTTTCAGGGAGTTTTGCATGTCTGTTTGTCGCATTTATGAATCTGTACATATTAAAACTGGTATAGATCTGTTTACGAGGCATAAAGCAAACATAACACAAATATCAAGTAAATTTATAAAAAATTCTCATACAAATATAAGTTGTATCAATTGTAATTTAGTGACAGTTCTACCATGGGTAGATTTTTTCAATTTATGTCACAGTACTTACATGTACATGTACATGTATACTGCTTTTATCCAGTGATGGGTCCGCAGCCCATTGGACTGGATTGCGAATGGAATTTCTTCGTGACCAGCTATGGTAAAAACATGTTTGATTGATTTTTAACCATTCTGGCCATTCTTATTTGTGTACACTTAACACAGCTTTTGTCAAACTTTCAATTTTATTTTGTATTTCATTTGCAGTTCACTTTTCCAGCTGATTTTCCATACATGTATTCTTCAATACTTTGGCATAATATAAATTATAAAATTTATATTGTTGCAGAATCCCCTATGATGACGACCCAATGTGATTAGAAGCAGTTGATCCAGCTGATAAAACCAATCAATTCGGAGATGATACACTAGAAGAGATTCGCCGGTAAATATTATGATGTATGTATGTGTTACATTAAGTACTTTTTTTATGCAAAACTATGACACAAACTTGTAACTTTTGTCATGGTTTAAAGGTAAAGGTAAGTTCTTATATAGCGCAGTATCCAATCTTTAGGATTGCTCAAAGTGCTTTTTACACTTTACTCCCTGGCAGACCTGTTCAATCGAAGACCACCTCGGCTTCTCTGGGAAGCATTCAGCCACGTGGCAATTTCGCGAAGACTGCTTGTACACAAATATTCATCACTGTTTATAGCCAGGTACTCATTCATACAGCTGAGTTAACTGGAGCAATGTAGTGTGAAAAAACTTGCCCAAGGTTTCACATGGCAGCACAGGATTTGAACCCGGGTCCTCTTATTTGACAGTCCGATGCTCTACCCCTGAACCACTGCGCTAATACTAGCAACCTTTGTTTATGACCAATATTAAAGAAAAACTGTTAGTCTCACAGACTGGTACATTTCATCATGATGAAATTTCAGTAGTATGCCTACAGTGCAGTTGTGAGGAACACTAAATAGGTTTTCAGCTCACTTAGTCTTCATGGCATTAAAATGAACTGATTTTATTCTAATATTATTTTACTTAAAACCACTAATGACCTGTTATGGTGCTGTGCAATTTAGCAAACACAATTTGCTGTGTTTTGTGGTGAAAAACTCAGATTAACAAAAATAAATTTCATTCAATATTACAAATTCACTATTCAGGGCTGTATAGTCCAAAGGACCTGAGGACCTCTTGGGCCAGTGTTGATGATTAAAGTCCATTTTGAGGTGTTTACAGTAATGCTCACTGGTTTGGCTGTTTTATTTCAGATGCCGCAAAGACGTTGCCACTCTGCAGCCTGTTACTACATGTGAACTTGTGCATGACATTGAAGAAATTGTGACTGATGAATACAGACGATGAAGACATGACACTGATATGACAAGAGCAGAAGACGGCACTACCAGAATGGAGGTAATCATTGGTATTTGATATTCATAAAATCTCATCATGACACAAGTAACTGCATTTTAAAGATGTTTCTTATAAACTATTCATTTTGTATAATGGCAACAAAGATGTTATGTTTGCTTTGATTAATTAAGTTTATAATGATTTAGGTGTGGTGTATGTTGGTTAATTATATGTTGCCATATTTTTGTTACAAACATAGAAATTAATATTGCGGAAATTATACATTGAAATACCCATTACATCATACATTATAATTGGTATCAACTGCATTCTGATTGGGTAGGCTGAGTAAAGTGGAATACATAACTCTATCTTTACAGAAAGCACTAATTAATGCCCACCTATGTCACTGCATTCATACAATGTTGCTGTGTTTGTGGTCATCTCATATGAATAACCAGAGGAAAATATGCCAACTATGTGATTATGGTGAAGAAACATTTAATTCATAATTACAAACTTACAACATATTCAAAATTATTCATCACTAGCCTATGCAAAGTCAAAGGGTGTAGGCTTCCCTATGACCTGAAAATAAAACGAGTTTCAAGTGTGCGGTACTTCTGTCATTGAGCAACACAAATTCTTTATACTAATAAGTTCTGCTGGTAAAACAATTATTACAATTGTTGTCACACACACAGCTATGCACGGTTGTAATGTTTAAAAAATTAAACCGCTTGACCAGTAAAGCATTATATATGTTAATATGCATCTAAATTGTGAGCTTAGGTATATAACAGGTCTTAGTAAGGTGTAACATATCTGGCATGTAGAGTTTACGATATGAATACCAAATACCAAACAATTGTATAATTGACTTTTGCTAAATGTATCATCACATAAGATATCATAAATGTCAGAGCCATGTTAATTGTCACGTTGTTTCTTGTACAGGTAGATGTGGATGCACAGAAAATGTCAGGTACCTGGCATGCAGTACCATTAAACAGAGTGAACTCGCACAGTAATGCCATCGATATCCAAGCCGATGAAGTTCACCAAAGAATGCCGAAACTATCTTATAGTGTTGAGAGAGGTTGACCGAAGGCTCATGCCATATTTGCCAGACCATGGCACCCCCTGTTCTACCACAAACTGCAAAGCTAGTCAGATATCACCATATTCGCATGTCAAGCAACCTGCATTCTATATTGGTCTCTAGTCAGTTTGGATAACTGACTGGCCTGGAAGTCAGTGCACACTGCACACACCATCGGTACGGGGGAGTCTGTCACGGATGCAACACACAACTGAGATCACTCGGTTGATATTCACATGACATTTTATCTGCAGCGTCTTGCACAGCCCATGGTTGTGGCATCTTGGACGGTATATATTAACTTGTTGACCTAGTGGTGCTGTTCAGTTTCCTGTTCAGTGTTGACCTGAAAAGAAAAGCATAATATTCAAACTCAGTAAACAAAAACTAGCATCATGGTATTAGAGTTGTCATTATGGAGTGTTCATTGCCATAATCAATAAATCTACAGCTGTATAACATAATATCTTATGTATGACCTAAAGCATTCCACAAAAAAGGCAGCAAGAAATGTTCGTCTACAGCAGCACGTACAGGTTAATATCTAAGCAGGGTTGTAATTTATTAGGTGTGTATTGTCATTACATAAAAGTAAAATTACCCTGCTAAATTTAATTGTAAGGATGCCTTATTTTAACAAGATTTAACAAGATTGCCACCTAGAGAATCAACTCAAGATGGCAGGTGGACAAGGAAGCCCTTTGGCTTATCGAGAGTCCAACCTATCTATCTAAATGTACCCCGCCCTTCTTAGGTACATGTCAATTTTATTTTTGAACATATTAACACTACTAGCACTTACACAATCAGCCGATAATCTGTTCCATTCATTTACTGTTCTTTGTGAACATGAAAAATTTCTAATATCTAATCTGCATTGCTTCTTTGCTAATGTAACTCCATGTCCTCTAGTCCTTCTCTCTTCCTTGACTGACAAAAAAATATTTCTGTCAATATTTTCATACCCATTCAATATTTTAAAAACTTCTATCTGATCTCCTCGCAGTCTCCTGGTTTCTAGTGTTGTTAATCCACATTCTTTTAGACGCATTTCATAACTAATATTCCTGAGTTTTTGTATCATTTTGGTTGCTCTTCTTTGTACTCTTTCTAGTACATCAATCTCCTTCTTGCGATATGGCCTCCATGCCTGTATGCAATATTCTAAATGAGGCCTAACTATTGTTTTGTACAGTGGTATTATTAGTTCTTTTTCCTTGTACACTATATTTCGCCTAATTAATCCAAGAATTTGGTTTCCCTTCACTGCTGCAATTGCACACTGTTCCGATACCTTCATATCAGCACTAATAGTTAACCCTAAGTCTTTTTCCTTTATGGTAGTATTTAGTACAGTATCACCCATTGTATATTGTGCATCTTCATTCCCATGTCCTGTGTGGAGGCACTTACACTTCCCATAATTAAACAGCATTTGCCACTTCTCAGACCATTCGGTCAACTTATTTAGATCATCTTGTAATTGCTGTCTATCTGTATCACTTTTTATTTTTCTGAACACTTTTGTATCATCCGCAAACTTCAACACCTTGCTTGTTATATCATCATCCAAATCATTGATATATATTAAGAACAAAATAGGTCCCAATACTGATCCCTGCAGTACTCCACTCAAAACCGATTTCCAGTTTGAAACCTCCCCATCAACTACTACTCTTTGTCTTCTATCAATAAGCCATTTTTCTATCCAGTTAATCATAACATTGCCTATGCCTTGGGCCTTCAGTTTAAGTAGTAATCTTTGATGTGGCACTTTGTCAAAAGCTTTTTTAAAATCTAAGTATATTATATCTACTGGTGATCCCTCATCTACCCACTTTGTGACATCTTCCAAAAAACATAAGATATTTGTTAAGCATGACCTCGCTTTTAGAAACCCATGTTGAGATGGGTTAATCAAGTTATTTTTAACAAGAAAATCAACCAAGTGCTCTTTAATTAGTCTTTCTAATAGTTTACAAACCACCGATGTTAAACTAACTGGTCTATAGTTCTCTGACTTGCTTCTTGATCCTTTTTTAAATAATGGTATGATGATTGCTTCTTTCCATTCTAACGGAACTACTCCTTCCTCTAATGCCAAATTGAACACTGTTGCAAGTGGTGTGCTAATTTGTTCTACAATTTCCAGTAGTAATTTGGGAGGAATCCCATCCACTCCAGGTGACTTATTATCCTTCATGTCCCTTATTTTCTTAGCTACCATTTTTGATGTTACAATTAGTTGTCCTAAATAGTCTGACTCTCTCCCTTCGAATTTAATCTCTGGTACTGGTAATGCACTAATATCTTCCCTGGTAAATACCGAACTAAAGTATTCATTTAGGTTTTCTGCCATTAAGAATCCCTCTGTTATTATGTTTCCATCACTATCTTCTAGAGGTCCGACCTTATCCTGAACTTTCTGTTTACTTCGAACATACGCATAAAAACTCTTGCTGTCATGTTTTATATTAAAAGCAAATTTTTGTTCATAGCTTCTCTTTGAATTTCTAATTCCAGCTGTAGCTTGGTTAAGTGCTTCTTTATAAATGGCATAGTCTTCACTTCCATTATGTCTATATGTCTTCCACATCATTTGCTTGTATTTGATTTTTCTAATGGCTTCTTTTGATAAGTGTTTCTTTTTTGACCGTTTCCCTTGTTTTTTCAAGGGGACAAATTTTTCGACAATGCAGTCAATTTCACTCTTTAAGATATTCCAACATTCGGATATTATTATAGAATTATTTGAATACTCCCAAACATAGCGCATTCATATTTTCTGTTTTATTTTCAATATACAATTTTGTGTCAGGGTATGTCATGTAATAACTATTACATATGTTATATTTGACATTTAATGGCTCAGCTGGAGGTTGTATCCATGTCAAAGTGAATGTTGGAAGTGACAAAATAAGGTGGTGTTGTGATGCCAACAGTATATTTCCTTCACCAAATATTCAAACATGTCTACCTTCTTCAGAATGAATAATAATTGATTTTATAAATTTATTTCTGAGTTATCGTTATATGCTGAATAGTTTTTTTAAAGGTGTTGGCCAAAGTCTGTGTGGACACTGGACTGGACTCACTTAGTATAACATGCATTACACAACTGCAAAGGTTATCCTAGTTTTCCATGTCCAAGATATTATGAAAATTTTAATGAAAGCAAATGTGTATTGAAATGGGCATATTAAAATATTTTGAAAATGTATACATTGTTGATTGTTAAAATGTTTAATTCACTTGGTGTGATCAGACGTTGGCCTCTTGCAAACTACATATCCTCCATGCATTTGCCCGACACAAGTGATTGCATTAATCTTAGTCCCTCCTCTGCCTCGTCTCACTTGCATTGTAGTGTAGCCCTTACTAATATATCATAATTCGAGTTGTATTATGCATTCATATATTGCTGTGATGAAAATATAAAGATTAGAACAGCTGGCATATGTGAGTTGAAAGGTATCAGATATTACAAGACTACAGCCAGGTATCACTGACCACAATGGAAACAAGGGCAAGAATGTTATGTGTAATACTTGCATATGGTATACACTAGCTGATGGCTATACAATTACAAGCATTTTATGTTCAGGTTTACATTTTTTATATTGAATAAATTCATCACCATCGTGGTTGTCATTACGTAGCCGAGCATCAGAACCCTGTACCTCGGCGTTATAGGTCCGAGCACTCAACGCGCATGCGCCAATTGTCACGTGTTGCATCTTGCTTCCGCTCTTTCTCACGGCAGCCGAGCATGGTGTGGTTGTACTTGGGTTGGGATGAACGTAGGCGATGGTTTTGACGCAAATAAAGGAAATAGAACAGCCATGCAACTCTACATTGACTACAGCCAGTACAGGCGGGACTGTAAGGCATCGGTGGCTCTATATCCTGGCCGCGCTGGCAAGATTAAGCCCGAGCACAAGTACTTCGAAGACAAATGCCAGTCGATTCGGCTCACAGACAACTCGGCCCAGGCCGAGTCGGCTTAAGATAATTCGGCGCCGATCATGACAGGACTCAGCGTCCATATGAGAAAACTGGGGACATTTGTTTAAATTTTGCACCACCTACATTTTGCTGTTATCACTATCTTTATCGAATTGCAATATGACATTGTTTACCACAGAATAAGTGTCAGTTTTATATTACAATCATAATGTAATTCATGCTTAATGCTATCATACAAGTTATCTAGCATGTGTCATGGTAACCCTTCTGCTTAACTAGTATTATGCCGTTTGTGAAATGTATATATAAATGTTTTACAATTTTCCTTTCTTATTGTTATGCTTATATTAGTGCACTATACATGCATGTGTCATATTTCAAGTGCATGACCTAGTTATATACCCTGTTAATAATGTCAGTATGGAATCAGTTGCCATACATTAGTAATGTATTCTAGATATAGAGATCACGTAGCAAGTTTTTCTTACATTAGTGCAATACACGAGTATGCTTTACATTACTGTGTCAGATTGCAAATCGATTTATCTTCGCGCATGACGTGTACATATGTCACTTAAATATTAATGTTACCCAGGTAATCATCATTGTAGAGATGTTCGTTTGTCATCTTCCAGTAATAAACTGCTGCATACAATATTGTTACATTACACGTGTGTGTTTAATAATTCTGCAAAAAGTAATAGAGCAGATATAAAATTTCAGGAAACAGCAACTATATTCGTATTATTTGTGCCACAGCAACTGTTACATAAGCTGCAAATAAATATTATCTTCTAAGCTACACATATTACTTATAATTTTTTTCTAATGGAACTGGCTCTATTAAAATGATAATATAAAATTGACAGTATGAAAACATGAAGTCCATAAATCATTCTGCTATACTACAGCAATTACAATCTGCAGTTCTCAAAACGCAATTACTTTGGCCTGTTATGCCCTATGAAAAAAAAATCATCAACCAGCCATATGCTGTATGATGCCCCAGTTGTTTCTTTCGGTGCTCATGTAATTATTAATAATGCTCATATTTATTAATTATAATGTCGTTATGGGTATATATTACATACTTAGATTCATACCATTAACGCAAAAAACATTTCTAATCATGCAGTTGGGCTTATAAATTATAAGTATTTATTTCACTTTTTTTCCATAGGCTATGACTTGTCATAATGGACTTATAAATATTAATCGAACATCCTTATGAATCGCTAGTAGCAGTAGTACTGATACTGATGCGAAGGGTAAAATCGCCTGTGCGTTGAATGCTCGGACCTTTATCACAAACAAACACGGTTCCGATGCTCGGCCTGCTACACCGCGTCCGAGCACCGGGGAAAGTCAAAGTAGGCGCATGCGCGTTGAGTGCTCGGACCTTTATCACCAGCGAACACGGTTCCGATGCTCGGCTACGCAACAACGTCCTAAAATCTAACTTATGTTGCATAAAATATAATGCAAATCAACAACATCCAGCAATCATAGTAAAATGTGAGTCACAAAACACTGTTTAAATAATTGTGATAACCAACATAATTATTCGTTTGACGTTCTGTTGCACGACATAACGCGATTAACGGATGCTCCCCACGATCAACCGGAGCCTACTGCCAAAGTTCCAAAGGCAAAGCCAATGATTTATCACTTCGTCCATCACGCCATCTACTCTTCCTAGATATGTACTTTTGCAATTACATAGCTTTTTAACAAGATCCTGCGTAATCAAATGCAATACCGGTACATATAAAATTATAAATACTGGCATTAAAGCCATTACTGCCGGCTGAGACGTCATGTGAGCGATGCCGGGCGATGCCGACTGTCATACTGGTTTAACAATGTCACACTTGTAATCTTACAAGTTAGAGAATCTGCGTTGAGTTGCTAACTGCGATAATGCACTTAAGACGTACCTTCACAGAAGAAGCATTTCGTCTTCGGAATATTCGTCATGACACGCAGATCGAAGCACGTGTCATTTGTTATTGTGCCGTAGGCTGCCGATCTCGTATAAAACACGTGACCCAAAAAGGGCAGGACGTCTACACCGGCTAATAGTTTCACCAGTTATACCCGGTGTAACGACGGTTCTTTTTTGCCGAATAAAAAAAGACAAGTACGCATTTTTAAATTAAACTGACTGTGCATACTAGTTAAACTATTGATACATTACACATCAGGACATAAAAGAAAAGGATTGGCGATGGGCAAAACGAAATTATTGGAAACCTTTAAAATGTAATGGCTCCACTTGAGATACCAATTGCGAAATTTTAGGTTACTACTATATGCTAATATTATTAGCGTACGTATTTAATGCACATTCAGTCGAAGTGTTGTAAGTCTTACGTGTAATTCCCGAGAGAAATGTGTCCGGACAAATAGTCTGGGGGCCGATATACGCTATTTATCCGTATCCGGACGAATAGTCCCCCAGGCTATTCGTCAGTTAGTCTCGCTTAACCGACTGCCCGTCGGCTGCGGAACTACGCCTAGAAGACAATCTGGTGTCTGACAGTTAGCTTCTGAATATTTATTCGCGTGATCTGTACAATGCTGCCACGTCACGGACACTGGTTAATCCTGCCGTAAATTTGAATTGTATTTCTATTTATTTTGTATTAATATAAGTTTAATTGTGAGTAGTTTTTATAATACAGCATTATTTGACAAAAAGGTATCCTTATCTAATTTGTGTTATTCGTGTGGGGCTAAACAATGCTGCCACCTCAAGGATACTGGTCAATCCTGTCATAATTCTTTTTTATAAACAACTGTAAATTTGAATTTTTACTTATTTATGTGTTCAATTTTGAATACTTTTCATAGGATATCATTATCTCTTAAAAGTATATCGTTATTTATATTTTTATTTTATAGTTGGCCTGAGAGCCAATTAGCGTCTCTACCCTAATCTGGGGTAAGGCCGCCTGGCGGGTAACAAATGCAGAACTACTCTTTCCCCTGGCCGAGTTGAGGGGCTTAAAAGTGCTGCCACCTCACGGAGCCTGGGTAACTGAGGCTATTCGTCCGTCTCCGGACGTATAGCCACTCCGATATAAAAATCAATCGCAAGTCTCAACTGAATTACCGAGAGCCGTTTACATAGCTCCACGGGAAAACCGCTCGATGGCAAATTGTATATGATAGATATAGATAGATATATGATCTGATAGCGTTCTGACATATTCTACTACAAATATATATATATATATATATATATATATAATTGAAGCACTATCATAAACGTTCTTCAAGCATTGAGTACTAATAACGTTCTAATAACAATAATTATAATATTATTTTTTGAAGCGGAACGTTCCGCAAACGTTGCTATCTATTGTTACTACATTAACATGTTTAAACAAAAATACTATTTTTTCCCATTACAGAATTTATGCTTATCAGTGAT
Organism: Oasisia sp. SBJ-2009; assembly: GCA_964017155.1. Classification (NCBI taxonomy): domain Eukaryota; kingdom Metazoa; phylum Annelida; class Polychaeta; order Sabellida; family Siboglinidae; genus Oasisia; species Oasisia sp. SBJ-2009. The sequence goes on along the minus strand of OZ024864.1, from coordinate 23,928,864 downwards.
GGTGTAGAATACTTGTTAGCTACCGTGAAATGTTATATGTATGAAGACAAATAATGTGTAACCTAAATATAACATTACGCTAACGGGGAGGTGCATTTGTTGTTCTCCTCTTAATGTCCCTGTCGTCAGGAGTGATGTTGGCCATGGTTACTGTCATCTTTTCTATGTCGTTTCATTCCTCTCCTCCTTTTTCTATTCAACTCCTATATTTTGCTGCTGTTCTCCATTCTCCTCCCACTCTTTCCAGTTCTCTTTTAATGCAGTCCTCTCATCGCATTCTTGATCTTCCTCGCCTCCTTTTCCGCCCACTATCTGGGCATCTGATCTCTTTGTCAATTTGTCCATCTCCCATTCTTTCCACATGTCCGGCCCATTTCAATCTACTCCTCACCAGTTTCTTCTTAAAAAGTTCCTTCACTCCAACCTCCACTTCCAGTTAATAAATTCTTCTCTTATGCGCTCTCTTCACTCCTACGATTCTTCTTATCCAGTTGTTTTCACAAACCCGCACCTTATCGTGTTGTTTCTCTGTTAGTGCCTTCGCTTCTACCCCATACATGTATGTCGGAGTAATTAACACTAAGTAAGCATAGTTCCTTTACATTTACAAGATATCCATATATCTCGCTTCACCTTCCTCCAGGTGGACAGCGCTGTAGAAAATGTATAGGTATATGCCAATAAATATGCTAAACGAACTGCCAAATAGGTTGTTTGTATGTGGTAAGCAATATTGGAGCTAGGTACCAAAGTTTACTTTTTGCTGACTTTGCCATTTAAGGGGTGAACTGAAATGATTGAACACTCATTGTGCAAACATATTATTTAAAATATATGTGACCATCATTCGATAAATAGTTAAATATGTGAATTACATTACTACTGCAACATGACATTTCCTTAAACAAACATTACTGCATACGTATGGCAATTTAAAAAAACACTTTCCTTTAGGTTTTTAGTATAAAAGAGAATTACAATGAAAACAGAATGTTTGTGTGTTAGTTTTATTATTGCTTCAGGAATTTTGCTAATTAATTGGTCACGTGATGGATATTTGAATTGATGTAGACCCCAGTATGTCCTCCATACAAAGACAAGCCCCAACGTTGGAGTACTAGCATACTGAGTGCTTTGCAGTAGAAAGATACAAAGCCAAACATAACTCTTCAAATCCAAATCGCAGTTGTCAAACGTTTAATTCTGGCGGTGACTGCCTTTCCCACAGAAGCTGACGAAGCATCGCTGGGTCACTCACAACTAGGCTAGTCATCATCATCATCATCATCATGCTGTCGGTCGCGAAGCGACAAAGACTGCTTCCATCACTTGACTCTTGCTCTCCATTTGTCTCTCTGCTGTGAGAGTGATGTCCAGGAGTCGATCTTTATGTCTCTCAGCTTCAGGTTTCTCTTGATGGTATCTTTGAACCGGAGACGAGGGCGCCCTCTCTTTCTTTGACCAGAACACAATTGGGAGTAGAGAACCTGCTTCGGTAGCCTGTCTGATGACATCATCATGAGGTGTCCAGTCCACCGGAGATTCTTTCTGATCAGAAGATCTTCCATAGATGGCAGCCCTGTCCGTTCGAGTATTTCCTTGTTTGTCACTTTGTCCATCCAGGTTATCCTCATGTTCGAACGCAGATGTCGCATCATGAAGGCATGCAACTTTTTCACCTGTCGTCTGTACACTGTCCAGGCCTCGGCTCCGTATAGGAGGGTGGACAGCACAATTACACGGTATATCTTGCCTTTAACCCGCATGGACACATGGTGGTTGTTCCAGAGTCTCTGGCGTAGTCGGCCGAAAGATGCACTAGCCCTGGCCATCCTCCTCTGTATTTCATCGTCAATGCATCCGTCACTTGATATAGTGCTTCCGAGGTAGGTGAATTCCATAACAGAGTTCAGCTTGTGTCCATCAACCGTGATATCTTCCTCTCGGGTTCTTGTAGAGTTGGGTTGGTACAGCACCTCGGTCTTCTTGATGTTAATCTTCAGGCCGAACTTCTTTGACGCATTGGAAAAAGCATCCACTATTTTCTGCATCTCTTCAGCAGAGTGTGCAACCAGTGCACTGTCATCTGCGAATAGCAGCTCCCTCATCAGTATCCGTGTAGTCTTGGTCTTCGCTCTGAAGTGTGCGACGTTGAATAGGTCAGCGCTCTGTCTGGACTGTATGTAGATGCCATCCCCCATGTCTCGGAAAGCATTGTCGAGCATTGCTGATAGGAAGATGGAAAAGAGCGTGGGCGCCAGTACACAGCCTTGCTTGACCCCATTTGTGACCCTGAACGATTCCGAGACTTCCCCTCCAACATTAAGTCGCCATCATTCCGGTATGTAGTGCCTCGATCATTGTTGTGAATTTCTCTGGGCAGTCATACTTCTTCAGTAGCTGCCATAGTCCGGTCCTCCCAACTGTATCGAACGCCTTACTGAAGTCGACAAATACCATGTACAGTGGTCGGTCCTGCTCAATGCACTTTTCTTGTAGTTGTCGGAGACAAAATATCATATCCACGGTGCTCCGGTTACCTCTGAAGCCACATTGTGTCTCCGGAACTACCTCTGGTGTTAGGTGGGTAGATAGTCTGTTGAGGAGGATCCTGGCGAAGATCTTGCCTGCTATGAAAAGAAGAGAGATTCCTCTATAGTTCCCACAGTCTGTTCGATCACCTTTCTTGTAGATGGTTATAATGCTTGCATCCTTCCATGCTTGTGGTACAGAACCCATCTCCCAGGCATTGGTGATTAGTTGGTGCAGTCTGCTGTACAGATTGTCTCCTCCATGCTTCCATACTTCTGCAGGAATTCCATCTCCTCCAGGTGCTTTGCCATCTTTCAGGCTGGCGATTGCTCTAGCCATCTCATCCATAGTTGGAATCTCATCAAGGCTTGTCTTGGTAATGCGCTGCGGGATGTTGTCCAGAGCTTCGTGATCTATTTCGCCAGGGACGTTGAGTAGCTTCTGGAAGTGTTCACTCCATCTTGCCACAACTCTCTTGCTGTCAGAGAAGGTTTCCATTCCGTCTGTTGATTTTAGTTGAACAGGTCCCTTCTTTTTGGGTCCCCACACTTCCTTCAGTCCATTGTAGAAGCCCTTCATGTTGTTACTGTCGGCAGCTCTCTGCAGCTCCACTGCTTTCCTTTCCCACCAGTCCGACTTCAGTGCACGGGTGTGTTTTTGTAGCAGTCTGCAGGCATCTTTGTATGCTGCAGTGGTGGATATAGTGCTCCTGGTTTGCAACACTCTCTGGTGGGCTTGATCTCTTCTGCTCATAAGAGTCTGTAGCTCCTGGTCGTTGGGGTCGAACCAGTCCTGGTGATTTCTGTCTGGCTTGCCAAGATATGCCTTGGCTGTGTTGTACACAACCTGCTGCAGATCTGCCCATTCCTCGTCTGGTGTTGAGTTTTCCTTCTCCTCCCAGTGGGCGAGAGCACTGTCCATCTCCTGCTCAAAACTCTCCCTATGGCTGATGGTACTTAGTTTTGCAGTGTTGAGCTTGGTCGGCTTATTTGTCCCTTGCCTGTTGTACTTTTGTCGTATTCTGAAAGCCACTTTTGATCTCAGCATCTGGTGATCGGTCCAGCAGTTTGCTCCACGCATGGCTCGGGTACTGTGGATGTCCATCTTATCGCTACACCTCGTGATGATGAAGTCTATCATATGCCAGTGTTTGGAACGAGGATGCATCCAGGTGGTCTTGCGTTCATCCTTCTGCTTGAACATGGTGTTCGTCACTATCAGTTCGAACTCAGAGCACAGAGCCAGTAGAAGTTCGCCAGTGGAGTTGCATTTCCCAATCCCATGTTTGCCCATGACCAAGGGCCACTTGTCATTGTCTCTTCCTATCCTCGCATTGAAGTCTCCTATCAGCAGTAGCTTATCAGTATGAGGGATGCCCCAGAGCACACTTGCGAGCTGGTTGTAGAAGGCCTCCTTGTTTTCATCTGGGTTTGTCATTGTCGGAGCATACACGCTGATAATTGTAGCAAAGTTGTCCTTGCTCAGAGGTAGTCTCATCGTCATGATTCTGTCACTTACTGGCCGTGGCATTTCTGTCAGCTTTGTGATGATATCCTTTTTGATAGCAAAGCCCACTCCGGCCTCCCTCCTTTCTCCTTCGGGTTTGCCACTCCAGAAGCAAGAGTATTCCTAGTCGTCCAGACTACCAGACACTGAGAACCTTGTTTCACATAGGGCGGCGATGTCGATGTTGTATTTGGCAAGTTCCATTGCTACTAGTGCCGTACGTTTTTCTGGTCGGTTAGCTCCTTCTCGGTCGAGGAGAGTCCTGACGTTCCATTGTCCAATTGTCAGTAGTTGTCTTCTATGTCTTCTTCTTCCTAGCTGATTTTCCACTGTCGACGGAAGATGAGGTCGAGCAGCGCGGTCCTTGGTAACCCGGGCGACGGCCGATCCGGTATCATGTTTCGTGCAGTTGTACATTTCATGGAAGCTGCTAGCAAACACTTTTGAAGTACCGCTGGCTTTTGCAAGTTACTAGCGACACTCTCTCGGGGAACAAATAGAGGTCTCACACCGGCAAGAACATGTCAAGACAGGCGCAAACTATTTGTCCCTGCAGTGGCTGGTCGAGAGATGTTGGGAGTTCCATACACCAACCGCCCTTGATGCTGCCACAGTGACATGGTTTTCTGTTTAGGGTTTGCTCCCTTAGCCTTCGGTTCTGACAAGAACCTATACCACAAGGCAGTGGTTTACAACTCTGCATGGCAGGGGCGTCAAACTCCCTGAGGTATTGCAATACCTGAGGTACTGCAATACCCGCATACTGTAGTAGGCTAGTAATAGCGTAGTATTAGGATACTGCCACTACTACAAATATATGTTGTTTATACTCAATAATTAATGTCGTTCGTTACAGATAACAAACATACTTGCCATTATACAGTAAGCAATGCACCCTCAACTACAAATAGTTTCGCTTTGACCTCGAAAAATCACCAACACTACCCACCACACCCAACGAAAAATGCATCCCAAAACTCAACCGTACTATGGATATGGTGGTGGGTCTGTTTACAAACTGTCAGCAGCTGACAAGTCATGGTTGACTGCACAATGCTATGATAGAAATAAGAGAACGATATGCATGGGTGCACTGCTATGACAGCTGGTTGTGTTGTGGCCAGACCTCTTCCACGTCACGCCTTGTGACTCCCTTGTATTCTTTGTATGGACTCATCTAAGGTTTCAAGTAGGTTGATTCCCTGCGCCAATATTATAGATTCTTCAGTGGGTTAACATATTATTGGGGTTGAGGTTAATTATCATGATATGACGCGTTGAAGATTTCACAACACTTTTTCTTCCATTAATGACCATCGGTCAAGTAGCTGACCATTATTGTTATTAGTCTTCATAGTTGTCCTTCTCTAGAATTAGTGAGTCCACTTCAGTTTGTACATTTACCCCCTGTGTGGGATCTTTGATTTCCCCTGGCATAGATACGAGATAGAAGGGACCACCAGCTTTTAGTGTCTCTTCAGAAAGACACAGGTTTGCAACATGAGGTGAACCAAATTGTCTAAGTTTTGAAATGGTGGCAGGTGGGATTGAACCACCGTCCCCCCTCCCCCCGATTGACAGTCGGGTCAAGGATTCTATAGCTTCACAAAGATACGCAACTCCTCGCGATTTTGCCGTAAATAGCGTGTCGATTACTTTACTTTTACATAAACATTTCTTTAAAAGATCCAATATTTACCTTCTCTCTTCAACCGGGAAGCGGTGGAAAGCCATTTCCGGACATGTTGTGCGACTGTTGTTGCAGTTGGGCGCAGCACAACATTGTGTCATTGGCAATTCGACATCCAACGTCGAGCAGACGTCTGTAGTTTAGCACGCTTAAAAATAGATGGCGTTAGTGGTTGTGGCGTCACACGTTATCGCGAGGAGTTGCATATCTTTGTGAAGCTATAATATCCTTGGTCGGGTGCTCTACCACGCGACCACTGATTCCCATGCCTTATTTGCCAACATCACACCAAGTGCAGCTATTTTGGTACAGTGATTAATATAGTTTCATTTCAAAACACCATTATATACCATGTCTTTATCAGGGCACCATGGTATGTTTTCCTAGGGATATTTTAGTATCTTTCCTCATTGCTACACCACCCACAGTGCACTGTAATGACTGTAACAGCATCCACCGTAATGACTGGGAACAACATTCACAGTGCACTGCAATGAATGTAAACAACATCCATAGTGCATTGTAATGAATGTAAACAGCATTCAGTGTGCACTGTAATTATTGTAAGCAGCATCCACAGTACGCTGTACTGACTGTAGACTGCATCCACACTGCACGGTAATGACAGTAAACACCATCCAAATTGCATTATAGCGACTTTAAATATCCACAATGCATTGTAATGACTGCAAACTAGACACAATGGAAAACACTTGATCACCAGGGCTGGGGTATAGTTAGCATCATTCACCAGCTGTCAAAATGATAACCAGAGACAGGTCAATATGAATGAGATAGATGTGTTTTATTAGTTGATCAGCTCAGTTTATGTCGGGCATAACATGCCAATTTATTCTTTATCATTATTTTGGTTACTGATACATCTGCCCATGTTGCCAAGTAAACATTACATTTTATTATTTACACGCAATACCATTCAAGTGGTACCATACCAACAATGGTATTTGAATCCTTGAGAGTTTATTTTAACTGCATGCTTTAATGACTAGTGCATGATGTAACAAAATCCAAACCTGCTTCTGCTAGCTCTGACTTGATACAAAATCTTATTTCACCCATTGGTTAGGTTAATGACACCTACATGTCGTCACGGAATTATTTCATATGCATACATTACAGCATTCAAGTCGTTATTTGAATCCTTTACATAACTGTGCACATGGTGATAGTATAAAAGATATCAACTAATATTGCATAGTATAACTACATTCTTAAATGATTAGTGTATATATTGTCAACTCCTGCTAGAATCAAACCAAATTTCTGCTAATGTTGACGCTTTATAATGTTGATGCATTGTGCAGACATTTGTGTTAATTGTGTGTATTATAAATTATATAATCTTGTCGTACATCTGCACGTAGTGTATCACACACCAACTCAAAGATATATGCATGTACCGGGAACATGACACAGTATAGTGTATCAAACATTCACTCAAATATATCTCACTGGTACCTGACATAGTACACATAGTGTATCACACATCCACTTAAATATATCTATATGTACCTGACATAGTACACATAGCGTATCACACACACACTAAAATATATCTACAGGTATTCGGCACATGGCACAGTACACATAGTGTATCACATATTCACTCAAAAATATCTACATGTACCTGACATAGTACACACACTGTATCACACATTCACTCAAAAATATATACAGGTACCTGGTATATGACACATTAACACAATGTATCACACATCCACTTCAATATATATACAGGTATTTGGCACATTACAAAGTACACATCGTGTATCACACATCCACTCAAAGATATCTACACTTTTCTACAGGTACCTGGTACATGACACAATACAGTGTATCACACATCCACTCAAAGATATATACAGGTACCTGGTACATGACTCAATACAGTGCATGTCATTTCTGGAGTAAAATATGGCACTTTTAAACAAATGTCTATAGTGATATCGTGTAGTCCCGACGACAATGTACATATGCATGATGTATCGGTTATTTGTTCTTCTGCATCACAAACCAATAAAGGATGTGCTAGTTTTGGTTGATAAACTGGTGGACATCACAACTCTTTACTGCCTGCACGACAGCCATCTCAAATTGGCCATGGTGAGGTATATCATCTTGCTGAGGTAGTAACATTTGAATATTATGAGTGAAACAATATTCACAACCATAGAAAAAACGTGATGTTTCACCGACAGCTGTACATAAAATGTCCTGGCAGGATGTGACGTTTTGCTGACAGCTGTAGATACATTGTCCTGGAAGGTTGTGACGTTTCACTGACAGCTGTAGATACAATGTCCTGGCAGGATGTGACGTTTCACTGACAGCTGTAGATACAATGTCCCAGAGGGATGTGGCGTTTCACTGAAAGCTGTAGATACAATGTCCTGGAGGGATGTGATATTTCACTGACAGCTGTAGATACAATGTCCTGGAGGGATGTGACGTTTCACTGACAGCTGTAGATACAATGTCCTGGAAGGATGTGACGTTTCACTGACAGCTGTAGATACAATGTCCTGGAGGGATGTGACGTTTCACTAACAGCTGTAGATACAATGTCCTGGAGGGATGTGACGTTTCACTGACAGCTGTAGATACAATGTCCTGGAGGGATGTGACGTTTCACTGACAGCTGTAGATACAATGTCCTGGAGGGACGTGACGTTTCACTGACAGCTGTAGATACAATGTCCTGGAGGGATGTGATGTTTCACTGACAGCTGTAGATACAATTACCTGGAGGGATGTGATGTTTCACTGACAGCTGTAGATACAATGTCCTGGAGGGATGTGACGTTTCACTGACAGCTGTAGATACAATGTCCTGGAGGGATGTGACGTTTCACTGACAGCTGTAGATACAATGTCCTGGAGGGACGTGACGTTTCACTTACAGCTGTAGATACAATGTCCTGGAGGGATGTGACGTTTCACTGACAGTTGTAGATACAATGTCCTGGAGGGATGTGACGTTTCACTGACAGCTGTAGATACAATGTCCCGGAGGGATGTGATGTTTCACTGATAGCTGTAGATACAATGACCTGGAGGGATGTGATGTTTCACTGACAGCTGTAGATACAATGTTCTGGAGGGATGTGATATTTCACTGACAGCTGGAAGAGCATGACGTATCATTCACAACTGTCCTGTGAATTCATGATGTTTCACAGCCTGCAAAAAGAGCAATTTACCTTGAGATATGGCTCGACATTTGACATCTGGGGATATATAAGGCTAAACTAAGTCAAACGACTGTGGATTGTAAATGACGTTGTAATCGGGCGCCAGAATCTCTCGGGAAATTCTCATCGGTCTATTTTGGGGAACCTCGGGAAATGTTGGGACATACTTAGTACTGTACTTTGGGCAGGTTATATGTAATAATACCACTAACTATAATGCCATCTGATATTAGCATAAACATGTTTCTGTACTAATGCTATGACGAGAAGTATTGACATTTCAGGAAATCGCTAGCTCCACAAAAAAGCAACCCCAGATCTACTTTCACGCCTTCCCTGTTTCACTGGAGTTACAATAGTTTCACTTCGGTATTACCTGGTCTATTGCTGCTTCAGCGATTAATGAATCTAAAAGGTTGGTTGTGAGAAGTATAACACACAGAGAGAAACATATTAGTGTAGTGTAAAGCTGTGTTAATTGGCCATGTTAGGAAAAATGCATGGGTCATAATTGTGAAACTGCCCAACTCAACTAAATGTAATTTAAGAGATAAAGCAGGAGAAACACCAGGTGTTTATGAAAACACTGTTAGAAATTGTTTTTACATTGTAATAAGGTACAGAGGAAAAAGCTGTTTGAGTCAAGCAAAAGTTATGTGGGCAATGGTTAACCACTAGAGGCTTAGGTTGTAGTTAGGTGCCATAAACAACCACTACAGGCTGAGGTTGTGGTTTGGTGCCATAGACAACCACTAGAAGCTGAGGTTGTGGTTAGGTGCCAGAAACAACCACCTGAGCCTGTGGTTAGGTGCCAGAAACAACCACTAGAGGCTGATGTTGTGGTTAGGTGCCAGAAACAATCACTAGAGGCTGTTGTTGTGGTTAGGTGCCAGAAACAACCACTAGAAGCTGAGGTTGAGGTTAGGTGCCACAAACAACCACTAGAGGCTGAGGTTGTGGTTAGGTGCCAGAAACAACCACTAGAGGCTGAGGTTGTGGTTAGGTGCCACAAACAACCACTAGAGGCTGAGGTTGTGGTTAGGTGCCAGAAACAACCACTAGAGGCTGATGTTGTGGTTAGGTGCCACAAACAACCACTAGAGGCTGAGGTTGTGGTTAGGTGTCAGAAACAACCACTAGAGGCTGAGGTTGTGGTTAGGTGCCTTAGGCAACCACTAGAGACTGATGTTGTGGTCAGGTGCCAGAAACAACAACTAGAGGCTGATGTTGTGGTTAGGTGTCAGAAACAACCACTAGAGGCTGAGGTTGTGGTTAGGTGCCAGAAACAACCACTAGAGACTGATGTTGTGGTTAGGTGCCACAAACAACCACTAGAGGCTGAGGTTTTTGTGGTTAGGTGCCAGAAACAACCACTAGAGGCTGAGGTTGTGGTCAGGTGCCAGAAACAACCACTAGAGGCTGAGGTTGTGGTTAGGTACCAGAAACAACCACTAGAGGCTGATGTTGTGGTTAGGTGCCACAAACAACCACTAGAGGCTGAGGTTTTTGTGGTTAGGTGCCAGAAACAACCACTAGAGGCTGAGGTTGTAGTTAGGTGCCATAGACAACCACTAGAGGCTGAGGTTGTGGTTAGGTACCAGAAAAAATCACTTGAGGCTGAGGTTGTAGTTAGGTGCCAGAAACAATCACTTGAGGCTGAGGTTGTAGTTAGGTGCTATTGCCTTTGTGGTGTCATATTATCTTGTTTCCGTTGTCATGTAATACTGTACCTTATCTTGGTGAGTTGGGACAACTTTCCTAAGGTAGTTTTACAGTCTCCAAACTTATCGCAGCCACGCAAACTGAAACACAGCCAATCATATCAACATAAGTATCAATGAGAGTATATAACGTTTGAATTAACACAACTGCCAGATCTATTGAAAGCACATATTGGTATCATCGCCAGAATATGGTGAAAATATGAAATAAACAATGAATAGGCTGTAGACCTGTTAGCATAATTCAATGAGATATATTATTCCCAAAAGAGGAGCAAATTATGAGCAACATTCTACCAAGAGAACTAAGAACTTTTTATATTTGTAGGTACATTAAATATAAACTATAGCGGTTCTCATTTTGGCAATATCAAGATTTTGTAGTACGATAACACAGATCTGTAAAACCATACCTGCATGAACTTGTCATGTACCTGACAGCAGCAACTCATGTGATAGAAATATTATAATGTTAAAAGAGATTGTAATACCTGATGCCACACTTCAGTTGTTCTTAACCAACCAAGAATAGGTCACGACCCAGGATTGAGTTATCTGCCATTTTGTATGAATTATGTCACCAAGAATATCCAGCATCATGTTATTGTCCAACTGTTCTTATACGCAATGCAAATGAGAAGTTTGGTTTTATCAGATCATCACCCTCAAGAACACGATCAGTCTTGAAGTAAATTTACTAACCATCTATTAACAATATTTGAAATAATAGTCTTTCTGATTTTGTACACTTTTTGTTTTCCAGTTGTAAGGTGTATCCTCTTTCTACGCCACTAACCGGATGAATACTCTTGACTTCATGATTCCTGGGGTAATCCTGTACTATTATTACATTTATTATTTGTTAACTATATTATGTTTATTTTATCACCACCTATCTGATTATTTACTATTAGTTCCCTGTTTAGAGAAATTGGTCACCATTCAAGTGCAACAACCAGAATTGTTGTTGCTGCCAAAAACATTAACGTTGTCATAAATGAACATATCACACTGTGGTACTTACTCCACGGAGCTTATGTCGCTGGTCTTCTGAACCACATAGGTCAATGCTTGCAGATCGGCTGAGGTGATTTCTGTGCCAGAAAGATCCAGTTCCGTGTGGTACTTCAGCACAAAGCCCTTGATTTCAGACCACTTGTACGGCTCCTGCGACTCATACAGCAGCCTCAACAGTAACAGGATGCTGGCCTTGTGATTGCAGCTTCTTCTGTGTTGACGCTCATAGATGTTACACTGTTTAACAACAAGGTCAAGCAACTCATCTATTGCTATGATTGTGTTGTGTCCCAAAGCGTCCAGTTTCTCTTTATGTATTGGGTTAGCCGCTTTCATCGTTGTGTTGTACCCCAAAGATTCCAGGAATGGTTTATTTTCTGGGTTACCAACCAACCCTGCGATAAAGCTCAAGACCATGTCCAACTGGCCTTCATTTGGAGTCTGGTCCAACAGCTTCTTGATTTCTTCTAGGGAGGACATTAACGCAATGGCCGGAAAAAATTCCTGCATAACCAGATGCGCAAAGTAGGATTGTGTTACCTTTTTGTGGACGATCAGTTGTTTCCTTTCTGTGGACACATTCAGGAATCCACAGCGTATTGTCTTCTTTGACAACGTCTCGAAATCTTCGCTTGAGAAAATGACCTTCACTGGTTGATGACACATGCCATCCTTTGCCAGGTTGGAATGGCCGAGGAATTGATCTTTGATATCAGCAATTGCATCTTGTCGGCCGCGTTCTTTTCCTGCGAAGTCTGGATGCTGTTCTATTATGAAGTTTTCCATACACTTCGTTATCAGTTGAGTCATTGTAGTTGGGAACGGTGCTTCCCTGTCCCGATCCAGTCCACTCTTTCCCATTTGACACAACATACTGCAGAAGATTGGCAAGTGACACAGACTAGATACGTTGACGTTGCTACTGATGAAGTTGCCTATGTGATGTTTAAGTGTCACCTCCTTTTGACAATACTTATCCACATACTCATCGATCATTGGTTCCACGAAGCCATAGATCTCAGCTACCTGGTCGAACTGCTTGTATTCATCGACGCCTCCTGGACGAGAGGTCACTAGCAGGGTGGCCAGCTTCAAGGTGTGGCCACTGATGATGGACCCTATCAACATGGACATCTCGACCGGATCGTTGCAATCGAAGGTTTCCGACCCCAATGGATAGCTGTCAAAGGCATCAAGTCCATCAAACACGATCAGTGTTTTCTCCGACATCCGCTGCACGTATTCTACTGCAGCCTCATCACTCGGACGGTTATAGACGTACTGATGCATGAAAAGGAGATCAGCCAGTGAGCATTTTTCTTCAACACGTGAAAGTTCTTTCATGGAATAAATGAAGATGTTTTCAAAGGCAGGCAACTTCCCCTTGAGCCACATGTCCAACAAGTACATTGATAACATTGACTTCCCTGAGCCAGCTGAGCCAGTGACCAACACCTTGGGTGCACTCTTTTCACTGTCAGGATCTGGGCGTATTAACTCCTCCACTTTGACTGGCTTGCACTGGCCAATGTCCATCTGACATGACATACAGTTGATGTTTGAGCGTGTGTCCAGTCTCTTGTATTCCCCACTCTCGTAGACAAATGGTTCAATGTACATGTCACTGAACTTTGTAACTGCGATGCTTCTGAAGAATTGTGTATCGTTCAGGTACTTCACCATCTTGCGCATGTTTGCATCTCTCAATTGTCCCTTCACATACAGTAGTTCCTCTGTAAACAGGAAGATAACGTGGTTATATTATTAGCAGCCGACACAACACATACAATGCAGTGGTAGTGGCATGAATGTGTTTAAAAGAAATCCAACAAATGAGCACATATGCAGTAAGTCTGTGAAGCTGATGCTCAGTACCTAAATTCATAGCAAGCCAACAAAGGGAAACCATTGTAATGGTAATAAGTAGCACCGACTTGATCTGACAGGAAATTGTCAGTGTAACACATATACACTGCTAAATATGATATATCATTAACAAATCATACACGGAGACGGTCATAGTAACTAAAATACTGTTTTATGTATCACTCTCATTATGTAACCATTATGGCAAAATAAAGAAGATATGTTGACACAATTCTTACTCGTTCCCGAGCGACACTGTACAAATAAGAAGTGACGTGTTTCTGCATTAGCCTTTGCTGAGAGGATGCAACATAATCCAACTACAGTATATAGTAGACTCCTGCAGTTGCGTACACATTACCTTCAATGCGTTTAGGTCCATATACAACATTTTCCAGATCGGTGAGTCTTTGACCAAATGCCGCCGCATCTTGAATTTGCTGTTGTTGTGTCTTCCATAGCTCAGACACGTCTTGATGTAGCTCAGACACGTCTTGACTTTGCTCTTTTTGTGTCTTCTGTAGGTCAGACATGCCTTGATTTTGCTGTTGTTGTGTCTTCTGTAGCTCAGACACGCCTTGAATTTCCTGTTGATGTGTCTTCTGTAGGTCAGACACGTTTTGATGTAGCTCAGATATGCCTCGATTTTGCTGTTGTTGTGTCTTCTGTAGCTCTGACATGCCTTGATGTAGCTCAGACACGTCTTGACTTTGCTGTTGTTGTGTCTTCTGTAGCTCAGACACGTCTTGATGTAGCTCAGACATGCCTTGGTTTTGCTGTTGTTGTGTCTTCTGTAGCCCAGTCACGTCTTGACATTGCTGTTGTTGTGTCGTCTGTAGATAAGACACGTCTTGACTTTGCTGTTGTTGTGTCTTCTGTAGCTCAGACACGTCTTGATTTTGCTGTTGTTGTTTCTTCTGTAGCTCAGACACATCTTGATGTAGCTCAGACACGTCTTGACTTTGCTGTTGTTGTGTCGTCTGTAGCTCAGACACGTCTTGCCTTTGCTGTTGTTGCGTGTTCTGTAGCTGAGACACGTCTTGACTTTGCTGCTGTTGTGTCGTCTGTAGCTTAGACACGTCTTGACTTTGCTGTTGTTGTGTCTTCTGTAGCTCAGACACGTCTTGATTTTGCTGCTGTTGTGTCGTCTGTAGCTCAGACACGTCTTGATTTTGCTGCTGTTGTGTCGTCTGTAGCTTAGACACGTCTTGACTTTGCTGTTGTTGTGTTGTCTGTAGCTCAGACACATCTTGACTTTGCTGTTGTTGTGTCTTCTGTAGCTCAGACACGTCTTGACTTTGCTGTTGTTGTGTCGTCTGTAGCTTAGACACATCTTGTCTTTGCTGTTGTTGTGTCTTCTGTAGCTCAGACACGTCTTGACTTTGCTGTTGTTGTGTCGTCTGTAGCTTAGACACATCTTGTCTTTGCTGTTGTTGTGTCGTCTGTAGCTCAGACACGTCTTGACTTTGCTGTTGTTGTGTCATATGTAGCTTAGACACGTCTTGACTTTGCTGTTGTTGTGTCTTCTGTAGCTCAGACACATCTTGTCTTTGCTGTTGTTGTGTCGTCTGTAGCTCAGACACGTCTTGACTTTGCTGTTGTTGTGTCATATGTAGCTTAGACATGTCTTGACTTTGCTGTTGTTGTGTCTTCTGTAGCTCAGACACGTCTTGACTTTGCTGTTGTTGTGTCGTCTGTAGCTTAGACACGTCTTGACTTTGCTGTTGTTGTGTCTTCTTCACTTCAGATAGGTCTCCTGCTCACAAGACAAATGAAACATTGTTCTAAATAACACATTTAAGAAAACATGGTAAGGTAATAGCTAAGAGACCATTTTATAAGTCACAAAGTCCACAAACCTTTATGCACTTAGCACTAGTTCAAGGTGTGGAACATGCAATTATTACAATCCAAAATGGCTATTGAAAGACTTGTCACAATCTGCATTAATATTTTTTGTTAGGTGGCACCATTGCAGTAACACTCGCTGATTACAAAGCCACGCATATACTTAATGTATGACATATCTTGAGTCATTGTGAACTTTTTAAACCAATTCTAAATTGAATCTGTCTGACTGATTGATTGCATGAGTTTATTTGGTATATACATGGCAATTAAACATAATTTAGATGCAAAAGCAAATAAAAGAATAAATATATATAATATTAACGAGGATAAACACATTAAAACACACAAACGTACATTTATTTCCAATGTGGTCCTCATAAAAATATTAGTAATTTAAGAAAAATAATACATAGATAATTATGAAATATAGCTGTACATAAATATATAAATAAATACATATATATTTTTAAATGAAGATAAATAAATGTTATTAGCAAGACAATATGCTAATATAAAAAGGTACTCTACTAAAATATGATATGGCAATACATAGTAAGATAGTTAATAAAATATATTATAATGCCATATTAAGATTGTAATTCATAACCCAACAATCTATAGAAGAGTCGTTACGTTTTTCTAAAACTGGTTTTAGATTTATATTGTTTTAATTCGATAGGCAGGTTGTTCCAGTGGCATATGCTTGTATAAAAGAAGGAGGTTTGCCCAACACTCTTCACTCTTGGAATAACACATGCCCAGTTGCTGGCTCTTGTGGGTATCTATGGTGTACCATTTCAACATTTGTTCTTAAATATTCTGGTGCCTGTACATTTATCATATTAAACATGTGGCCCAGTTTTTATTGTTCTTCTCTATAATCTACAAGAAATAAACCGACGGTCTTAAATTCATTAACTCCAACATGGAACCTCGCTGGAGTATTTAATTAATCTTGTTCTGGCTACGTTGCATTTTGCACTTTGCACTTTATTTCTTTTGACAATCCACTATACCATGCCGAACATGTGTAATCAAAATGTTACTGAATCAAAGATGAAATTAGGAATGTTTTTGTTTTTGTAATAAACGTTATGACTTTCCTACACAAAAACTAGTTTGCTTGACTTTTAAGAAAGGATATCAGAGGCTATAGCATCACCAGAAAGAGACTGATCTAAAGGTATGCCTAGATAGGTGACGGTTGACTTTGATTCAATGACATTTCTATTACATACAATATTAATATTTGCATAATGTTCTCTTCCTTCCAAACACAATAGATTGTGTTTTACCCAAATGGAGCAAAAACTTGTTGCTGATTAACCAGTCATTCATGGATTCCAGTTCAGAACTTAAAGTTGCCTAGTACCTGAGGCAAGCAAGACTGAATCATCCGTTAGATATATAAAAGAAATAATAGAGGCCGAAATATTGAACCTTGTAGCACACCGCAAGTGATACCTTTTGTCACAGACATTATTCCATCGACATCGGTAACCTGTACTCTACCTGTCAACTACGATCTAAACCAACATACAGAGAGTTCATCAACTCCTAAACCCTTAAGTTTCTTCAAAATAATGGCATGATCCACATTATCAAAAGCTTTTTGCAAATCCAATTGCACCTATGTAACTGCTATTATGGCACTCTTGTTTAATGTAATCGGCTTGATGGATCAAACATATATCAGTAAAATACCAGACAGAAATTCATACAGTAGTTTATGTTCCGTTAAAAAGCTATTTACTTGGTTGTACACTATTTTTTGAACACTTTATATATTATACTTAGCACTGAAATTGTTATGTAATTCTCAACAATAGTCTTACTCTTGGTTTTGTACAATAGAACAACCCTAGCCACCTTCAGATCATTTGGGATTTTTCCAATAGTTATAGATACGTTTAAAATGTGGGCAAGAGGTTTTGCTATGACAGAAGAACCATCTTTGATCAATCTTGCAGAGAGTTCATCTAAGCTTATAGCCTTGCTAGCACTAATACTATTTAATGTACTGGAAATATTCTGCTACATTCCGTTTGCCAAAACATGCATCATTTTCAATGTTCAGACTAATACTTGTTGGTGTTGTTCTACAATGTTTCACGATGAACCACATTTTTCAGAATTTTCCATAGCTTTTTTGTTTGGTTTTGATTTTCATTTACAGCACAGCATGTACATAATACTGAGATTTACTTGTTTCTTTTTATATTTAACATGATTTCTATGGTAAACAAACAACTTGTAGTCCGATTGATTTTTTTTTTGTCCTTTTAAATTTCCGTAGATATTTATCCCTTTGTCTGATTAAGTTAAGTATTTCGCTGGACAGCCAAGGTTTTGTCCTCTGTTTAACTCGAACCTCCTTATAAGGTGCCACTTTATCAAGAATTTCTAACAATATTGATTTAAATTTGTCCCATGCCTTATCGACAGTATCACAACTAAATACATCTGACCAGTCGATATTATCTAGATTTTGTACTAACTGATCTTTGTTGTAATGTTTACAATAGCACATCCGAAAGGTATGTTTTGTTTGCAGGAGCTCTGTTTACCTTCCTCGTGCAATAAGTCATTAAATGGTCACTAATACCAACACTTAGAACACCTAACCAACACGTTTTCTCACTAGCAGTTACTAATATAAGTTCAACTGCAGATTAACTTGTATTACATACTCTGGTAAGCTATGTGATCAGTTGCTTAAAGCCAAATACACATTCCAAATTACGAAGAGCATTAACTAGAACATTATTACAAGATGGCACTAAAACATTAGTATTAAAATCTCCAAGCAAAACACATTCACTAAAATCATTTCCTTCATTAAAAGACAATTCTAAATGTTCATAACAATCACAATGTCCCATGTCCTCGATGTTGGATGGGAATATCACTGAAATGGTTGTCGGGAAACGGGAGGGCGTTCGCACAGAAAAGTAAAATAATCTCCGCTGATGTACAGCTGACAATAACTTGGCATAAGATTCATTGCTGAACACCCCAGCACATCTGTTGTATGTCCACTGCCCGCAGGAGTCACATGAGATTGCTTTACTGTGGGCAGTAGACCTTTGCCGCAACGACTACACGGGTTCTTCGGCATGTAGTTCCGTTTAGTTTCAGGGGGCCTGGATTTGTGCTCACATTGCCACTTCGTATAAGTAGTAATAGGGTTGACGTTTTTGGCAATACATCATTCAATGAATTTGTCTACACCAACAGATACGAGCGGATCTTTGTTTGAGCACTACGTTGCCTAAGATTGGTCTCACAGAGGGGATAGGCATGCGATCTGTCATCAGAACATCCAGTGTTTGCGAAGTCGATGATCCATGTTTCGGTGCCTCCCAGAGGATTACTGCTACAATCATCACAGAAGTACAGCAACGACGAATCCAGCTGTCACAACTGTGTGACCCCCAAGGCCAGAGACAACATGTCACTGTTGGCATTCCGATAGCAATTGTGCGCTCTTCTTTGACAGGCCGCAAACTGTCCGGTGCGAATACGGTGTGTCAGCAGGTCAACTGGCATCAGTACACAATGGGTCCCCAAATAATAATAATAATAATAATAGTTTATTTCTTATATAGTGCCCCATCCAAATAATTGTTCTGGGGCGCTTTACAATGATTATTCCTAAAATAATGATACTAAAAATACATACTAATAACATAATAATAATAAATAAATATATATATATATATATAAAAAATAATAATACTAAAACGTTAATACAATACTACTTTGATAGAATGAGAATATATATACTAATAAAACAAATATGTTGCTATAAAATACAGACTTAAATTGGCACACAATTACACACTATATTAAAAATGAATAAATAAGTAAAATAGTATAAATATGTTGTAAATAGTAAATAGTAAATAAAATAAAATAGTATAAATATATGCTAATTAAATGAATAAGTTAATTAAAATAAATGTTTGAATCGTTGACTGATTAACTGTGATCACAGACTGTCAAAATAGTAAGCTGTAAACAGATGCGTCTTGAGTGCTACTTTGAAATGATTCACAGTCGTACATTGTTGCACAGCAATGGGTAGTTGGTTCCAAACACAATGTCTGTATGCCTGTTTATTGCTGACAGCAAGAGTCTGTCTGTATGTCTGTCTATGGCTGACAACAGAAGTCTGTCTATATGTCTGTTTATTGCTGAGAGCAGGTTTCTGTATGTCTGCTTGTTGCTGACAGCAGGAGTATGTCTGTATGTCTACTTGTTGCTGACAGCTGGAGTCTGTCTATATCTGCTTGTTGCTGACAGCAGGAATATATCTGCATGTCTGTTTATTGCTGATAGCAGGAGTATGTATGTATGTCTGTTTATTGCTGACAGCATGAGTATGTATGTATGTCTGTTTATTGCTGACAGCAGGAGTATGTATGTATGTCTGTTTATTGCTGACAGCAGGAGTATGTATGTATGTCTGTTTATTGCTGACAGCATGAGTATGTATGTATGTCTGTTTATTGCTGACAGCAGGAGTATGTATGTGTGTCTGTTTATTGCTGACAGCATGAGTATGTATGTATGTCTGTTTATTGCTGATAGCAGGAGTATGTATGTATGTCTGTTTATTGCTGATAGCAGGAGTATGTATGTATGTCTGTTTATTGCTGATAGCAGGAGTATGTATGTGTGTCTGTTTATTGCTGACAGCAGGAGTATGTCTGTGTGTATGTTTATTGCTGACAGCAGGAATCTGTCTGTGTGTCTGTTTATTGCTGACAGCAGTAGTCTGTCTGTGTGTCTGTTTATTGCTGACAGCATGAGTATGTATGTATGTCTGTTTATTGCTGATAGCAGGAGTATGTATGTATGTCTGTTTATTGCTGACAGCATGAGTATGTATGTGTGTCTGTTTATTGCTGACAGCAGGAGTATGTCTGTGTGTATGTTTATTGCTGACAGCAGGAATCTGTCTGTGTGTCTGTTTATTGCTGACAGCAGTAGTCTGTCTGTGTGTCTGTTTATTGCTGACAGCAGTAGTCTGTCTGTAAGTCTGTTTATTGCTGACAGCAGGAGTATGTATGTGTGTCTGTTTATTGCTGACAGCAAGAGTATGTATGTGTGTCTGTTTATTGCTGACAGCAGGAGTATGTATGTGTGTCTGTTTATTGCTGACAGCAGGAGTATGTATGTGTGTCTGTTTATTGCTGACAGCAGGAGTATGTATGTGTGTCTGTTTATTGCTGATAGCAGGAGTATGTATGTATGTCTGTTTATTGCTGATAGCAGGAGTATGTATGTGTGTCTGTTTATTGCTGACAGCAGGAGTATGTATGTGTGTCTGTTTATTGCTGACAGCAGGAGTATGTATGTGTGTCTGTTTATTGCTGACAGCAGGAGTATGTATGTGTGTCTGTTTATTGCTGATAGCAGGAGTATGTATGTGTGTCTGTTTATTGCTGATAGCAGGAGTATGTATGTGTGTCTGTTTATTGCTGACAGCAGGAGTATGTATGTGTGTCTGTTTATTGCTGATAGCAGGAGTATGCATGTGTGTCTGTTTATTGCTGATAGCAGGAGTATGCATGTGTGTCTGTTTATTGCTGATAGCAGGAGTATGTATGTGTGTCTGTTTATTGCTGATAGCAGGAGTCTGTCTGTGTGTCTGTTTATTGCTGACATCAGGAGTCTGTCTGTAAGTCTGTTTATTGCTGATAGCAGGAATCTGTCTGTATGAATGCTTATTGCTGACAGCAGAAGTATGTCTGTGTGTCGGTTTATTGCTGCTGAACATGGCATGTCATCCAAGGGATATTTTCATCCAAGGGACATTTTCATCCGAGGGACGTAATCATCTAAGGGACGTAGTCATCCAAGGGACGTTGTCATCCAAGGGACATTGTAATCCAAGGGACATTGTCATCCACAGGACATTGTCATCCAAGGGACAATGTCATCCAAGGGACATTGTCATCCAAGGGACATTGTCATCCAAGGAACGTTGTCATCCTAGGAATGTTGTCATCCTAGGAATGTTGTCATCGAAGGGACATCGTCATCCAAGGGACATCGTCATCCAAGGAACATCGTCATCCAAGGGACATCGTCATCCAAGGGACATCGTCATCCAAGGGACATCGTCATCCAAGGGACATCGTCATCCAAGGGACATCGTCATCCAAGGGACATCGTCATCCAAGGGACATCGTCATCCAAGGGACATCGTCATCCAAGGGACATGGTCATCCAAGGGACATCGTCATCCAAGGGACATCGTCATCCAAGGGACATCGTCATCCAAGGGACATCGTCATCCAAGGGACATCGTCATCCAAGGGACATCGTCATCCAAGGGACATCGTCATCCAAGGGACATGGTCATCCAAGGAACATGGTCATCCAAGGAACATTGTCATCCAAGGAACATTGTCATCCAAGGAACATTGTCATCCAAGGGACATTGTCATCCAAGGGACATTGTCATCCAAGGAACATTGTCATCCAAGGAACATTGTCATCCAAGGAACATTGTCATCCAAGGGACATTGTCATCCAAGGGATATTTTCATCCAAGGGACATTTTCATCCGAGGGACGTAATCATCTAAGGGACGTAGTCATCCAAGGGACGTTGTCATCCAAGGGACATTGTAATCCAAGGGACATTGTCATCCACAGGACATTGTCATCCAAGGGACAATGTCATCCAAGGGACATTGTCATCCAAGGGACATTGTCATCCAAGGAACGTTGTCATCCTAGGAATGTTGTCATCCTAGGAATGTTGTCATCCAAGGGACATCGTCATCCAAGGGACATCGTCATCCAAGGAACATCGTCATCCAAGGGACATCGTCATCCAAGGGACATCGTCATCCAAGGGACATCGTCATCCAAGGGACATCGTCATCCAAGGGACATCGTCATCCAAGGGACATCGTCATCCAAGGGACATGGTCATCCAAGGGACATGGTCATCCAAGGGACATCGTCATCCAAGGGACATCGTCATCCAAGGGACATGGTCATCCAAGGGACATCGTCATCCAAGGGACATGGTCATCCAAGGGACATCGTCATCCAAGGGACATCGTCATCCAAGGGACATCGTCATCCAAGGGACATCGTCATCCAAGGGACATGGTCATCCAAGGGACATGGTCATCCAAGGAACATGGTCATCCAAGGAACATTGTCATCCAAGGAACATTGTCATCCAAGGAACATTGTCATCCAAGGGACATTGTCATCCAAGGGACATTGTCATCCAAGGAACATTGTCATCCAAGGAACATTGTCATCCAAGGAACATTGTCATCCAAGGAACATTGTCATCCAAGGGACATTGTCATCCAAGGAACATTGTCATCCAAGGAACATTGTCATCCAAGGAACATTGTCATCCAAGGAACATTGTCATGCAAGGAACATTGTCATCCAAGGAACATTGTCATCCAAGGAACATTGTCATCCAAGGGACATTGTCATCCAAGGGACATTGTCATCCAAGGAACATTGTCATCCAAGGAACATTGTCATCCAAGGAACATTGTCATCCAAGGAACATTGTCATCCAACGGACGTTGTTATCGCAGGGATGTTGTCATCCAAGGGATGTTGTCATCCAAGGGACGTTGTCATCCAACGGACGTTGTTACACTTATATTTTTAGGGTGACATTTTGCGCGTGTACAGTAAATGTGAACTCATCAGTGTGCATCAAAAAATGCAAAGCATTTATGGTATAAATACCATGCACCGTTCATTAATTTTGGTGATTATTGTGAAAATTGCTTAAAATTGTGTTTAAAAATTAAAACATTACATTTACTTAAGTCAATTAAACGGATTATGGTGCACTACAATCTTCTTCTTCTTCTTCCAATTACTGGACTTGGCCCTTTCCGGGCGTTGAAAGTCCAATCGAAGCTTGTGGGCTTGGGGTGGGGGTGGTGTGTGCTCTCTTAAAACAGCTAATATAAAAACAAAATTTATTTAAAACGTTAATAATGTTATTCTATGAATCTCTGGTGATTTAAAAAAAAAAGATTATTATGATGTGCATAGACTTATGAAGAAATGAAAAACAACGGATATTAAGGCCCGAAGGCCAGTTCTGAAAGCCTCTGGTCATGTGGTGGCTGATAGGGTTGTCGGGAGCATATTCCACTGTCGAAGTGTTGCATGAATTAATGAATGATAAAGGGCTGGGTGGTCAGCCCTTGCATGTCGAAAACGCTGGGTTCTGAGGTCACTCCGTTGGAGGTATTGGTCTAAGCATATGATTTGTGCTTGCTATCAAAACATGCATCAAAATCTGTTTGCCTCACGTTAAGGCAATGCAATATGGTAAAATGGCTTTTTGTTATTTCTTATGGTAGCTTGCTGACATTTTCAGACAATCTTAATTATATTTCAAAAGGAATGTGAATATTTTTAAAATATTTTTTTGGACCCCCTTTAGACCCTTATCGAGGCAGCCATTTTGAATTTCAGTGGCATCAGCTGAAATCCTAGATCTGCATAGCGCACAGGACAAATCCACTGTAACTTTGTGTATGCATAGCTGACATACACCTGCATGTCATAAAAGAGATTTGTATTGTTATTTTCATAATTTAGTTTTCATGATTTTATAAAACATTTCCTTCAAAATATTGAATAATATTTGAACAATTTGTCACGTAGAATTTGTTTCATATATTATTTTGTCAATTTGTCTCTGTTATAACATGGGGAGCAGTACTATGGAGAAGTCCCGGAAATTGTAAATGCATTTGGTTGAGAAATAGCCGATATCTACGTAATAATAAAGGTCATATTGGTGAAATAACTGTATTGTAGAAAAACGACGTCAAAGTTTGCGAATATTTCAACAATGAATTGTACGCCACCAAATGTACACAGTCTTGAAATTACACACATGACCTATAAATTATGTTCTTTCAGGTGGTATAAAGTACAACATAATAATTTTTGGACCCCCTTTAGACCCTTATCGGGACAGCCATTTTGAATTGCAGTGGCATCAGTTGAAATCCTAGATCTGCATAATGCACAGGCCAAATCCACTGTAACGTTGGGTATACATAGCTGACATACAACCTGCATGTCATAACAGAGAGATTTGTATTATTACTTTCATAATTTTTTTTTTCTCATGATTTTATAAAATATTTGTTTCAAAACACTGAATACTATTTTGTCAATTTATCTCTGTTATAATATGGGGCGCAGTATTATGGAGAAGTTCCGAAAAATGTAAGTGCATTTGGTTGAGAAATAGCCCAGATCTACGCAATAAGAGAAGTCAGTTTGGTGAAATAACTGTATTTGTGAACATTTCAACAATGAATTGTACAAACAACAAATGTACACAGAGACTCGAAATTACACACGACTGACAAGTAAAAAACACATTTTATGAACCATAAGTAAGTGTATTTTTTTTATACATTACTATTGTGATACTATTCGTGTTCATCAAGTTGGAAGTATATTATTCAAATAAATTTCATAATTACACAACTAGCAATGTTCTACTCACTTCAACGTTTCAGCCACCATCGGGGGCCTTCTTCAGGATCTGAATGGTCACTGCTCGCCACACCATCTAGCGAGCAGTGACCAATCAGTTCCCGTAGAAGTGCGCTGATGGTGGTTGAAACGTTGATGTGAGTAGAACATTGCTAATTGTGTAATTATGAAATTTGTTTGAATGTCATACTATTGTTCATCAGTAACCTAAAACTCCCCTGCAGCATAGTCTGTTGATGTTGCTGCTGCTGCCCGTGTGCGGGCAACGAAGCGGGCTTGCCTGGCCTCCTTTGAAGCGGCCAATGTCTGACGCTTCGCCTGCTGCAGGCGGCGTCGGTCAGCTTTCTCTGCAGATGCCAACAAGTGGGCACCTGATGGCACCTGCATCACATCACACAAGTTCTTCATTGTCACTTTGATGCCAGCGTTGAACTGTGACACAGCACTGCAGGTGGCGGAGACAACGCGCTCAAGGCCAACGAAAGTCGTCTTCGGGCATTTGCTCCACACAACAGAATGGAGACTTTCGTTCGCATTCTGCGTTTTGCCTAGTGTGCACCGCTTCAGGAGGTCGACGTGGGCCAGTCGGGTGTACACCTCCTTTATATGTTCCGCAACATCGGGCGCAAGTGGCGTGCCCACATTCGTCCGGTGTGGACCTGGCTCCTGTCCGGTGGCGAGTGCTTTCTGATAGAAGCACCAGCTGCGAGCTGCCACCGGGCACCGGTCGTGCTGGGGTTTCTGATCCGTTGACGAGCAGTGGTTGAACGATGCCAAGATCGCATTCTGCATGCCGTTGACATCATGTGGGTGGGTTTGGACAGCCATTCGATAGTATCGGCTGAGTGTCTCTATCTTCTTCCCGGTCAACTTTCCAAACCCATGGCCTCCAAGTGTGACCCCAGCCTTCTTCCCACATGATGCCAACTTGCGCAGGGCAGTGTTGAGGCGTTTGGCGACGTGGTTCGCACACTCCTCCTTGTGCAGCTCCACGTCGCCGTACACTCGCAAGTTGGTGAGGCGGGTGACGGTCCTGGCGTCACCGTCGGAGAGAATGGTGGTGTATCTGAAGTTGCGGTTGGTGGAGCGGGTCCACAGCAGCTCTGCAGCCTTCACCTCCATGCCACCCGACGCCCCCTCATAGTTCTTGTTGCACTCGGGCTCGTGCGTCAAATACCAGTCCTTGAAGGCTGCAGTGTGCCTGCCGCCGTGTCGGGTGCTAGCATAAGCACACCGCTGGCAGTACAAGGACATCACCTGGAGGTCGAGCACCAGGCCAGTGATCACCTCAACCACGCAGCCGATCCCATACTGCGACTTGTAACCACGCGTCATCCAAGATCCGTCGTAGCTGACGGTCAAGTCGATGGTGTCATCATGTCCAATTGACGGGTCAATGTCCTGGTAGACACGACGGACAACGGTGGCAGCATCATCCAGCATCCGCGTCTCGACGATCTTGTTGGCTTCACATATGGCGTGAGTGTGCTTTGTGTAGGAGGTTTGTGTCAGAGGCTGCATATCTAGAAATCGACACAATTTTATCAAGCCGGCATGGCCAACCCCCATGTCCATCGAAGCAGCTACTGCCTGGCGCACGACGACGAAGGGCATATTCCCTGAAGATGACCCATCGATGAGGTCGGACGTCAGGGTGGAGTTGAGCACTGTGTCACACTCTGTGCACACAGTCTCCATTGCAGCGACGATACCAAGTCGGTGGTCAGCGACACGGATAATCAAAGACGCAGCGCCACACTCCAGACATCTCAGACCCTTTACTAGAGTTGACAGCATGCTGGACCGAGTTATGACAGTCGTGATGTCACCTGCTGTCTCGGGCACATCACCACCGTCACTGCAATCATCTCTGAATGTAGTCCTGTAAGAGAACTTCCTCTCTGTTGCCGAAATTGAAGGCTGGGGTTCGATAACCTGTGAACAAAATGTTATATTATAACAACACAATGGTCAATAAATAAAAACAGTTAATATACAACTGTGTGTGTGTGTGTGTGTGTGTGTATATATATATATATATATATATATATATATATATATATATATTATATATATACATACATTCAGTTCAGACTAAATAATAAAATTATTTGAGTTGGGGGCAGGAAGTCCATATTCTCCATGTTAACATATAGGACTTTGTGTTTTGTTTTTATTTGTAATAATCGAACTGTTCCCAAATTCCGTATTTCAGTTATATTGTCCGAAGGATTATTACAAGCAGAAGCAATGGCACACTTTTGTTATGATTAATTGCATTTAGACAACTTCTCAGGTATAAGTGCTTATCGAAACCACAACGTACAGCAATGTAAAATGCAAATCCCGTAAAAGACACATGCGGCCTAAATTCGTGTCTATTATCTGCACTACGTAAATCGTGACCCACTTTCCTCAATCGTGACCGATATTCCTCAGATCATAAATAAGCAAGAGTGATTTCCATAATATTCCTGAATTTTATAACAACCTACATAACTGGAAATTGGTGTGAAATAAAACTAGTACCACTACCAGGCGGTAGCACAAAATACAAAACAATTCTAGCCTCAGCAAACTCGCAAGTCCAGGTCCATTCACCACTGCCATGCCCATGGCATTATTGTCATTGACATTTCACTTGAAATTACAGTAGTTTTATTACACGGTACATAGGCAGCCAAACCGGCATGCTGGTTGCCTCCAATTATAATCTAATAAATAGATACGTGCACACGACTTAGTATTTTATCAGCGAAATGTAAAAAGAATAATACCTGCGAAGTGACAGGCGAGTAACGGCTGTCACTATCATTCGTGTCGCCGGACCCGACCGGAGGCGCTGCCACCGCCACCGTCGTCAGTTGTCCAGCCCATGCCTGCCTAAGTTGCAGTCGCCTGCGCTTGCGCCCCTTCCCGAAAGAAGCTATATGTTTCTTCTTCTCATCTGACATGGGGTCGCGGGTAAAGTCACTTTGAAAACAGCGGATAAAAATGGCGTAGATACAATGTTGATTATAAACAATGGCGTCCTTTCGCGCACTTCAACCTATCAGCGGGCACACAGCAGTCACGTGGACGAATTATCCAATCACTGCAGTAAGCGGGCGGGGTTAGGCCAGATTATAATTTATTATGTAGGTCATTCCAACTGGAATATCGCGGTAACGGGAGAATATCTCCGAAAATCACTGGTACCAACATGCAGTGCGATAGTGAAGCTGTCTGCTGGTATGCAGCATGTCAACAGAGGTTCAAAATAGCGGGAGATACATGCGATTGAAACAAAGGAAATTTTCGATCGGCGCTGCGTCATTACACAAAAACAAAAGAAACATTGTAGCAGGGCTCACGCTAAATCGTGTTTTTAGAGCATTTATCGTATTCATACAACGTATCAACATATACAGATCGAAAGTTAGATAATTATATTATATGATTTTGTTGAAAGTGAAAATTCGTAGAAAAAAAATAATTCCGTCAAAAAATGATTAATCCACGATGTTGCGTCCCCTTAATTTGCGACAAATAACTTTGCTAAAAGGCTAATTACATGCTTTTGCTCATAGCGGCTGATATATATCAGACTACAGAAATGTCACCCGGATACATTTTTACGCCTGTACAACATTTAAACACTACAACATAACTAGACATGGACTGATGTGAAGTCACAATTTCACCTTTCATGAGATTAAAGTTTGAAGATTTTTTCTCTTCAGATGTCATTTCTGAACCAGTTAGACATTATAACAGTTCAGCAAAACGGTACCTTACCTTTGATCTTTTCCACGCCTGTTTCAAATTCATCCATGCGCTTTGTCAAAGACTTAATTTCAGCTTTGAAAGTTTTGTTGAGGTCAACCTGTTCACTGATGAAGTCAAGTGCGTTTTTTACCTGAAAATAAATAAATGCAACAGCCATTATTGTGTATGTTCAGCTGGATAGACATAGCAGACTAATACAATTCATGAACTTAAGTACAAGTTTATATTATTTTACTGATAAAGCTACAATTATGAATTGATAGTGGTCATTTGATCAAGTATAATTACAAGGAGAGATATGTCAGGCTAAACACAAATACTTCAGACAAACTTATTAAACTACAAGTACACTAGGTACGCAGGTGTTGCAGTACCCCAGGTACTGCAACAACTCAGGGAGTTTGACGCCCCTGCCATGCAAAGTTGTAAACCACTGCCTTGTGGTACAGGTTCTTGTCAGAACCGAAGGCTAAGGGAGCAAACCCTAACTCCCAACATCTTTCGACCAGCCACTGCAGGGACAAATAGTTTGCGCCTGTCTTGACATGTTCTTGCCGGTGTGAGTCCTATATTTGTTCCCCGAGAGAGTGTCGCTAGTAACTTGCAAAAGCCAGCGGCACTTCAACACTTTTTGCTAGCAGCTTCCATGAAATGTACAACTGCATGAAACTTCATACCGGATCGGCCGTCGCCCGGGTTACCAAGGACCGCGCTGCTCGACCTCATCTTCCGTCGACAGTGGAAAATCAGCTAGGAAGAAGAAGACAAAGAAGACAACTACTGACAATTGGCCAATGGAACGTCAGGACTCTCCTCGACCAAGATGGAGCTAACCGACCAGAAAGACGTACGGCACTAGTAGCAACGGAACTTGCCAAATACAACATCGACATCGCCGCCCTATGTGAAACAAGGTTCTCAGAGTCTGGTAGTCTCGACGACTTGGAATACCCTTTCTTCTGGAGTGGCAAACCCGAAGGAGAAAGAAGGGAGGCCGGAGTGGGCTTTGCTATCAAGAAGGATATCGTCACAAAGCTGACAGAAATGCCACGGCCAGTAAGTGACAGAATCATGACGATGAGACTACATCTGAGCAAGGACAACTTTGCTACAATTATCAGCGTGCACGCTCCAACAATGACAAACCCAGATGAAAACAAAGAGGCCTTCTACAACCAGCTGGCCAGTGTGCTTAGTGGCATCCCTCGTACAGATAAGCTACTGTTGATAGGAGACTTCAATGCGAGGATAGGAAGAGAAAATGACAAGTGGCCCTTGGTCATGGGCAAACATGGGATTGGGAAATGCAACTCCAATGCCGAACTTCTACTGGCTCTGTGCTCTGAGTTCGAACTGATAGTGACGAACACCATGTTCAAGCAGAAGGATGAACACAAGACCACCTGGATGCATCCTCGTTCCAGACATTGGCATATGATCGACTTCATCATCACGAGGTGTCGGGATAAGATGGACATCAACAGTACCCGGGTCATGCGTGGAGCAAACTGCTGGACAGATCACCAGATGCTGAGGTCAAAAGTGGCTTTCAGAATACGACAAAAGCACAACAGTCAAGGGACAAGTAAGCCAACCAAGCTGAACATTGCAAAACTAAGTACCACCAGCCATAGGGAGAGTTTTGAGCAGGAGATGGACAGTGCTCTCGCCCAATGGGAGGAAAATGAAAATTCAACACCAGACGAGAAATGGGCTGCTCTGCAGCAGGTCGTGTACAACACAGCCAAGACATATCTTGGCAAGCCAGACAGAAAACACCAGGACTGGTTCGACCCCAACGACCAGCAGCTACATACTCTTATGAGCAGAAGAGACCAAGCCCACCAGAGAGTGTTGCAAACCAGGAGCACTAGATCCACCACTGCAGCATACAAAGATGCCTGCAGACTGCTACAAAAACACACCCGTGCACTGAAGTCGAACTGGTGGGAAAGGAAGGCAGTGGAGCTGCAGAGAGCTGCCGACAGTAACAACATGAAGGGCTTCTACAATGGGCTGAAGGAAGTGTGGGGACCCAAAAAGAAGGGACCTGTTCAACTGAAATCAACAGATGGAATGGAGACCTTCTCTGACAGCAAGAGAGTTGTGGCAAGATGGAGTGAACACTTCCAGAAGCTACTCAACATCCCTGGCGACATAGATCACGAAGCTCTGGACAACATCCCGCAGCGCATTATCAAGACAAGCCTCGATGAGATTCCAACTATGGATGAGATGGCTAGAGCAATCGCCAGCCTGAAAGATGGCAAAGCACCTGGAGGAGATGGAATTCCTGCAGAAATATGGAAGCACGGAGGAGACAATCTGTTCAGCAGACTGCACCAACTAATCACCAATGCCTGGGAGGTGGGTTCTGTACCACAAGCATGGAAGGATGCCAGCATTGTAACCATCTACAAGAAAGGTGATCGAACAGACTGTGGGAACTATAGAGGAATCTCTCTGCTTTCCATAGCAGGCAAGATCTTCGCGAGGATCCTCCTCAACAGACTATCTACCCACATAACACCAGAGGTAGTTCCAGAGACACAATGTGGCTTCAGAGGTAACCGGAGCACCGTGGATATGATATTTTGCCTCCGACAACTACAAGAAAAGTGCATTGAGCAGGACTGACCACTGTACATGGTATTTGTCGACTTCAGCAAGGCGTTCGATACAGTTGGGAGGACCGGGCTATGGCAGCTACTGAGGAAGTATGGCTGCCCAGAGAAGTTCACAACAATGATCGAGGCACTACATACTGGAATGATGGCGAATGTTAGTGTTGGAGGAGAAGTCTCGGAATTGTTCAGTGTCACAAATGGGGTCAAGCAAGGTTGTGTACTGGCCCCCTTCTCCATCTTCCTATCAGCAATGCTCGATGATGCTTTCCGAGACATGGGGGATGGCATCTACATACAGTCCAGACAGAGCGCTGACCTTTTCAACGTCGCCCACTTCAGAGCAAAGACCAAGACTACTCGGATACTGATGAGAGAGCTGCTATTCGCAGATGACAGTGCACTGGTTGCACACTCTGCTGAAGAGATGCAGAAAATAGTGGATGCTTTCTCCGATACGTCAAAGAAGTTCGGCCTGAAGATTAACATCAAGAAGACCGAGGTGCTGTACCAATCCAACTCTACAAGAACCCGAGAGGAGGACATCATGGTTGATGGAAACAAGTTGAACTCTGTTCTAGAATTCACCTACCTTGGAAGCACTCTATCAAGTGATGGATGCATTGACGATGAAATACAGAGGAGGATGGCCAAGGCTAGTGCATCTTTCGGCCGACTACGCCAGAGACTCTGGAACAACCACCATGTGTCCATGCGGGTTAAAGGCAAGATATACCGTGCAATCGTGCTGTCCACCCTCCTATACGGAGCTGAGGCCTGGACAGTGTACAGACGACAGGTGAAAAAGCTGCATGCCTTCATGATGCGACATCTGCGTTCGATCATGAGGATAACCTGGATGGACAAAGTGACAAACAAGGAAATACTAGAACGAACAGGGCTGCCATCTATGGAAGATCTTCTGATCAGAAAGAATCTCCTGTGGACTGGACACCTCATGAGGATTTCACCAGACAGGCTACCAAAGCAGGTTCTCTACTCCCAACTGTCTTCTGGTCACATAAAAAGAGGGCGCCCTCGTCTCCGGTTCAAAGATACCACCAAGAGAAACCTGAAGATGAGAGACATAAAGATCGAGTCATGGACATCACTCTCACAGCAGAGAGACAAATGGAGAGCAACAGTCAAGTGATGGAAGCAGTCTTTGTCGCTTCGCGACCGACAGCATGATGATGACACTAGGTTAAATGGATTCTTTGTGACATGAAAGAGATTCTTTCATGTCCCAAATTATAACGAAAAAGGATGCTTTGAGACTATGAAACTCATTGTGATGTACACTATTTTTTATTAATATAACTATTAAGTTTTCATGTAAACCGATATCTCCATTTCATTTGAATTATGTTTTATTAATTACTAATGACCCTGATAATATATCGAAAAAGAATCCCTTTTGTGTCCCAAATAACGCCGCCTACGTGGAATTTATAGTCTGGGCTCAATTTGCTATCTGTATATGGCTTGGCTATTAGTGATTAATAAACCATAATTCTTATTAAATGAAGGCATAGAATTACATGAAATCATTACATTAGCAGGATTGTGTATATTACAACAAGTTGAAAGTTCACAAAGAATCCATTTTTTCATTATAACTTTAATTTGGAGAATAAAAATACCTTTTGGGTCCCAAAGAATCCCTTTAAGTACAAGTGTATGTGATGTGTGAGTGAGTGAGTGTGTGAGTGAGTGAGTGAGTGAGTGAGTGAGTGGGTGAGTGAATGAGTGAGTGTGTATGTATCTTATACATTCCACTTGCAGTTACAATAATTTTAAGTTATTGTTAGTTATGTACAACAACACACAACATATGTGATGTATTGGTACATGTACCTCCTTCTCAGTGACTGACTGGTTTTTTATCATCTCATCAATCTTTGTCTTCCACATGTCTCTTTCAGTATCAATGATCCCCGTCTTCAACTTGTTCTGCTCAGCTTGAAGGACTTGTGTGTCGTTGGTTTCTAGAGTAAGAGTTTTTATCTGTGGTGAAACATAAATGTACCAGATGTATTGCCTGGATACCCCTAAACATTGCATATCACAAACAGTGACATTTGACAGACTTGTTACAAATAGTCCAGTATTATTTTCCAAGAGCTGAGGCAAATAGTTAGAACGACTTTGGATGGTTTTTGGTGAAAAATCGACAATTTGTCAGTGCAACGTTTCACCGGTCATGCCTCGGGTTTGTGCTGGTGGCAAATATAGCAGTGATTGGCCTGCCTAAAATTGTCTACACTGATGTCAAATTTATTTAAAAAAATATAAGTTATCAATGGATGTGATTAATTTTTATGTTATTTTGCAGCTAAAATGTATGGCTACGTTTGTCTCACAGTAAGAAGGAAATTTATATGCACAGTAATTATCAGGATAGTGCGTTTTTCCCATGTCTTTTGGGATGAAGTTCAGATAACAATATTTAACCAGATTTAACAATATCACCATGATTATCAGACATAACAGAAATACCATAATTATATTGTGATAACAAGTTCATTTAGAAGTACTGAGTTTTATGGGATGCATTAGCAGTTATTATTTTTATTGTAACAGGATTTTCGCTGGCCGTGCGCAGTGCTAAACAGTTATATAATGACATGAATGTTCTTCCAATTACACCTTCACAATAAATCCGGTTAGCACATTATAATTATTATTATCTATAAGACAATTTATAGCAAAACATCTAGAAACAATGTATGTGTGGAATTTACAATGACTTGGTGTTACCTTGTTGAGTTGTGTCACGGCACTCTTGGCATTAGTATCATTCAGGAGCTGTGTTGGATCTTGAAGCAATGTCGTCATATCTTTGATGTAATCGTCCAGCTCAGTATCAGACAGCTTGAAATCAGCCGAGTGAAAAATTTGGTTTCGTATCTCTCTCACCTGTAAAACATAACCGTGGTAAACAGAGAACAGCTTAAAAGCTATCAAAGCGTCCTGAAATCCACCCTGAAAATATGTGACATCAACCTGAACATCTATGAATCTGGCGCTAGTTCACATCTAGACACTGGTGGTCACATACTAGGGCACAAAGACTTTCTATCAATAGACTAACAACCATAGCCAAAAAGCATTAGTCACTGAAAATATAGACTGTGAGACCACGGAATACCAAAGGGCAATGTGGAGTGGGTGGTTATCTCTGGTTGCCTCAGCAACAACTTAGTTAGTTAGTGCTAATACAACTTGTTTATAAACTGGAAGTTGTACCTCAAAATTGAACATGTGGTGGACAGTTTAAAACTGCAAAAACGTAACCAAACACAATTTTGCAGCCATATGCCATCCCAGCTTGACTTTTACTTGAGATCACAGAAGAGATAGTAAATTCGGTTTCTCAACCTGGTGGTTGACAGTGGAAATAGTAAAATCACCAGTGCCATTAGGTAATGCCACCATTTTGTTGTTTTCTACCAAAAAAATTATGCGTACTGTGCTGTATGCTTGACAGAACGAATACGGTAACTTCTGTTGTGTGTAAATCCCAACCAAACTAAGAAGCGCATTAAGATAAGAGTTTATCAATCTCAGAGGTCCAACTGATCTAACAGAAAAGTTAGGAGTAAATGGCTAGGTGCAGCTACAGAAAAAAGCCCTAGTCCCAATAATATATTAACTTTAGGGACAAAAGGTTAACCAGAACTAGATGATCGAAGCTGAAAAAGTGTCCTATAGACTAAAGGAATGTATGTAAATACTAAACAGGATAGTTGCTTACATGAAAGTACCTGGTAACTAACAGTACAGATTTTAAAGATGATACAGTATCAGAGAGAAAGCCAGTTTAAGTGGGTATAGCAATGCTGTAAACCAACACGATCATAGCTTAATTATTTAGCAATGGAATTATTATTTAGTCACAAATCTGTTGATTGCTTCAGATAAAATGTTTCTTGACAATTAGGATACTTACGTCCTCAAATGATTTCATTTTGGAGACGCGGTTGGTGAACAACTTACAGTTGATCACCAACTGCAATAGACCAATGGGGTCTGTGTCTGATGGACCAGTCCTGGTGTCTTGACCTGGTGACATAAACAACTTCGCGGTCTCCCAGTAGTTGGTATCCCACAAGTCCTCCCTCAGATTGCTCCAACAGGGCAACATCGGTTGTTTTTTTGTGAGTTGCGAGGGGATTTCTTTTTTCCACTTAGCATGCCGTTGTTTACAAGCGGCACACTGTGTGTTGTCAACCCTGTTTAATAAAAAAAAACTAAGTCATATGTTGTTGTTATTGAATAAAACATCCAGCCAAAAAGCCAGCCAGCCAGCCAGTGATATGCAAGTTGGATGTTAAAGGAGGAACCAAAATGCTTCACCAACCAATGCCCAAACTCAAGAACAACTATTTAGAGGATATGAGATCATGATTTGATGTGCACAGATCTACAGTATATTTTTAATAATTTTTCAAACACTGCCATGTTTGACACTGGTCTTTGCCACTAGTTCGAGTCACTCCTATCTAATCAAAGTAGTTACTAATTTTACTGGTCTACTTAATTACTACACATTTCTGTGCCAAAACATGAATATGATGCCCTACTATATCTGGTAGGCATAATATGTATCACCAAATCATTTATGTGTGTTCAAAATAAAAAGTGAAATTAAATAAAAACGATAAGTCATCTGATCCAGCTAAAAAGTGGGGTGTATATATGTGATGACTGGGATTAGGTGTTAATATATTACATAATAATTTTTAGCTTTGAGTTTGCTGCCATGTAGGTGATTAATTATGCAGCCAGATTATAAGGAATATTCATGCACAGACAACGAATCACAAAATGATAGTTGACTTACACAACTGGTGCACTTATCGGATAAAACCAAAATCTGACGAACTGAACCTAATATTCATGACCTGCCTTATATTGATAGTATTGGCAGATCCCAAACTAGGAACTCTGCATACGCAGAGCTATTTTTTTTATATGTTATCAATGATGTTGTCAATGAAATGCTGGCATAGAACTATATAAAATAATTCTGTTTTCAGGATTAACAAAAATTGCGTACATTACAAAGCGTTTAACATTTAAAAATAATCTCTTTAACAGCGTCCTATAAAACATACATTATTTTTACAATATAATTGTTATTGATTAATAGTTTGCTATGTTTCAATTTTATTGAATTTACGTAATCTTATACATTCAATACTGATTGCCATTTGTGCGAATGCTTTTTATTTCGGAGTGACAACAGTTGTTGTGTTAAAGGCTTAGGGTAATCTGTAAAAATGCCTGTTTAGCCTGTTACCTGAAACACAGCAGCTTTTTAGTCTTCATTAGCCAATGGACGCTAAATAGAACAAATACGGTATATATATACATTATGTTGTCCAAAACAGTTACATTGTGCATACCCACAATTGCAAGACTTCCATGGAAATTTGTTATGCAGATCTTGATGATATTGTCTGATGGGGCCTTCACAGAAGTCATAGATGCCTTCAGCAGTGCACAGCAATGCCTGGCCAGCCTTGAGCCAGTTCACATAGCCGGCATCTTGGAACCTGCCTAGCACGGCCATTGTGCCTACCAGTGCTGCATCAACACCTATAAAAAATAATGATAGTGTCTCTGTAATGGTCTACAAAGCCTAAAACATTAATACTATCTCTGCTATGTAAATTGCTATATCTATGACAATGGCAATGTGGTCAACTCATTACAACTCAGACAGCTAAGATAAAAAAGCTATCACACAAGATATTTATGACATGATGTTCTTACTACAGGGTGTATTATGTAAAATACTCATAGTTGATGAATATAATTCATATTTCATCTGGAAGAGTGGGAGAACACACAACTATACTAGGGTAACACAATTTGCCCTGTATTTCACCCTACCTAAGATACAAAGCAAGTGTTTTTGTGTAGGACAAAGCAAATGTGTTTACACAGTCAGTTCATTACTTACAGAGTCACTGCAATACTTACACAGTCACTGCAGTACTTACACAGTCACTGCAATACCTACACAGTCATAGCAACACTTACACAGACACTGCAGTACTTAAACAGTCACTGCAATACTTACACAGTCACTGCAACACTTACACAGTCACTGCAACACATACACAGTCACTGCAATACTTACACAGTCACTGCAACACTTACACAGTCACTACAATATCTACACAGTCACTACAACACTTACACAGTCACTGCAACACTTACACAGTCACTGCAACACTTTCACAGTCACTGCAATACTTACACAGTCACTGCAACACTTACACAGTCACTGCAATATCTACACAGTCACTACAACACTTACACAGTCACTGCAACACTTCCACAGTTACTGCAACACTTACACAGTCACTACAACACTTACAGAGTCACTACAACACTTACACAGTCACTGCAACACTTACACAGTCATTGCAACACTTACACAGTCACTGCAACACTTACACAGTCACTGCAATACTTACACAGTCACTGCAATATCTGCACAGTCACTACAACACTTACATAGTCACTACAACACTAACACAGTCATTGCAACACTTACACCGACACTGCAACACTTACACAGTCATTGCAACACTTACACAGTCAGTGCAATACTTACACCATCACTGCAATACTTACACAGTCACTGCAACACTTACACAGTCACTGCAGCACTTACACAGTCACTGCAGTACATACACAGTGACTGCAATACTTACACAGTCACTGCAGTACTTACACAGTCACTGGAATACTTACACAGTCACTGCAGTACTTACACAGTCACTGGAATACTTACACAGTCACTGCAGTACTTACACAGTCACTGCAACACTTACACCATCACTGCAACACTTACACAGTCACTGCAGTACCTACACAGTCACTGCAATACTTACACCGTCACTGCAACACTTACACAGACAATGCAATACTTACACAGTCACTGCAATACTTACACAGTCACTGCAAAAGTTACACAGACACTGCAACATTTACACAGTCACTGCAAACTTACACAGACACTGCAACATTTACACAGTCACTGCAACACTTACACAGTCACTGCAGCACTTACACAGTCACTGCAATACTTACACAGTCACTGCAACACTTACACAGTCACTGCAGCACTTACAGTCACTACAATACTTACACAGTCACTGCAATACCTTCACAGTCACTGCAGTACGTACACAGACACTGCGATACTTACACAGTCACTGCAACACTTACACAGACACTGCAACATTTACACCGTCACTGCAACACTTACACAGTCACTGCAACTGTGTAAGTGCAACTATACTAGGGTAACACAATTTGCCCTGTATTTCACCCTACCTAAGATACAAAGCAATTGTTTTTGTGTAGGACAAAGCAAATGCGTTTACACAGTCAGTTCATTACTTACAGAGTCACTGCAATACTTACACAGTCACTGCAGTACTTACACAGTCACTGCAATACCTACACAGTCACTGCAACACTTACACAGACACTGCAGTACTTAAACAGTCACTGCAATACTTACACAGTCACTGCAGTACCTACACAGTCACTTCAATACTTACACCATCACTGCAACACTTACACAGACAATGCAATACTTACAGTCACTGCAATACTTACACAGTCACTGCAAAATTTACACAGACACTGCATCATTTACACAGTCACTGCAACACTTACACAGACACTGCAACATTTACACAGACACTGCAGTACTTACACAGTCACTGCAATATTTAAATAGTCACTGCAGTACTTACAGTCACTGCAAAATTTACACAGAATCTGCAACACTTACACGGTCACTGCAGTACCTGTCATTAGTAGTTGAAGAAACACATTTCAAGCTACTGTAATGTTACTGGCAATATCAGTCAACTCACTCTTAAAAACTGTGTTTTTACGTGATAACCATGCGATATGAAGTGTTTGCCCTGAATATTGGTACAATGGTAGTGGTATCTATATCAGCAGATCACATGCATGGTAACGTGCATGACAACTGACAAATATAGACACCAGCTATTGATAACAAGATCAGACACACATGAATGGTGTCAGCCATTTAGCTCAAATGAATGTACGGTCACGCTTAAAGAACATGTAGGACCAGCTATAGGTAGACTGAACTGAACTAAACTATGCTAAAGTAAAAGCATTTACTGAGCACAGGTTATGATGCAGGTATAATTCCACATATTTCTCTGTCATTTTTCAAAACATCAGTGATCAAAATTTCCCAATCCTACAAGTATTTTTAAACTAACATATGCAAGTGTTACTGACTGTAAACGCTAGAAGATGGCTGCATACAGCACACATATAGATGTGGAAACTGACCACTTGACTGACCAGTGGTCATAGCTTTATGTAGAGACCCGTCCACCCATCATTTGGACGGTTACAAACGAATATGGACGGGTAAAAATATGGGTGGACGGGAATAAAAATGAAGGAGCAAGTGTAAATGGGATCATATGTGTCTTTGTAGCCCATTTCAGGTCATCCGACACATTTAAAAGTTTGTAAACTAGCTTAACAGTTAACATCCATGTGTCCACCAAAACATGTGTTACTGGCAATAATTTTGTCCTGCATAAAGCCCTGCTGACCACTTGAACACTGGACTTAGCATAGGCTGTAGAGCTAGGGTGTCACATGTTTCAGATGTCTGTAGCCTGAGACAAGACATCTCAAAACCAGTGATTTAGTCAGTAGGCAGCAGCATGAACTCCTCGGCAGCTGACACCCTTTGAACATGATATTCACAGCAGCTGACACCCTATGAACATGATATTCACAGCAGCTGACACACTATGAACATGATATTCACAGCAGCTGACACACTATGAACATGATATTCACAGCAGCTGACAGTCCTATGAACATGACATTCACAGCAGCTGACACACTATGAACATGACATTCACAGCAGCTGTCACACTATGAACATGATATTCACAGCAGCTGACACCATATGAACATGATATTCACAGCAGCTGACACACCATGAACATGATATTCACAGCAGCTGACAGCCCTATGAACATGATATCCACAGCAGCTGACACACTATGAACATATCCATAGCAGCTGACTGCCCTATGAACATGATATCCACAGCAGCTGACACCCTATGAACATATCCACAGCAGCTGACTGCCCTATGAACATGATATCCACAGCAGCTGATTGCCATATGAATACAAATTATGATATTCACAGCAGCTGACAGCCCTATGAACATGGTATCCACAGCAGCTGACACCCTACGAATATGAGCTCCAGATTTGAGTTAGCATTTCTGGTTGAGTAGGAATGGAAATCTTATATAAGTTTGACCCTGATCGAGGTATGAACTATGGTAGAGCTGCCACAACAGAGAGGGGTGGCCCACCAGAGGGTGTAGCAGGGCTGGCTCCAAGTTGAGAGGATGCCCTCGGGTCATGTGACAAAAGTTTCCCGGCCAAGAGAGGGAAGGTATAAATATGAGGCCAGCAAAAGACATGAGGCTTTTAGCTGATGCTACTGATAGAGTGAACACATTGGTTCGGGTAAAGTTGAGTGGAGCCACGTCGTGCTTGATTTGTATCTTTATTTGTACACATATTTTACACTGACTGTTGTTCTATTACCAAGTCTTTATGCATGACCAAATTATTGCCAGTCACACATGTTTTGGTGGACACAACTGTTAAGACAGTTTACAAACTTTAAAATGTGTCTGATGACCTGAAATGGACTACAAACAGACATGAAACACCATTTACACTCACTTCTGACAAAATATATGGTTTTGGAAGACTCTTTTTTGCTCCTTCTTTTTTTTACCCGTCCACCACCCGTCTACCCATATTTCTACAATTTTTACCTGTCCAAATGATGGGTTGATGGGTCTCTGCATAAGCTATGTCTATTACATTTATTTTGGATTGTAAAACAAAAATTGCGCATGTCACATTTTAAATTTACATAAGTGTGTTTATTATTTTGTAATAATGTTACGGTACAGCATAAGGTTTTTCAAAAGCTAGGTTATCCCCTTTAAATTACTCTGCCATTGCCTACTCACAATTACACTAGGCAGCGGTATGACAGAACTATATATATATATATATATATATATATATATATATATACACCAGGCACACATTTGCCAAACAATATAGTTTTTATGTAATTTTACATTGTTTTGGCTGGTAATCTGCCCAAATGAGCTGTGGGTGTCAGGGTTGTGGGGTTTAATAAAAACTTGCCAATTACCAACCAGTAGTGGCTGAACGTTGGTTATAACAACTGTCACAAAATGAAACTTGTCCTATATATGTCATGATGACTGTGAATCATTGCAAGTGTTCTGTGAACAGCAGCAGAGGTTTATTGACATAATTATTCCAATACAACTGGTGCTTATAGTGGGAAGAACACTGTTTCAAGAAATATATATTACTGACAATTATGAATGTACTCACATTTTGTTTGTCCTTACTTGAAGTCTGTATGATATAGCTACTTCCTGTTAACGGCCTCCTCAGAACGGACCTGTGCCTGAGCTGAGTACCAGTGCAGTCACCTACTGCAGTAGATCATGTGATCAAGGGTCACGAGAACTGCCGCTCACTGCTGAAAATAAACACGTTACAGAGAACCAGGTCAAAAACACCAGTCTACACACACACAGTCATGAATGGTTGGGTTCACCTGAACTGGCAGCTAGGGTCATGCTTTGCGAACAAATAGGCCAAGCCATACACACACTAATGTAACCTATTTACTGACTATACATGCCTGGTGAGTGGATGAGTGCATAACTCAACAGACCCACTGGTCCACTTTGATTGAGCTAGACAAGTAAGTCGAGTAACCCGGGTACCAATCGAACATCCTAGAACACTTGCTCACCTGACCCTTCTTGACATAGACATACAAGGTCAATCTTCAAGGCCACTACCTGAGGCAGTTGCGGTTTGGAGATGATTCACTTGAGCAACTACGTCATTACATTAGCAATGACAGCCAATTGGGAACTTAGGCCCCTACTGCACAAGAAATTAATTAAACATTACACGACACAATCATTTAAAAAATAATTATGGATGGACCAAACATTTTGAACTTATTCCAACTACCCACTAGTTATCGTCAAGGATGACAAATTTGTGGATGGAATCCGCATGTTCAGTGCTGGGTAATGCTGATTGAAAATTAATAATATGGCATTGAGATGTTCATAAAATAATTATATATATATATATATATATATATATATATATATATATATATATACAGTGTATATATATATATAATATATACAGTGTATATATATATATATATATATGTATATATATATATAAAAGTGCAAGCGCATGTTAAAATCAGTGGTCACAATATTATACTTTAAACTCTGTCACAGCCACAGACAGTGCTGTCAAACTCAAGGCACTGCTTCAAAGCTTCTGTGGAGGGAGCATTACATTTTACTGTTTGTGCTGATAGCTGGTTGCTAGGTTCTATTGTGGCTATAAAGGAGTGCTCATCAGTGGACATAGGCTTATATCCGGGAACGTTGAACCCTTACTTGTAAGGGGTGCCCTCTATACCCAGCAGCTAGATGTTCTGTGGCGTAGTGGGTGTATGCTGGCTGAGTGATGTCAACTAAGGCTAAGCCATGTTGAATTTTGTACATCATTGACACAGTGAACCTAGCTGTCTGCAGGTTTTTTTTATCAGTTACAGCTATATCTTTAACCAGTAGACACCAGTCGTTTTATTGTTATCATTTTAAAGTTAATTAACACTCTCAAGGTCAGATTAATGAAAATATATACATACTATTGAATCCTATTAGAGTATGTGCTGTGACCCAATCATGTGCTATACTTGAGTTGCGTCACTGTATAAACCAATTGAAATAAACTTGTCATTACATCTGAACTACTAATTTCCTGGTTTAAATAGCCAAATACGTGCCAGATATGTAACTGTAAGTTTATTACCCAAATATCTATTGCCAACGTTTGACAAAAAGAACAAAATATTGAAATATTTTTCAATAACTTTCTTTTAATAAAATATTTGTTATTAATAATTTACATATATAATTGTTGTACATATATGAAATATTAATAAACTATGCTAACAAATGTACAACTAATTATATGTATGTGCCACAGGCACAGACACATAATTAGTTGTACATATGTACAGACTCCGTGGTACATAAAACTTAAGTAATTTAGTTTTTTTCTGAGCACTATCAAGATTATGCCTTATCATAGCTTATAGCTAGTCCGCGAGTCGAACACATGAATCAAAATACTTACAAAATATAAG
Source organism: Oasisia sp. SBJ-2009 (assembly GCA_964017155.1). NCBI lineage: Eukaryota > Metazoa > Annelida > Polychaeta > Sabellida > Siboglinidae > Oasisia > Oasisia sp. SBJ-2009. The sequence goes on along the minus strand of OZ024864.1, from coordinate 23,885,193 downwards.
TTATAATCCCACGAGCCGCTGCCGCGCGAACAAATTTCCTTGCCGCGAGTCGAAATGGTATTACAAGATTTAGCCAAATTTAACAAGATTGCCATTCGAGAGCGAACTCAAGTGGACAAGGAAGCCGTCGGCATATCGATAATCCAACTCATATTATCTATGCATATTCCGCCCTTTTAAGTTATTTGTAGATGTTGTTTTTAAACACGCCACATTCCCCACAGCCCAGCCTGGGGCCCAGGGACCATTACGCAACGGGGGCCAATGAGTATTTCGTGTAATATGTTATTTATTTTGAAAATGTATGTTCACAAACCTCATCCTGCATCTTTGTCAATCAGATTGTTTGTGTTGTGTTGATGTGTCTGTTTTGCGCAACCTACTTTACATTTGGCGGTTATTATAAGCGGAGAAGAGTTAAAGGGTGTAAAAGTGCTGCCACCTCACGGAGCATGGGTAACCGAGGATTGGCTGAAAAGTGCTCCCACCTCACGGAGTCTGGGGAAATGACATTATTGGATGACACTGTTTTGCAGTTCAAAGGTGCCTATGTTGATTCGGGCGTTCTGACCAAGAGAGGGTTAAACAGACATCAAAATAAACACAACTTGCACATCAAATCAGTAGATTGTTTAAGTCATTCAAATTTACCGATTCATGTAAATGTAACACAGTTTACCTGAATTTCACAAAACCTGGTAGGCCTACTCATACTCATTTATATCCCCATATGCAAATAAGTTTGTGTGACGGTGTAACCAGATAAAATTAAAGTGTAAAATTCCCATTGAGCAGTCACTTGAATCCATCGGTGCACTTGGTGAATGTGGCTGGAGGGGACCGTAACATATTTCATTTTTATAGTACTGTACTTGTACGTCATATTATGATATCACTAAATACATTGCCATTTGATATATAGGCATAACTGTGTCCGTGCAAATACAATGAAGATAATGGCATTGCATTGCATTGCATTGCATTGCATGGCATGGCATGGCATGGCATGGCATGGCATGGCATGGCATGGCAGGGCAGGGCAGGGCAGGGCAGGGCAGGGCAGGGCAGGGCAGGGCAGGGCAGGGCAGGGCAGGGCAGGGCAGGGCAGGGCAGGGCAGGGCAGGGCAGGGCAGGGCAGGGCAGGGCAGGGCAGGGCAGGGCAGGGCAGGGCAGGGCAGGGCAGGGCAGGGCAGGGCAGGGCAGGGCAGGGCAGGGCAGGGCAGGGCAGGGCAGGGCAGGGCAGGGCAGGGCAGGGCAGGGCAGGGCAGGGCAGGGCAGGGCAGGGCAGGGCAGGGCAGGGCAGGGCAGGGCAGGGCAGGGCAGGGCAGGGCAGGGCAGGGCAGGGCAGGGCAGGGCAGGGCAGGGCAGGGCAGGGCAGGGCAGGGCAGGGCAGGGCAGGGCAGGGCAGGGCAGGGCAGGGCAGGGCAGGGCAGGGCAGGGCAGGGCAGGGCAGGGCAGGGCAGGATTACATACACTGAATTGACCTACGTAGGTTGGTCTACGTAGGACCCACGAAAGTACCGAGAGCCTACAGCACACGAATCTCTCAAAGTAATCTTGCATGACCCTAGCTACGCCTTCTCGTTCGTGTAATCATGCAGGTGACCGTTATTCAAATGGAGCCTAGGGGCAGCGTGAATCAATACAACGTGTGCCGAGTCACCAATCGTGTCCATTACTCAATTGTGCTGGTCGTATTGTTGAACCCAATGGCACTCTCATTGAATGGCCGAGTCTCCGGGAGTGACACAGTTATAAGACAAGCTTCAAACATAGACCTACCACGGGGTCCACACTAACAAGGTCTATTTGAATACAACGGATATCTTAGCAAATTTACACGTTAAATTACACGTGTCTGTCATTTCAGGTATGTTGTTACAATGTTTAACTATGAGAGCACATTACGTTAATTGATGCAGTTGAAAATGGTTAGTTGGCATTAGCTCTTTTACATGCACAACATCAAGAAGTTTCCCTTTGTTTCTAATTAATGTTGCAACATTATGTCCAAATTATAGTGAAATATATTAGCTGTTTTCTTTTCATATATATATATATATATATATATATATATATATATATATATATATATATATATATATATATATATATATATATATATATCACTTGATATGTTCTTCGAAATATTCCAGTATGCTGTCACCTCCAGATTGTTACAATACTTAGTTAATATTAGTGCTAATTAACATAACCTGAGTGAAGAGTACGGGAAGGGTGCTCAAAGTGGGCTCCCTAAGCTAAAACCACCGCACATGTTTTCATATACATTAAGTTCCAGCCTTTATCTAACAACATGTAAACTTGTGGTGCGATACGAATTTGTTTTATATTTGCAATGGGAGTCTGAACATATCGCCAAGGAACGTGTCTTTAAAAAAAAGGGAAGGCAAAGTGGGCCCCTAATGAAACATTGTCGCAAGTCACTCATCAGCCCACATTTCATTTGTAAATGCATCGCCATTGCATCAGGGACAACCTTCATGTGCGCACGCTTTGTATCCCCACATATGATCCATTTCTCGCATAGTTTCTGTCTGAAAAGCCCGCAGCAATAGAGGCATGCTGTCATATCTGCTTTAGAAGTCGATTTGCTGCTCGCCATGTGTCGCAATGGCTTCATGGACTTCAACTTGCCTCCACTCGTGCTGACCTGTGGCTGGTGGTGCTGGCTTTCTTCTTCACCACCAATTCTCGTTTGTATGGGATGAATGTAAAGAAGCAGGTCTATCCAAGTCAGTAGCTTTTCTGGGTGTTTGTTCCCACACTTTGGAAATAGGCGACACGGTCGAAATGGGTACGCTACGGTCTTTTGGTTTCTTTGCGGATAGCCCTCCCAATCCGTTGCGTCGAATTTTGTTGCCAAGTCCATGGCTAAAGCTTTAATAGCGTCTAGGTAAACGTAAGTTTATACTGTTGCCTTGGGTGAGAAAATTTTATGTGTAATATATAATTATGCATGTCTAGTTGTCTGCCGTTCATGATTTGTATTAATCTGGTAGCATTACTATATGTGTGAATTAGTTCACTCAGTCATAAGTCATGCCCTGAAGATAAAATGGGCCAACGAGGGGCCTACTTTATCTAGACACTACCACGTTAGCACAACCGCCATTTTTAATAAAACCGATGCGCGCCACCTAATTTCAATTTGAGTTTAGCGTGGCTAATATAAAGTAGCTTCACATGCCATAGCCATCGGTAGTTTCGCAGTATGTTAAGAAGTTTGCAACACTTAACAAACCATGTAAATATTTTAAGAAAAGTATGAAATATGAACTTTTTGATATCATTCATTCGCGTTACTAGTTTTCTTGTATTGTTAAAAGGTGTCCCCTGTCGATTTAGTTATCACCAGTAAAACAAATTTAGTCGTATGACTGCGAACAATAGACAAATGGGCGGGAGCCCACTTTGGGTGAGTCCTTTACATGTGGACTAATGACGTGTTTTGAAGGCGCTGATGTTGAGAAGGGGATTGTTGAACTTACTGGGAACCAGTGACATGGGTGGCAGCAATATTGATTGACACGAATCGCAGACTCGTGTCGTGCGAACTATGTTAATAACCCTATCGGTTCATCTCTGCTGCGTCGTCCTACCGTTGAACCGCCTCCGGGCACGAGAGCGTTTCACAATATACGTCAAATAATGGGACTGCGACTTGAGGTAAATGTGGACAGGTAAGCGGCGTGTCACGAAGGTATAGCGGCGGCACACACAGCAGCTGTAGACACCGTCTAGTATGTGTGTCGTCTGACATCTGTCATATCGCGTCCCTTGGTTCGGCCTGTAGCGCTGTGGTACCTTGCGAATAGACAGTCGCAACAAACTACTCTCACAATTTTGGCTGCCAAAATGTTTGGACTATATTTATTATTATATTTTCGGTTGCTTATAATTCAATTATCTCTATCCGCCTTATGCCCTGTCTACCCCTACGTGACCTTTTAAACTCTTACCCGTTCTAGCTGTGGCGAGTCTCAAGTGATTAGTACGTGTATACATCAATTGCTCCTTACGTGTTCATCAATGTCATTTACACTGTGTTTCTTTTATTTACATACACCAAGCAAAATATACCAAAATAATTATGATACGCCTAAAACTGGGTGCTTAGTGCACAACTGGCGGACCCATAGGGGTGGTCAAGAAAGGGACAGCAAACAGACACAAGTTGCGCGATCATACTTGTGTGTCTATAGGAAGGTAAGTCACCATAAACAGCCACATGGCGCCAAAGGATGTGGCAGCGAGACAACATGGTGTTTCTGGATTGACTGTAATTGCGCAATTGCGTTGACTGGGCTGAAAACGTATATTCCATTATTCGTCTGGAAACATAATCTGTATTATTTTATGTTCACACAATTATATTCGAATGCAGGTAACTGCCATTAGGTGCAAAAGATACGTGCCATCCTCATTGGACGGGTGTGGGTTTGGTAAAGCGTTGTGCAATACCCGTGTGTATTCACACCGTATTTCAACTCAACTTCAGGTTTAATGCACGATTCCTTGCTAGCATGATATTGGGTTACATATGCTGCATTTGTAGATAGTATTCCAATGTGTACATCTACTATGCCAGCCGTCGTGTGCTAACAATAATTATGGCAGCATAATTCAAACGTTTACCCATCTCATTAGTTCCACATTCGCACCAATTCGCTCACAATCGAACATATACGCCCAAACGCACAGACATAACGTATGTAAACATCGTCAATTAGATTTTACGTACGCCATCACGTCGACTCCCATTGTCATAATTGCAACAACATGAATAAACATTGACGTGGTTTTGCAATTATTTATAATGTACATTGTTCCGTGGCTCTGACTATGATGTTCATCGAAAGTCACTCGCAATAAATAGTCACCGGAAGTTAACATCGTATCTGCCCGTTTTCTTCTCACTCTCTCTGCGTGGGCGAGCTTCAGGTCTTGTTGTTGTAGACCATCACATAATGGTTGCCCGTCTTCGCGACTGATGGAGTCGCATTAATGCATCGCGGTCTAAACAGGATAGAAAGAAGGCGCTCAGAACACTGCCAGCGCTCTTCAACAGGCAACATTGCGTATGACGTGATTCAGCGTGTATTTGTACAACTATCTAGCTTTCAACTAGTCATCTGATAACTGGCATTTTGGTATTATTCATCCCAATTCAGGTATCTGTATTACTCCTTAAAGGGAAAATTATCTTGCGCTGTTCGCCTTTGTATCTATTTATAAAGACAGCAACTAAGCACACATTAAGTCATACATGATTATAAATTACACACAAATATATATATATATATATATATATATATATATATATATATATATATATATATATATATATATATATATATATATATATATATATATATATATATATATATATATATGTGTGTGTAATTTATATATACACACATATAAATATATATATATATATATAAATATATATATATATATATATATATATATATATATATATATATCTATATATATATATATATATTATATGTATATATATATGGATATGAGGATATGAAATATATATATTTATAAGTGGATTTGTATATTTCATATCCTCAGCGTTCATGCAGGCATTGTTGAGAAGGATAGGAGGGAGGAGGAGATTATTCGTTTGGGGTCTGAGTGGAAAGTCCCACTCACATCAACGAAATCGAAACGCATAGCCATTTCTTTCTAAGGCGTTATGATCACCTTCATATCACTGTATAGCAATGCAAAATAACTTGACGAAGCAATAAAATAGCAAATGAAAAGACAAATTCACCAGGACCAGATGGAAGCTACAATCGAATGATCCAACGACTAGGCCCGTCAACGAAAGAATCTTTGCTGGAGACGTAAGTTGAAAGAACAGCCGGTTCCCAGCTATGGAGATACGCAATCTTGATATCAACACACAATATTGCAAAGGACCGGTCAAAACAGACGGTTAAAACATATCAACCCAGCAAGCTGTGTTGGCAAATTAATTGAAAGGCTGTTTAACACCAGACGAGAAAAATCACCATTCCGCAACTAGTTGGCTTCAGACAAAACAGTTCCACTGAAGACGAAGTTACCGACATTTTCCAATAAATTGAAGACATCTTGCAGAACACTTACCATTCAGGGCACTAGATGACACATTGGAGAAACAGACACATGCCCATGTGGCACGGTTACAGTGAAAGACATCCTGCAAGTTTGACCCACATGCACTTTCCAATAAAGTGACAGCCTGGCCGTCAGCAAAAACCACTGGTACGAAAGAGTGAAGACTACCTGGAGGAACGAACGACGGCCCAGAAGAAGAACGGCTATTCGTACGTGTTTCATATGCTAATTGCTTACCACTTGGTTTATGAGATCATCAGACGAAAACTCTGCAATTGTAATGTCAATGTTTGCCTTTTATGGAAATTCTTACATAGAGCAGTACCGGCATCCAATCTACATGATTGCCCAAAGACTGAGATTGTCTCCATGACATACTGTTAAATGGGTCACAATCGCAACTTCTCTGTGAAGCATCTAGCTGCGCTGTAATTAAAGTGTGAATAAATAACCAAAGAGGCATACATGCGCTTGATTAACATGGACCAATGCAATGTGAACGTACTTGTCCAAGCACCGCAGTGCAGGAATCGAACCTAGATTATTTTAGTCAAGCATTCGAATCTCTAGCGGCAGCCCCATTGCGCAACTACTGAACACCGGTGGATGTGTGGCATGTCATGACATGTTTATTGAGAGTAATATATCTGCATTCACGGGTGATATGTTATTACTCATCACTAAATTGTGTTCTACAATAATTACGTTAATTTAGAATACACCTTGATTATATATTTTTTTATTTTAATGGCTGAAAGGTACTGAAACAGTTCCGTGGTGAAGCGTCTGTATTTCTTTTATCTCGTATATGATAGGGTATCGATACCCCTTAGAGTGTCATCAACCACAACGTGTACGTAATTTTGGTAATACGTTTGTTTTTCTTACATGATTTTACACAAACAATATAGTTACTTCGAGCAAATGCGTTGTCGCGCTTACATTTTTCGATCGTTAAAAACGTTCCGATTGACATTTCTGCGCAAGCGCAATAAATGTAAAATCATCAATGCACAGCGAAACAACAAAGCATTTTGGGTATAAATGCCCCGGGCTGTTCGTTAACTCTCCTGTGATGATTACTGCGAAGAGTTTCTTTAAAATGTCGTTCAATGCAATAAAAGATTACATTTTATATAAAACACTATCACGGATTATGGCGAACTACAGTCACGTGATTTACGCTTGCTATCAAAATATGCTTCGAAAGTTGTTTACCTCTTGTTAATTTGCGACAAATAACTTTGCTTACAGGTTATATACATCCTAACGAACAATCCGATGTATTTATACCATAAATGCTTGGTCTTTTAGCTGCACATTGATGATTTTACATATATCGCGCATGGGCAGAAACGTCAATCGGAACGGTTTTAACGCCGGAAAAATGTAAGCGCTACATCGTTATCTCTTGGGTATGTTAGTCTGCCCTACCTAATGGAGCAGTATGTTACCATAATTCCATTACGAATTACATTACTGGAAACATCGGGACAGACATACTAACACCCCCTTTAGAAATACATATATATACATATATATATGTATT
>OZ024864.1:23850003-23875003 GCA_964017155.1 Oasisia sp. SBJ-2009 | reverse complement strand
ATGAAATGAAATGAAAGAAAGTCCAGTCCAGTCCAGTCCAGTCCAGTCCAGTCCAGTCCAGTCCAGTCCAGTCCAGTCCAGTCCAGTCCAGTCCAGTCCAGTCCAGTCCAGTCCAGTCCAGTCCAGTCCAGTCCAGTCCAGTCCAGTCCAGTCCAGTCCAGTCCAGTCCAGTCCAGTCCAGTCCAGTCCAGTCCAGTCCAGTCCAGTCCAGTCCAGTCCAGTCCAGTCCAGTCCAGTCCAGTCCAGTCCAGTCCAGTCCAGTCCAGTCCAGTCCAGTCCAGTCCAGTCCAGTCCAGTCCAGTCCAGTCCAGTCCAGTCCAGTCCAGTCCAGTCCAGTCCAGTCCAGTCCAGTCCAGTCCAGTCCAGTCCAGTCCAGTCCAGTCCAGTCCAGTCCAGTCCAGTCCAGTCCAGTCCAGTCCAGTCCAGTCCAGTCCAGTCCAGTCCAGTCCAGTCCAGTCCAGTCCAGTCCAGTCCAGTCCAGTCCAGTCCAGTCCAGTCCAGTCCAGTCCAGTCCAGTCCAGTCCAGTCCAGTCCAGTCCAGTCCAGTCCAGTCCAGTCCAGTCCAGTCCAGTCCAGTCCAGTCCAGTCCAGTCCAGTCCAGTCCAGTCCAGTCCAGTCCAGTCCAGTCCAGTCCAGTCCAGTCCAGTCCAGTCCAGTCCAGTCCAGTCCAGTCCAGTCCAGTCCAGTCCAGTCCAGTCCAGTCCAGTCCAGTCCAGTCCAGTCCAGTCCAGTCCAGTCCAGTCCAGTCCAGTCCAGTCCAGTCCAGTCCAGTCCAGTCCAGTCCAGTCCAGTCCAGTCCAGTCCAGTCCAGTCCAGTCCAGTCCAGTCCAGTCCAGTCCAGTCCAGTCCAGTCCAGTCCAGTCCAGTCCAGTCCAGTCCAGTCCAGTCCAGTCCAGTCCAGTCCAGTCCAGTCCAGTCCAGTCCAGTCCAGTGTTCCTACCTGCACATGTCAGACCTTGCAGGCACATTTATAAACCGACGTCCCATTTCCTATATCTCGGCACAATGCTTCCTTTGCACAGGGGTTACTTTTACATGCAGAGTCATCAGCTACAACTATAACAATCTCTGGATATAAAACAATTAGATCATTTAAGAACAATGTGAAAATGAGCAAACATATTAAGATATCAAAAGGAAAAAACGAGCAAAAACTCAAAAACGTCTATTCAACGATCACTAGCACGGCTGGTCCTAATCTATGGTGGTGATATAAAGTAGAAACTCAGCTTTATTTTTGCTACTGTTGAATCATCTTTCAAAGTCACTCATCGGACCTACAATGACGATTGTTTCGTTGTTCTTTGCCGATGGGAAGACGTTGATGGCGATTCTTCAGTAAAAATAAATGTCCGATCGCGGCGTGTTTACTCACTCTGTCATTCAGTCATTCACTCAGTCACTCAAACAATCACTCCCTTCCTCTCTTCCTTCAAACGTTGAATGTAATTTTGAGCCTGCTTTATCTGGATGATTGTTTACGCTGACTGGGCGATAGCACTTATGTAGTGTAGGATTTCCGCTCTCGGGCAGCGGAGTGACGAGCGACTGCTTCCCCTCCTGTGGACACTGTTTTGGTTCACAAAACACCTGGTATTGCCCTGTAAGGAATGTATTATGTTGTTGGTTCTCCTCGGATTTTTCAGGAGTTCAGCGGTGAGTTTTTGATTTTCAATCTTGTCTTGCTTCCTCAACGTCTTCCCCGAGGATAATGTTGATTTGAGTCTGTTACTGCCAATATTGTCATTCCAAACACCGCATTCATGAAGTCCTTCCTTCGTACTTTCGGTATGATGGTGTTTGGCTTGTCGCAGAACTGTGCGATTTCGACATAGCCACGGCCCGAGGTTGACGTGTCTACATATACGAATTATGTTGATATTATAATGGTTGTGCAGAGATAAAAAGATGAGTCTACTAGACACTTGAGTACAACAGATGACACATGACAGATGACACATACTTTTTGATATTGTGTAACTCCGTCGCAGAACCAGGACTTGTGTCCTTCCTCTGTGACTGTTTATCAGAAGCCTTTTCATATGACCTCATCAAGGCCCACGAAGTCCCATCCTTTCTTTCATTTATCCGCAAGGGTTGAGTGTGCGTATGTTCCATGACTCTCTTATGATACCTTTTGTTGGCAGATTGCTAATAGTGTGGGCTAACCTATGACGTGCTAAGTCAAATTTGCATAGGATTCCTATATGCGCATATGGTAAGTCCTGGATTTCATATTATGCGCTCCTAAGGATGACAAAATATACCTTTGACTTTGACGAGGGCGTTTTGCATGTTGGCGAGGCGTCCTGATGACGTGTATCAGATAGGGTCCACACATTTCCTTTTGGTTGTAATTGAATGTTTTTGCCACGGTATATTTCTTTTGCTCGCTGTTTGATAATGATAATAATAGTAGTAGTAGTAGTAGTAGTAGTAGTAGTAGTAGTAGTAGTAGTAGTAGTAGTAGTAGTAGTAGTAGTAGTAGTAGTAGTAGTAGTAGTAGTAGTAGTAGTAGTAGTAGTAGTAGTAGTAGTAGTAGTAGTAGTAGTAGTAGTAGTAGTAGTAGTAGTAGTAGTAGTAGTAGTAGTAGTAGTAGTAGTAGTAGTAGTAGTAGTAGTAGTAGTAGTAGTAGTAGTAGTAGTAGTAGTAGTAGTAGTAGTAGTAGTAGTAGTAGTAGTAGTAGTAGTAGTAGTAGTAGTAGTAGTAGTAGTAGTAGTAGTAGTAGTAGTAGTAGTAGTAGTAGTAGTAGTAGTAGTAGTAGTAGTAGCAGCAGCAGCAGCAGCAGCAGCAGCAGCAGTCGCAGTCGCAGTCGCAGTCGCAGTCGCAGTCGCAGCCGCAGCCGCAGCCGCAGCCGCAGCCACCGTCAACGCCACCGCAACCGCCACCGCAACCGCAACCGCAACCGCAACCGCAACAACAACAACAACAACAACAACAACAACAACAAGAACAAGAACAATAACAATAACAACAACAACAATAATAATAATAATAATAATAATATAAACTAATAATAATAATACTAATAATAATAATATAAACTAATAATAATAATAGTAGTAGTAATAATAATAATAATAATAATAATAATAATAATAATAATAATAATAATAATAATAATAATAATAATAATAATAATAATAATAATAATAATAATAATAATAATAATAATAATAATAATAATAATAATAATAATAATAATAATAATAATAATAATAATAATAATAATAATAATAATAATAATAATAATAATAATAATAATAATAATAATAATAATAATAATAATAATAATACTAATAATAATAATAATAATAATAATAATAATAATAATAATAATAATAATAATAATAATAATAATAATAATAATAATAATAATAATAATAATAATAATAATAATAATAATAATAATAATAATAATAATAATAATAATAATAATAATAATAATAATAATAATAATAATAATAATAATAATAATAATAATAATAATAATAACAACAACAATAATAATATACTACTTTTGCGCCAATATCCTCGGAGATCAAGCTCAGTGGCGCGACAAAACCAAGGGAGTAAGCGAACTCGTGATCGTAAGACAATGCGTGAGTCATCAATGGAAGGATGAAGATGCTAGGAAGCTGAGGAGGATAGGCCGCATTAAAGAGGTAGGTTTTTAGACGTCGGCGCAATGAAACTATATTGCCTTCTGATTTAGCATTGCCAGGAAGCGAATTCCAAACAGTTGGTACGGCAACTGAGAAAGCTCGGGTCCTAGCGTTCGTTTTCACCCGAGGAATATAAAGAGGGTTATTACTGTTTGAGCGTAGTTGTCTGAAATGTCTTGCTGTAGTTAAACAAAGAATTTAGCTGTTTGTGTAGAGGAGAGTGCTTGATATGCTATTGTGCAAATCTTGAAATGATACGATAGTGCACAGGGAGCCAGCTAGTGCAATGATTTTAGAAGCGGCACTGAGCGAGGAAAACGAGGAGAACGCGTGACTACCATTGCTAAACAATTTTGGACACGCTGAAGTTTTGCTATTTCGTTGTTTGCAGTATTGTAAAGGAGGGAATTGCAGTAGTCAAGTATGCTGCTTACTAGAGCTGTTGCGATGGTTTTAGCAACGGAAAATGATACAAACCGGCGAATACGCCGAAGATCGCGAATATGATAAAAACAGAAACGATATGTTTTCGATATATATGTTGTTTGAAATTGACGTAAAAAAGCTTAACAATAAAACACACTATAAAAACAATGGTGACATTTGACCAAATATGGTCAAGTGATAACATTAGTGTATCATAAAATAATTAGTGACTGAGAATAGCCAGATGTTCTAAAATAATGTCAATGTTTTAATGCTCGGCATGGGTCAAGAATAAAAACAAAATACCATATAATAAACAAATAAAGATATGAGAGTATAAGATCACAAGAATTGTGAAATTGCGATAGCTTTAAATCAGACTACTTCTAAGATGTAAAACTGTAATAAACTAACCAATCCTTATATAAAAATAAACCGTTGAAAATTGTTACATAGACGTAATCAAGTGGTATTTAAAATTAATAATAAAATAAACCAGTAGTTTCAAATGAGTTTATGAAATGCTAAACAAGTCTGTAAAATACAAAATATAGAATGAATCTTTAAAAGGCTAATACAAATCGATTGAAAAGGCTAAATGCACATCGTTAGATTTTTCGCACCTTTAGAGCCCATCCAAAGGAAACATTTAGAGGTCTTCAATCCCAGGGCGATTCTGGGTATAAAGACACTTTTGATAGTATATAATTGAAGAACGATGCAGCAAAACAATTTGTCACATAATTCGCCCGCTACTACTGCTATCGCTATCGCTACCGCTACCGCTACCGCTACCGCTACCGCTACCGCTACCGCTACCGCTACCGCTACCGCTACCGCTACCGCTACCGCTACCGCTACCGCTACCGCTACCGCTACCGCTACCGCTACCGCTACCGCTACCGCTACCGCTACCGCTACCGCTACCGCTACCGCTACCGCTGCCGCTACCGCTACCGCTACCTCCTTCAATACCACCACTACCATCAGTACCACTACTACCACTAATATTACTGCTACTGCTGCCGCCGCTGCCGCTGCCGCTGCCGCTGCCGCTGCCGCTGCCGCTGCCGCTGCCGCTGCCGCTGCCGCTGCCGCTGCCGCTGCCGCTGCCGCTGCCACAGCCACTACTATTACTTCTACTACTACTACTACTACTACTACTACTACTACTACTACTACTACTACTACTACTACTACTACTACTACTACTACTACTACTACTACTACTACTACTACTACTGCTACTGCTACTGCTACTGCTACTGCTACTGCTACTGCTACTGCTACTGCTGCTGCTGCTGCTGCTGCTGCTGCTGCTGCTACTGCTGCTGCTGCTGCTACTACTACTACTACTACTACTACTACTACTACTACTACTACTACTACTACTACTACTACTACTACTACTACTACTACTACTACTACTACTACTACTACTACTACTACTACTACTACTATGAATGAAAAGAAATGAAAAGAAATTTAAACAAATTAACACATATAATAAAATGTTATCAAATATATAATTATTAAAATCAAATAGTAGTATGCTAGTGAAGACCCACCTAAGACAATAATACTTGGTAAGTATAACTTGCTGGTTTATATTTATGAATACTTATCAGAAGTGTTCATTCGGCGTTTTGGTATGCCGACGTAACAATACAGTGTAATGTTAGATAGTCTGATATGACATATGTCCATGAATATGTGCACAACCCAATCAGAACGGTGAAACGTTACCTCGCGCTAACGGTTGTATCCGTTTACATACCTTCAAGACATCTGCTAGTTGGTATAATCAATATAGCGTACGCGCTGACGAATGCGCCGAACATAACGTTAGATAATTATTGTAGATTACTACCAGTCCTGGACGCGCGTGTCATCGACATAGACATCCTCTGGTGCATAGTATGTTGGAGTGTTTTGCAACAGCCGTTGTATTTTCAAGAACTTGGTTGAAATCTGCTTGTTTGACGTCATGGTGACGTCATAGTTTTTGTTTAATGGCGGGCTTTTAAGATCTTTGGCAGAGGGTATACAAACGTACGCGGTGCTCTGTGCACAGTATTTCATGCTCAAGCTTCGTTTCAAAGGTTATATTTTGAACTAAAATCAGACGGTGATACTGCCAAAATATTAAAAAATGTTATAAGAGTACACAATATAAAACAAAGCTTTTAAATTTGCCGTTTTACGGAAATACCCGAGGATGCCTGGTTTGGATTTGTTGCTCTGGTGTGATATCAGTACTAATTTTTGCATACTATCATGCAGCGAAGTGGCGCGGTGTCAGGCTGATCGAGAATGGTGCTACTCGTCAACATGTACATTCATAGATCTAACATACGTAATGTAAATGGTTCCCGTTTGTCCTGAAGTGATGGGTGACACAATTTTAACATTGGTATTCCTCTCGGGTGATGTAGTCCCTGGTAATGAATCCGGCAGCTTGTCTGTGCTCTTTTGGAGATGGGGTCCCAGTATACTTGCAGTTTGTTGTCGTCTTCCTTGCCCTATATACACGTATTACATCGGACTGACTGCTACTGCGACGGCCTAGTATGACGACGATTGGACGATGCATCATAGGTTACTGCACAGTGTATAATGTTTTCAGTCCTTGCATACCTAACAAAGGGGGCGTTCCGGGACGTAATCTGCAACTATCATGCTACCATGGGTGGATCCTGGCCTGGCACAATTTCCTATCAAATTCCTATGTGTTATTCAAAATTCCACACAGCACTTTAACCTCCACTGGTAGACGTGTCATAGATAATTCGTGAAAATCTAATACATCAATTTCCCACAATTAAATTTTAAACCTGACACCCCTGCATTCGTGCTATAATAAGGCAGTGACTTGTCGTGTTGACATCACCGATCTGAATGATACCTGTATCAATCCGCAGAATGTAATATGTCTAATTTGAGAGCTCTGATGCCACGCTGCACAAAAACGTCATTTTTACTCACTCCACACTTCACATGTCTTCACAGAAATTTCAGACGTTCTACAGGGTATTATTTGGTCGCACGGGCAATGGCGGACGAATACTTTCTTGTGGCCTTACACCCGCAATAGCAACTGTCGGTCGGCGGCGGAAGTACGCCGAGAAAACAATCTGGTTACTTGCTCGGCTTTCGTTTATTTATCCCCGTGAACTATACAATGCTGCCACCTCGCGGACACTGGTTAATCCTGCCGTCATTTATATTTTGATAAATAACTGCAAATTTGTATTTCTATTTATTTTGTGCTAATATAAGTATATTTTTAATAGTTTTATAATGCAGCATTATTTGATAAAAAAGGTATCCTTATTTAATTTGTATGCTATCCGTGTGGGGCTAGACAATGCTGCCACCTCACGGATACTGGTTAATCCTACCGTAATTCATATTTTATAAACAACTGTACATTTAAAATTTTACTTACTTTTGTGTTAATATAAGTTCAATGTTAAATACTTTTCATATGATATCGTTATCTTGTAAAAGTATATCATTATATTATTTTTTATTCCATAGTTGGCCTGAGAGCCAATTAGCGTCTCTACCCTCGTCTGCGGTAAGGACGCACTGGCGCGTCGAAAATGCAGACCCACTTTTCCCCAGGCGGGTGTTAGTGCTGCCACCTAACGGAGCCAGGGAAACAGAGGCTACGATTACACAGACTCCATGAGGTGGCAGAACTGCTCCTAACACACTTTTCGGCGAAATGACGCAGACGAACGTGAGTCGGTTATGGCTGTAGGTCATTCACGACCTACGCTTCGTGCCGTCTGCGCGACGCTCCATCCGGGCAGCGACACTAACGGGTGCGACCTGGGTTGATTTTCTTTACACGGTGAGTTATCAGTCGTCACATGAATTTAGGCTGTAGCGTAATCCATACTGCGGTTATTCGACGATTTCGCTCACTTCAAGTCAGTGCGTATGCTGCGGACAGAGAAAGGGCGGGACGCACGTTTTGACGCACATTTTGACATTTGCCACATGTCAAGGTATAGATTTGTTGCAGTCGTTAGATGTTAGGACGAGTGAGTTAGTGGTTTCGGCGGGCGGGCGGGCGGGCGGGCGGGCGGGCGGGCGGGCGGGCGGGCGGGCGGGCGGGCGGGCGGGCGGGCGGGCGGGCGGGCGGGCGGGCGGGCGGGCGGGCGGGCGGGCGGGCGGGCGGGCGGGCGGGCGGGCGGGCGGGCGGGCGGGCGGGCGGGCGGGCGGGCGGGCGGGCGGGCGGGCGGGCGGGCGGGCGGGCGGGCGGGCGGGCGGGCGGGCGGGCGGGCGGGCGGGCGGGCCGGCTGGTAGTCAATGGTAGGGACCGTCAAATCCGCTAGGGCGCATCAGTAGATCGGTTGACATTTTTGTCCACTAAGTTGTCTTGCTCATGAGGGAAGGCTCAGGGAAACACTTTTAAGAGGCTCGTAGTAATCGTATGACGGTGAAACCACATTTGTCTGAGTTCCAAATTGACAGAGAATGCGGCCATGTGAATTGCAATGTTTTAGGTTGATTATTTAATTTTGAATTTTATGAGTGAATATGCACTATGTTCGGAGAACACAGAGGAAGTTTGGATAGTAATTAGATTAATATTTAATAAGAAGACCCTGTATATTTCATATAAATCGCATTTAGCGTATTGTAGCTAATTTCGATCCATCCAACACGGTTTTTACCCGTCCAAATGACGGGTGGACGGTTCTCTGCATAAAGCTATGGGTAGAAAACAGGCACAAGTCATCTTCCCAAAATTCACCTTATCAACATCTAATGGGTTGGAATATTCATGTCACCCATTCTACTGGATTTAATTATTGCCTGAGTATGTAACTACTAACATACATACCGACCATTATTGTGCACCTGTTATCCAAATGGCATGTGGTAACCAGGGCAAATTTGCATCCTGATCTTAAGTGTGATCAGCAGTGTAGTAGTTTGGGCTTCCTACAATGAACCCTGCGTGTAGGCAAGGCAGAATTACTGCACTCTAATGTTATGTAAGTTTCTATCACTGTCAGTGCCACACCGCAACCTGTGTGTTGTGCTACTAACTAATAATCATTATTAATGATGTTTTTTTTCAGTTGTGGTAAACATAGCGCTGGACAACAGTGCATTTCAAATAAAGCTCTCAGTTACCTAAAACGATAAACACAATAACAGCCATGTGTACCCATTTGGCATTTCTGAATACACCGCATTTATTGTGAGTTTCTATCACTGTCGGCACTACGCAACACCTGGGAATTGTCGTAACTAATTATTAATTATGTTTTTCGGCTGTGATGAACATAACAACACCGGACGTCATTGCATAACGATCACCACGATAACAGTCATGTTTACGCATCTGGCATGTCTGAATACTCCTCATTTATTGTTTATATAGCTGTCGCCACCACAACGCCGGTTGGTGGTTCTAGGTTCTGATGTGTATATCAGTTTTATAAAGGTCCCTGCAAATGTTTGATATCCATAATTCTCTGTGCTATTACGATACTGTTTTGATTTAACTAACTAATATCTCACTGTCTGTTGTAATTAGTGCTCAGAACACTGGTGAATTTGGTTCCATGTTATTTATGCTGTTTGACCATATATGCCTACGTTATAGGTGAAATTATCATAATGTATTACTAAGACAGTTACCTTGCCTTACGGTGTAAATTATTTACTTTATCATACAGAATGTATGTTGATATTTAGTGTCAGATGCTAATGTATTGGTCTTAGTTGTTGGTTCGACACCAACTGGTATTGCACTTTGTGCAAAGTTACCCCCGGCATGGGCTAATTGACCAAAACATTGCATCTCCTCTTTCAATTAGTATTGATATTCAATTGGAAATGCTCACCAAATGTAATTATTGTTTGTTAACATTTAACTTATTCCAGAAGCTGTGGAAAGTATGCATAATATATAGTTATCCTAGAAATGACACAACATAACTATATATCTTTGTTTAAACATAATGGCTTATTTCTAGGTTATTTGAATAAATATATATATATTGGGTAAAGTAAATAATAAAAGCATTGGGCAAGGTCCTGGCAAAACATGAATGTGCAGTGTGTACCTATCCATTGACTTAGAGTATAACACTTATCTTCAATTCACCAAAACTGTTGAAAGATAGGCAATGCCTTCACTCTTCGCTGTTAATGTCAAGAAGTGCTCTGTAGTTTAAGTAAATAAATCTTATATCTAACTATTAAAATCATATATAAATTATTAATTGCAGGATTGGATTTATATCATGTGTATTTCTGCTGTACCCATTGCAAGAAATATTGTTATTTGTACATATAACTGCTGCTCAATTCACTATATGTTTTATATTATAACAGTGTTATTTGACACCTTCTGTAGAAATTGTGTGTTGAACTGCAGCTACCACTGTCATACACCTTGTTGGCTGCATCATTCACTGTCGATTGCTTAGGTTTGAAAAAACCGACATAATATTGCAAATCCATGGAATTGCATCACAGATGAACAAATGACACTCTAAGTGTGTATACGTTTGTGATTGAAATAACCATATATGAGATAAAACAATTATAAAACAAGACAACAAATGCTAAGTTTCCTACTACAAAACATACAACATGTGTTATTTATACATATACATTAACCTAACCCACCAAAGCAAATGTCAGCCACAGGTAAGTATAATATAAATCTCAGCCAAAATTCAAAGACTTCTCCCACTATATAATCATTCCGATAATGTAATTGGTTCATTATTCGTAATAATAGTATATTTTGAATGAGTCATCCGTTCAGTACATTCACATTCAACTTTCATTTTCCCTGAGTGGGATTTTTAGTTCCCCTGGTACAAACACCAGCTAGATGTAACCAACGGTTTATTGCATTTCTTCCAAAAGACAGGCAACATAGGATAAATAAAATTGTTTTGTTTTCACGTAGTAGTGTAACCAGTATCTATCCACTGTCCAGCGGCACCAGCATGTTTCAGGCCGCTGTTCCTCCGACCGACAGTCCAGCACTCTGAACACTCGGACATTGCGCCCCACTTAACTGGTTCTTGCAACCACCAACATAGATCATATCTTAATATGAATATCTAATAACTAATAACAACTAATAATTGTAATCGTAATGAACAAATACATTTCATACAAACTATTGGTATTCCCCTTATCTGATTGCTTCTAACAATACAGTCACTGCAACACAAACATTGGCTATTAAGATAATAATGTCAACCAAGTTAATCACTATATTATAACTATTATCCCATATATAATCCAAACAATACCAACATTGATTTCAGCCATAACTAAATTTATTAACAATAATAAAATAATAACAACATACCTGAATACTAATTAAAATAATTTATTTCCATCGTAGGATTATCACACAAATTATTTAAATCCGTCGTCTGACTGGCTTCACCCTGGTCTGACCCGTTTTGCAATGACAAACTTTAAATAAATATATACTTATAATAATAACAATAGTAATAGTAATAGTAATAGTAATAGTAATAGTAATAGTAATAGTAATAGTAATAGTAATAGTAATAGTAATAGTAATAGTAATAGTAATAGTAATAGTAATAGTAATAGTAATAGTAATAGTAATAGTAATAGTAATAGTAATAGTAATAGTAATAGTAATAGTAATAGTAATAGTAATAGTAATAGTAATAGTAATAGTAATAGTAATAGTAATAGTAATAGTAATAGTAATAGTCATAGTCATAGTCATAGTCATAGTCATAGTCATAGTCATAGTCATAGTCACAGTCACAGTCACAGTCACAGTCACAGTCACAGTCACAGTCACAGTCACAGTCACAGTCACAGTCACAGTCACAGTCACAGTCACAGTCACAGTCACAGTCACAGTCACAGTCACAGTCACAGTCACAATCACAATCACAATCACAATCACAATCACAATCACAATCACAATAACAATAACAATAACAATAACAATAACAATAACAATAACAATAATAATAATGTCTTCATTTGCGCCAATATCCTCGAAGATCAAGCTCAGTGGCATAATTTCAATGTTCTGACATCATTTTACACTACCTTTAATTGTAATTCCTTTATCATTTAGTCCTCAGGACCGTTCAATGCACTTTACACTTTACTTCCGTGACAGACCTGTTCACTCAGACACCATCTCGGCTTCTCTGGGAAGCATCCAGCCATATGCTGCAATTAATGCACGAAGGCTGCTCGTACATATATCCAACACTGTCTATAGTTAGGTACTCATTTAAACAGCTGAGTGAACTCGAGCAATGTAGAGTGAAAACAACTTGCCCAAGGTTTTAACACCGCAGCCAGGATTCGAACCCGTGTTCTCGTAGTCGAGAGTCCGAAGCGCTACCCCTGAGCCATGGCGCTCTAAAGAAATTTAGTGCATGATTTCAGCAATTACGAACTAGATCATGGCGTATATAGGAGGATGTCCAACGACGATTGAAGTAGTTGTTTTAAAAAAATGTGCTGAAATTGTATTTTGAAATTGGGTACCGTTTTGAACATACATAGTGGTGGTGTTTTGAACATAACACTAGTGTCTTGAAAGTTCAATCAACAACTTCATCACAGGGTAGTGGTTTTATTCGCCTACACGGAAACTCTATTTTCTCTGTGCATTTCCCCTTTCTCTGTCACCAATGAGTCTCCCAAAATTCACAAGGTGTTGTCGCCGTTTTAGTTCTCCCAAATAAGGCGGATCTAACCAACGCGCACCAGATAGCCCTGCTAACTAATTATTAACGATGTTTTTCAGAGGCACCATATGGTGAACATCATAATGTTCTAACCAACGCGCACCGGATAGCCCTGCTAACTAATTATTAACGATGTTTTTCAGATGTACCATATGGTGAACATCATAATGATTGATGGCAATGCAATTTCAACAAAGCTCTCATACATACACACGAACCCGCGATGACAATCATGTGTACCCATCCGGCGGTTCGGAAAAGTGCTTTTCGGATAATCGAATTGATTTTATCGACAAGAGGGATGGACAGAATTTGGCATTGCATGGAAATGTACAAGTTCCCTAGAACATAGAAATATACATGTTTATGTTTAAATTATTTGGAAATATCCGAAATACCTAGCTATGTTTGTTGGGTCTGGGAAGGCAATCAACGAAGCGAAATCGTTTAAAACGGTTGCTCCTTGAACCTGAGTTCTCAACTGCACTGTCCAGGGCAAATATTCTAGTTGTGTTGCTTGGCTTATTGCACTCGAGGAAAGGTACTTTATCGTCCATGATAAACCATGTTTCAGCAAATGGTATAATTATATATCTATGACCAGCGTAAGTAGAACATGTTCAGGCAAAATTGATGGTGTTGTCTGTGCAGTTAATTATTGTGGTGATTGCGACGACAAAAAGGACTTATACCTTAATTCCCGACGGCATGAGGGGTATAATATAAAATCATGATTGAATTATACCGTGATTTTATATATATATATATATATATATATATATATATATATATATATATATATATATATATATATATATATATATATTAGGGTGGCCAAACAAATTAAATCAACAATGCATCGGATACAGGCTAAGAAATTAGGTTGAGTGAGAAGTCAAGGGTGTTATCATTTAACATAAATCCATTTAGGAAAACATACCTCTCAATGCACCCAACGTTTGTCGCATAGTGACACCTTTATGAACTTGTTCATTTCACAGTCACATGTATTCAGTTGTGAACCAAACAAATGTCTATCCTGTGAACATATCTTTACATAAAATGCTCCATCGTCACAAGTCTCCTTTGTCAAGATCTCTCATGTCATGCATTGCACGTAGACTCACATGCGCCAGGTTCCAGTTATTGTTCTTGTTCATCCTGATGTATATATATATATATATATATATATATATATATATATATATATGTTCCTCTTATTGTTCTTGTTCATCTTGATATATATATATATATATATATATATATATATATATATCAGGATGAACAAGTACAATAAGTGGAACCTGGCGCATGTGAGTCTACGTGCAAAGCAAAACATAAGAGATCTTGACGAAGGAGACTTGTGACGATGGAGCATATTATGTAATGAGTTCACCATTATATTCTATATCAGTGATGCGGCCAACTCTGACAAAAGCATGATCCGTGTACTTAGCAAGGACACAGACGTATGCCGCTGGTACACGACATATGTGAAATACGCCCACAGAAAATCAATGTTCATTACGTTGGCGTGAAAAATGTGACAATGCCGTGTGATGTAATGCACCACATGTCCACGCGCCCGCTTTGTCAGAGAAGCCAATGAGCGAGAAGCCGGTGTCCCATCACCATTTGTATAACGTTTCGATTTTTGTATGAACGTTCTTCTCCGCAGAAGAATTTGTTTGTCGATTAATATATCGCAGTGCGATATTCATCCGACGCACTAGGAGTTGTCCTGAGAGACAGACCTAGCAGAAATGTTGACGAGACGCTTCAGTAAGCTGACACAGCTGCTGCAGTCTATTAGACTGTGGCGACTGGTCCGAGATCTCATCTTGGCAGTGGTCTGCTTCTGGGCTACCAACTCAGAAGGTAAGTAGTTACATATTTACAAAATGCAAATGTTGTATTGATATTGTATGTGTTATGATCAAATACGTATACGACGGATGCGATTGGTGGGATAGTGGCAATGACCTCTGTCCCAATATGAAACTTAAAATGGCCACCTTCGAACATTCAAGACTGCCATTTTCTCTTTGGAAAAGCAGTGGACTGGCATACAAAGGGTGTAGTTTCTGTGATCACGTACGCCCAAGCAGGAAACTACTTTTCAAAGCCAACAATATACAATGTGAAGTTTTCTGAATAATCTAGTCGTTGACTTCATCCCTTTAATTATATCAAATAACGTATGTGTAAGTTTTCGTTTACATAATTTTGACAATAGTACAAGTAACAGTGTTTTAGATGAGTCTGATGACAAATTAACAAGTAACACTGTTCTAAGTGCAACTTATGGCAAAAGAACAAGTAACACTGTTCTACGTGGGACTTATGGCAAAAGAACAAGTAACACTGTTCTACGTGGGACTTATGGCAAAAGAACAAGTAACACTGTTCTAAGTGAGACTTATGGCAAAAGAACAAGTAACACTGTTCTAAATGACACTGATGACAAAAGAACAAATAACATTGTTCTAGATGAGATTGATGACAAAAGATAAGTAATAGTGTTCTAGATGAGACTGATGACAAAAGAACAAGTAATAGTGTTCTTGATCAGTCTGATGACAAAAGAACAAGAAACAGCGTTCCAGATGAAACTGTTCTAAGTGAGACGTATGGCAAAAGAACAAGTAACACTGTTCTAAGTGAGACGTATGGCAAAAGAACAAGTAACACTGTTCTACGTGGGACTTATGGCAAAAGAACAAGTAACACTGTTCTAAGTGAGACTTATGGCAAAAGAACAAGTAACACTGTTCTACGTGGGACTTATGGCAAAAGAACAAGTAACACTGTTCTAAGTGAGACTTATGGCAAAAGAACAAGTAACACTGTTCTATGTGAGACTTATGGCAAAAGAACAAGTAACACTGTTCTAAGTGAGACTTATGGCAAAAGAACAAGTAACACTGTTCTACGTGGGACTTATGGCAAAAGAACAAGTAACACTGTTCTAAGTGAGACTTATGGCAAAAGAACAAGTAACACTGTTCTAAATGACACTGATGACAAAAGAACAAATAACATTGTTCTAGATGAGATTGATGACAAAAGATAAGTAATAGTGTTCTAGATGAGACTGATGACAAGAGAACAAGTAACAGTGTTCTTGATCAGTCTGATGACAAAAGAACAAGAAGCAGCGTTCTAGATGAAACTGATCTACGTGGGACTTATGGCAAAAGAACAAGTAACACTGTTCTAAATGACACTGATGACAAAAGAACAACTAACATTGTTCTAGATGAGATTGATGACAAAAGAACAAGTAATAGTGTTCTAGGTGAAACTGATGACAAAAAAACAAGTAACAGTTGTTACTTGGTCTTTTTTCCCGCTAAATAATATGCAGTGCCTTTCGTAAGCAGCTTTCACCTTATTTTGAAATCTTCTAATGCTGTTGGTGTATCATGATACACTGCGAGGTCTTTATCTGGTTCACACGAAATGCATACAATAGGACAGATGGTTATTGACGACGCTAGTGTCTTCGATGAGATTTTCCATTTCGCCGGTAAATTGTAATGCACGTATATCTGCAAGGCTTTATGCAGGGTACTCTTTTGTCAGTCACACTTGTTTGATGGCATATGCATGTTAACTCATAACACCTTTCATACACGCCAGTTCATATATGTATTATGACCTGTAATAAACTACTAACAATGTGTGGCATCCATTTTTAAAGCATTGCATACATGATTGATTTCAATTTATATCAAATGTAAAACATTGTACAAATATTCATAATATATAAATTCAAGTACATTAAATATAAGGTCCTTGTATAGAGAGATACAGACATATACATAACAGACGGTGATAGAATATGACAAAAATAACATACTGAAACAACAATAATAAATACAGTGGGATAAATAATTACTGCATGTAGAACACATTGATAATTACAATTTAAAAAAGGAAGGAGATAATCTTCTAATTAGAAACACCATAGGTCATTTGTACAACCCTTTCATGTATTATTGAAAATCAAAATCAAATAATAGTTAATAATAATAATAATAATAATAATAATAATAATAATAATAATAATAATAATAATAATAATAATAATAATAATAATAATAATAATAATAATAATAATAATAATAATAATAATAATAATAATAATAATAATAATAATAATAATAATAATAATAATAATAATAATAATAATAATAATAATAATAATAATAATAATAATAATAATAATAATAATAATAATAATAATAATAATAATAATAATAATAATAATAATAATAATAATAATAATAATAATAATAATAATAATAATAATAATAATAATAATAATAATAATAATAATAATAATAATAATAATAATAATAACAAATAAAACAATTACGTCAAAGATTACGTTTAAAAATAAATAAATTACCTGGCTTTCTGATCGTTAAAATAACTGAACAAAACCTGTTTCACAAGACTTTTAAAATGACTCATGTTCTGAACACTTTGTATATTTCGTGGCAATTCGTTCCATGCTGGTATTCCTATGCACTAAAACGCAAAATTCACACGGTATTGTCGTCATTTTAGTTCTGCCTAATATGGCGGTTCTAACCGACGCGCACCAGATAGCCCTGCTAACTAATTATTAACGATGTTTTTCAATTGCACCGGTTAACCCGGGATGACAATCATGTTTACCCATCCGGCGGTTCGGAAAAATGCTTTTCGGATAATCGAATTGATTTTATCGACAAGAGGGATGGACGGAATTTGGCATCGCATGTAAATTTAAACGTTCCCTAGAACTTAGAAATGTACGTGTTTCTGTATCAATTATTTGGAACTAGCCGAATTACCTAGCTGTGATTGTTGGGTCTGATTAGAAACATCATAGGTCATTTGTAAAACCCTCTCATGTAGCAAAAAAAAGTTAATAATAATTATAATAACAATTATAAAGCATATGTCAAAGATTATATTTAAAAATAAATAAATCACCTGGCTTTCTGATCGTTAAAATAACTGAACAAAAACTGTTTCACAAGGCTTTTAAAATGAATCGTGTTCTGAACACTTTGTGTATTTCGTGGCAATTCGTTCCATGCTTGTATTCCTATGTAATAAAACGAGGTTTTATTAAATGATTTAATATATGCTGGCTGGCTGAGTGGAGTGGAAATATATAACTCCATCTTGCTTGAGACCACTAATAGCCAGTCCTTTTACCGCGTTGACACAATTTAGCTGTGTTTCTGGTCATCTCGTATCAATAACCAATACTAATGCCAAGTAGGTGATTATTGTTAGCAGACAAGGCAGTTAATGTGATTCACCAAAATACATAAAATATAAACAAATACAAATTCACAATATAGTGCAAACGAGTTCAGGTTTTCTGGGATCACGTTACCTTTAGTGAAAATTGACCAGTGTGTATGTACAGTGCTTAAAAGGCGGAGATTTCCTTCTGTTTAGGATTGTTACCCGGATGTTACCATGAGCATTTGAATAGCGATGTGTCTGTTGCTTTACCTCCCCTGTTAACTCTCAAGTGACTGTGTGATGAAAGACTGCCTTTTATTATACAATGAAAATAAATTACAGTAGTTAATTAATTCACTGGTATATATTCTACTGACATTCATATGCGACTGTTGTTTCTGTCTGTATCAGGCGCTGGTGACCTCAGTCGTGGAACTTTGTTTGTTGTTCAATACGCAAAGATACACGTGATGGAAAGGATGTCGTCCGGGAGTTATAAGATAACAAGACAACTCGTCACTGGAGGAGGTAAATAACATGACACAATAACTTTGTGCTTGACAAGTTGACAATGATCTAATTTAACAAGATGTACTTTGGGAACATACTGTATGGAGAATCCGAGTTATGGTGGACAAAGGTTTATGTGACTGTTTTGCTAATACATTATTTGTGAAACTGGTCAATGTAACAACGGTGAACAAACCTTTGTTGAGTGTCGTATCCTAATTTGTTTTTGTCTAGCCCGGTTTTTCAAGTGTTTTCTTAAATGTTACACTAACAGATACATCATAACATAGGACTGGCTTCAATCAAGGCCGGTATGTTATTGGATGTCAGAGCTGGACAAAACATGTGCTGTTCCCACAACCTTCGCCAATAACTGCTCTCCAGCTAAACCAGCATACATCAAGTGCAAGGGAAGAAGCAGGAGAAGACCCTCAGTCCCAGGAGTTCCAGGTCGGATCATGGCCGGTTACTTTGATGTAGACTACTGTCTAGGTGAAGTACAAATAGGTATACAGACTGGCACAGTTCGAATGAAGTACGTTCACCCAGTGGTTGGGAAGATGAACCGATTCAAGTGTCACGTGCCCGAGGATGTCTATGATACTGCACCGGAGGACTTCGTCATGCTTCATGTCCCTGCACAGTACTCCACCCGAGGAAGGAAGCGGGCTCATTATAGTCTGCTGATGGCCATCGCGATGAGATCGTTGTTGCTCACCACCGTTTCCTGAAGCGTTAGATTTGACTGTAATCCCCATCTGAACCCGTAAGACATGCGTGCGTGATGTAGACATAGTCACATTAATACGACATTCCTGTTAATTGCCTTTAAGAGTTTACATTTATTTTCGTATGTTTAAGTTACGAAACCAGTCACGTACTGAACGAAAACGTCATGTAAAAAACGGTATGTTTTGGAATATCACAACATTAAAAATAAGGCTTTTGAACGATAGTGTCCCACAGGCAAACACACTGTATGTAGTGTATATTATATTTTGTTCTCATGATAATCATTATTGCAATTTTATTATGCTGTTTTCAAAAGGGGTTGTATTTACGGGTTACAATACCACAAATAAAACCAGTATTGTTGGTAACCCCATATTGTACATGTCACCTTGTCATTTCGTAATCTGTGCCCATCTAAGATTAGTTTTAGGTGTAAGGATTTGTGGTAAAACACATTAAATAGTAGTAATTGTTTTTGAGAAAAAACGCGTCCCGTACATGGTATATTACTAATTAAAACAAAACATAAAAAACGGATTGAGTCCTAATATTTCTTCATAAAAGAAAATATCATTAAATACTTAGAAAGAAAAATACTATTGTTTTTGCTACTACTATTATATGCATACGTCTAATTAGAAGCTGATGTTGTAATGGATAGAGGAAAACTATACAAAACAAAACAAAAGTTCCAATAAACCAATAACTGCCAATTGCATAACGTTTTTCAGCAGGCACCTGCATATCGTTTTGTACCCGACGATTTGCTTCAGCTACCAACTTACAAAAGGCTGTAACTTTACCACAAATGAAGCAATTCGTGGGCTGTTTGAAGTTTCGGGTGTCGAAACATATCAACAGAAAATAATGAAAAAAGGGAGAACAAAAATGTTGCCATGCCATGCCATGATGCAATAATTAATGTGTGGCACTATTAAAACATATTTTAAAATAAAATATGAGAGGTAACACATATTTCAGTTTGTTTAAACAGCGATTTGTTTAGAATAATCATTTGTTATTTGTTTCTGTGTGTTTCCCAGTTTAGATTTGCATGTACAATTAAACCCAAAGAATGAATACTTTGACTTGTCCTAAGATTGAGCCCTGTGGTACACATGTTGGTATATATAACATATTTTATTTTGTATTATAAAACTCCAAATAATGGTATTATCTACAATGTGTTAAATTCGTATAAAGTATACTATAATATTTCAATTGGAAACTACAATGAAGTGAGCAATGATATCAAAGGCTTTGGAAAGATCCACATAAACAATAAGACGTATTTCATACTGATCCAATTGTGTCGTTATTGTATTTATTCATTTTAATGATGCATATTCGGTTGAATGGTTATGTCGGAAACCACACCGATGATCAAGGCACGGCTGAGTCTTATACGTAGGATTGTATTTGGTCAAAACCTATTTTTACAACACTTTTGAAACAGTTGGTAGAAGAGATATTGGCCTATAATAACTGAAGGTTGTTGGCTCACCTTTTATTGATTATAATTATCTTCGCAATATCTAATTCCTGTTGTTATTGCTTGATTTGTTAATAGTTACCGATTTCTTTACTGCAGGTTCAAGCATATTTAGCAATTTGGTAGAGAGACCATCATATCCAGATCTACTATTGTGAACACTGAACACGTGCCATTTACTAACTGCTATAACGCATGATTATAGGAACGATGAGATATCTCACAGTGGACGAAATGTATGGCTTTGTATACTGGAGTGACCTTGATGATAAAAAAGTGAGACGGGTAAGACTCGACGGCTCCAACCAGATGAACATCTACGGTAAGTTCAGTTGTGTTACAGATAAGATGGGGTGGTGTTTTCTTTTATAACACACTCAGTGGTGTTGTTAACAAATAATCTTGCGGTTAAAAGTCGTGGTAAGGAAAGGGGCTCAGTGGTGGTGTATTTTGTGGTATGATGGGGTGGGGTGTAGTGACATGGGGTATGGTTTGAGATATGTTATGTATATATATATATATATATATATATATATATATATATATATATATATATATATATATATATATAAATCTATCATCTGTTATACTTAGTTCACCCATACCTAGATAATATTCGATAATATCAAGTACTTTCAAAAAATAAAAACATAAATTGTCTATTTCATATTTAAATAAGGACAAAAGCAGTAGTCATTTAGTAAAGCCTCATAAATTGGTGGACTATATTACTGTATAATTAAACCCACTTCTCATTTGCTGTACTACTTGGTGCATGGTGGCTCAGTTATAAATGATGTATTTCACTTTCAGTTAGTTCAAGTACAACTTTGTGCACATTGTAGGCATTCACTAAAGTATCATGCTTGCTTGGAATGGGTGAATAGTGAATACTACATAGGTGGCAATTTAACACTTGACAGAACTAGCTTCTAAGCAGTGAAAACCAAGATTTAATCAAATTAAGCTGAAGGTCAATTACTACCACATTGCTTCCTATTACGATTACCTTTACTATTACTATTACATTGTGTTCTAGTTCAACCGATTACTATTGCAATTACTATTATGTCAACCTTTGTAATTGTTACTCGTACATATGACTATTACCCCAGGCTTGTGCAATGCTATTACAGTGTGCATCAGCTGTGAGTAGAATAGTAGTGCGTACCTCCAGGCCTTTGAGTCGAAGGTGCAGTGAACCTACGGCATCATTCTGTGTGCGCCGTCTGTAACTAATCCATTAGTTCGCAGATTTCAGAAACCTTTGAAGATTATTTTTCAATTATTCTTTGACGATTCTTAGGCTACTGTCAATATACACATATTAATCTGACTGACTCATCATTGTTAAGCCACATAGGGTCCTCGAAGGCCTAACAACTGGTCTATTTTCTGTTTTCGTATTTCTTTTTCAACACTATTCGGTCGCTTCAGCTTTAATTCTGCATGCACATTTCTAAGCCAGAGAGTATCTTCATTGTACATAGTGTATTTGTGGTTGACTACTCTTTCCTAAGAGCCTCCTACAAAACTGCTAAAAGTATGCCTTATTTCCTCAATTTTAGCTACTCTCAGGCCATGACCTCCTGCTGTTAAGTAGTTGTATAATGTATCACTCACGAACAGGACTCAGCACAGCAGCGGTGAAGGAGTTTCTCAGCCTTCTAATGTTGATGGAACAACTTGACTAACACCCAATATATCCCTGTAAAACGGGACAGTTGCCTACATGTATTAAATTACAATATTATCTTCACAAATACTGGTATAAAAATGTTAATGTTGGTATTTGTTTAATGATCTTTAAAATAATGTGAGTGACACAATGGAACGTCAAAACTCTCCTCGACCAAGAAGCAGCTGACCGAAAAGACATACGTATGGCACTAGTAGCAATGGAACTTGCCAAATACATCACCGACATCGCCGCCCTATGTGAAACAAGGTTCTCAGAGTCTGGTTGTCTCAACGACTTGTTATACTCTTTCTTCTGGAGTGGCAAACTCGAAGGAAACATAAGGGAGGCTTGCTATCAAAAAGGATATCGTCACAAAGCTTAAAGAAATGCCAGGCCAGTGAGTGACAGAATCATGACGATCAGACTACCTCTGATCAAGGACAACTTTGCTACAATTATGAGCGTTTACGTTCCAACAATAACAAACCGAGATGAAAACAAGGAGTCCTTCTAAAACCACCTGGCAAGTGTTCTCAGTGGCATCCCTCATACAGATAAGCTATTGCTGATAGGATACTTCAATGCTAGGATAGGATGAGACAATGACAAGTGGCCCTTGATTATGGGAAAACATGGGATTGGGAAATGCAATTCCAATGGCGAGCTGCTACTGGCAGTATGCTCTGAGTTCGAACTGATAGTGACGAATACCATGTTCAAGTAGAAGGATGAACGCAAGAACTCTTGGATGCATACTCATACACTGGCATATGATCGACTTCATCATATCGAGGTATCGGGATAAGATGGACATCCACAGTACCGAGTCATGCGTGGCGCTAACTGCTGGACCGATCACCAGATGCTGAGGTCAAATGTCGATTTCAGAATACGACAAAAGCACGACAGGAAAGGGACAAGTAAGCCGACCAAGCCCAACACAGCAAAAATAAGTATCATCAGCTAGAGGGAGAGGTTTGAGCAGGAGACGGACAGTGCTCTCGCCCAATTGGAGGAGAAGGAAACTCAAAACCAGACGAGGAGTGAGCAGCTCTACAGCAGGTCGTGTACAACACAGCCAAGACATACCTTGGCAAGCCAGACATAAAAACAAGGTCAGGTTCGACCCCAATGACCAGGAGCTACAGACCCTTGTAAGCAGAAGAGACCAAGCCCACCAGAGAGTGTAGCAAACCAGAAGCACATACAAATATACATGCAGACTGCTACAAAACGCTCCCGTGCACTGAAGTCAGATTGGTGGGAAAGGAAGGTAGTGGAGCTGCAGAGAGCTGCTGAAAGAAACGATATGAAGGGCTTCTGAAGGAAGTGTGGGGACCCAAAAAGAAGGGACTTGTTCAACTGAAATCAACAGATGGAATGGAGACCTTCTCTGATACCAAAAGAATTGTGGCAAGATGGAATGAACACTTTCAGAAGCTACTCAACGTCCCAGGCGACATAGACCACGAAGCTCTGGACAACATCCCGCAGGCCACTACAAAGACTAGCCTCGATGACATTTCCAACCATGGCTAAGATGTCTAGAGCAATTGCCGGCCTGAAAGATGGCAAAGCGCCTGGGGGAGATGGAATTCTTGCTGAAGTATGGAAGCACGGACGAGACACTCTGCTCAGCAGACTGCACCAACTAATCACCAATGCCTGGGAGGCGGGATCTGTACCACAAGCATGGAAGGATGCCAACACTGTAACCATCTACAAGAAAGGTGACCGAACAGACTGTGGGAACTGTAGAGGAATCTCTCTTATTTCCTTAGCAGGCAAGATATTTACCAGGATCCTCCTCAACAAACTATCTACCCACATAACACCGGGGGGTAGTTCTGGATTCACTATGTGGTTTCAGAGGTAACCGGCGCTCCGTGAATGTGATAGTATGTCTCCGACAGCTACAAACTAAAAGTGCACTGAGCATGACCGAGTACTATGCATGGTATTTGTCGACTTCGGTAAGGCGTTCGATAAAAAAATATTGGGTGCTTTCTCCGATGCGTCAAATAAGTTCGACCTGAAAATTAACATCAAGAAAACCGAGGTGCTGGACCAAACCAACTCTACAAGACCTCGAGAGGAGGATATCATGGTTGATGGAAAAGAGTTGAACTATGTTCTGGAATTCACCTACCTCTGAAGCACAATATCACGTAATGGATGCATTGGTGTTGAAATTCAGGGGAAGATGGGCAAGGCTAGCGCATCTTTCGGCCGACAACGCGAGGGACTCTGGAAGAGCCACCATGTGTTCAAAGGCAAGATATACCCTGCAATCGTGCTGTCCACCCTCCTATACGGAGCTGACGCTGGACAGTATACAGACGAAAGGTGAACAAGCTGCATGCCTTCATGATGCGACATATGGGTTCGATCGTGAGGATAACCTGGATGAACAAAGTGACAAACAAGGAAATACTCGAACGGACAGGGCTGTCATCTATGGAAGATCTTCTTATCAGAAAGAATCTCCGGTGGACTGGAC
>OZ024864.1:23815003-23845003 GCA_964017155.1 Oasisia sp. SBJ-2009 | reverse complement strand
GTAGAGTAGATACCAGATATATATTTACCTTCAAATAAACTCGTATAAGAATATTAAAAATACATACAGGAGAAATATCCACTAAGGAAGGTGTAAGGACACGAGAAACTGATTTTAGTTCAAATGCAAATGCAGTTAAAAATATTACATTTGAACTAGCATTTGCGTTTCATTTCCACGATCAAAAACGTTTGCATTTGATTCATATACACTTGCCTTTCATTGTAACCGCACTCTGATAATTTTACATATAATGAAAGACACATCAAAATGTACACAACTTGCACGATACAAAATCAGTAGTTATAAAGATATACCTTAAAACGTGCAGGCAGAGTAATGTCCACTTTAAAAGGGAACTACTGCGTTATTGACACATCCCTATAACTGTTGTTACTTGATCCAGTTAGTCACTGGTGCGGTTCTCTCCGGGTCCGGGTGGGGTTGTGATCAAATGGTTAATGAATTTGAAGGACATTACCAATGGACTTGTGGTCAGTAAAGAGTAGGTCAGAATTTTTAGTCGTTAATTTAGCATGTATTAGACGAGTAAATTCATTTGTTTTCATTCAGGGTTTCGTCACATGCACTGACAGCAGGAAATCCAACCATTCTCGACACCGGCACTTTCAACACAATGCCGTTCAGGGGCATTGTGATACTGCATAAGGATTACCACGGCCCTGCACTTGGTATAAGGGAATAGAGTGTGATACAGGCACACAAGACTGTTTGTTTTATAGCGTCATGTTGTATTTGTGCAAATTAATGTGTGTTGATGTATATTTTTCCTGGGTATCATGTCACCTTGAACCAACATGTCGTGCACTCGAGAAAAGAACTGGTGTACAGATCAGGAGGGAGGGAGACAGACCACTGCTGTCACCATCACACACCGTCGACCTACTCCTGGACTTCATAAGAAGATAATGATGCATTTAACTGTGTATAGTTACAGCATAACTAAGACTAACTGTAGATATAGTTTCAGAATGTACCAAGGAGAGATGGCTGAGGTAATTCAAGGTAACACTGCCTTAGAGGTAAGGATGTTACATTCCTGGAGAGAATGTGATTGACACTAAATGTGACCATTAATGGGTGCATACGGATGTGCAATCAAGTCGTTATATCTCGTAATGTGACACAACGTAATAGTCACATGTAACAAATGTGACGGTCAACACACAGACTATTATGTATTATACATTAAGTAAATATGTACTGTATATATTTGCTATAGAGAATATGTGACAGTTGCACAGTTTTATATTAAAGGTTACTAATTTATTTTAATATGTTGTCTGCATCAATATAAATGTGTGGTTTCACGTGAATGTAGAGATCAGTGTTCATGTGCATAGTATTGATGTAACTGTGGCAGTGATGCCATTTACGTACAGACTTCAAGTTGTAGATCGTGGAGATCACATACCATAGGACACATGGAAGACCTTCATACCACAGAAGACAAAGGTTGCTACATGGGCAGACGGCAATCGAGGCAAGTTACCTGTTTTGTTCTCCTTATGATTCACTCTGGTCAGTGGAACACTGGTCATGCATTGCTCATCTATTTCATTTTGCTCATCTTGCGATCATCATCATCATCATCATCATCATCATCATGCTATCGGTCGCGATGCGACAAAGACTGCTTCCATCACTTGACTATTGCTCTCCGTTTATCTCTTTGCTGTGACATGAGTCGATGTTTGTGTCTCTCAGCTTCATGTTTCTCTTGATGGTATCCTTGAACCGGAGACGTGGGCGACCTCTCTTTCTGTGACCAAAAGGCAATTAAGGGTAGAGAACCTGCATTGGTAGCCTGTCTGGTGACATCCTCATCAGGTGTCCAGTCCACCGGAGATGCTATCTGATCGGAATATCTTCCATACATGGCAGCGCTGTCCGTTCGAGTATTTCCTTGTTTGTCACTTTGTCCATCCAGGATACCCTCATGATCGAAAACAGATGTCACATCATGAAGGCATACAGCTTGTTCACCTATCGTATGTACACAGTCCAGGCTTCGGCTCCGTATATGAGGGTGGACAGCACGATTCCTCGGTATATCTTGCCTTTAACCCGCATGGAAACATGGTGATTGTTCCATAGTCTCTCGCGTAGTCGGCCGAAAGATGCACTAACCTTGCCCATACTCCTCTGTATTTCATCGTCAATGCCCCGATTACTTAATATAGTGCTTCCGAGGTAGGTGAAATCCAGAACAGAGTTCAGCTTGATTTCATCAACCCTGAAGAAAGTATTCACTATGTTCTGCATCTCTTCGGCAGAGTGTGCAACTAGTGCGCTGTCATCTGCGAATAGCAGCTCTCTCACCAGTATCCGAGTAGTCTTGGTCTTCGCTCTAAAGTGTGCGACGTTGAATATGTCAGCGCTCTATCTGGAATGTATGTAGACACCATCCCCCATGTCTCGGAAAGCCTCGTCGAGCACTGCTGATAGGAAGATAGAGAAGAGCTTGGGGGCCAATACACAATACCCTGCTTGACCCCATTTGTGACACTGAACGATTCCTAGACTTTCCCTCCAACTCTAACATTCACCACCATTCCGGTATGTAGTGCCTCGATCATAGTTGTGAACTTCTCTGGGCAGCCATACTTCCTCAGTAGCTGCCATAGCCAGGTCCTTCCCACTGTATCAAACGCCTTACTGAAGTCGACAAATATATAAATTTGTGCTGTAAGTATAACTGTATTGTTTCCACTCAGGTATGAAACATGAACCTGATCTAACCTACCCAAGGGACACATCTGCATCAATAACGGAAAAGTCCGGGCAAAACCACGATTCAGAATGCAACAACGACCCATACCGTAGAGGGTACAGTGGACACAGACCAACTGACAAGCGAGCAGCAGATCACGTATGAGAGTAAGTACAAAGAAAAGATAGGATACAGCACCATAGAAGTTGTTTGTAATATTATATATGATATTATATCATTTTATATCTATGGTAGTTAGAGTGAACAATGTCTTTATAGATAACTTGTTATTGAAATTAACATGAATGTCATATCATTTCAACACTATTAACGAGGGTTAATTCGTCTGTAAGATTGCAGTGCTTAAAATATAATATTACACATAATGCTAATACTCAAAACACACTTTTTATTGATAAAATGTCATATTTTCATAACTATAACATAACACGCACACATTTTAAAGCTAATGAATCCATATTTCAGCCTGTGAAAAACAGTGTCATATTCACACTAATAGACAAGGTACTCCTCAGGAAAATATAACGTATCCGTAATACTTTGAAAAAATGCCATTAAATACAAATATTACAAGACAGTAAATGTAAGATGTTTACATTTGTGAGTAATATGTATTCAGTCTTTCATCACAAACTTGTCACAAACTATTTCTAAATAATTCCTTTTCAGTTGAAAGCAGATTTTGCTAGAAATGTACCATATTTGGAATATACAACCCGAGAGTACTCTATTAACAACAGCGTTAAACTAATTTTCCAGTTCACTTATTCACCGCGTCAGCAGCCAAGGAACAGGAGAGACGAGTCCGACTGCGCCAGTCACCGATAGATGTGATATGATGTGAACTTGATTGAAGCACTGAAGTCACTGAAGAACAGGAACAACTAACAATTAAGAAGAAGAAAAAACTGTTATATTACTGTTGAACTACATTAGCTGTGCACAAGAGCTTCTGATGCTGACATCAACGTGACACACAACACACACACACACACACACACACACACACACACACACACACACACACACACACACACACACACACACACACACACATATATATATATATATATATATATATATATATATATATATATATATATATGCGTGTTAATTAATTGATTGAATGCTGACACATGTATATATATATACGTCAGCATTCAATCAACCAATTAACACACACATATATATGTATACATATATATATATATATACGTCAGCATTCAATCAGTCAATCAATTAACACACACACACACACACACACATATATATATATATATATATATATATATATATATATATATATATATGTGTGTGTGTGTGTGTGTGATTGTTAACTGATTGATTGAATACTGATGTGTGTATATATATATATATATATATATATATATATATATATATATATATATATATATATATATCTACATGTGTTAGCATTCAATCAATTAATTAACACGCACACATATATATGTACATGTATATATATGTACATGTATATATATATATATATATATATATATATATATATATATATATATATATATATATGTATATATATATATATATATATATATATATATATATATATATATATATATATATATATATATGCAACGCAAGGATAAATTATTGTTAAATAGCTATGGGTGGGAAAACAAAATATATCATAACTTTGCTACCGGTCAACCTCGTTTCAAAACCTATGACTCAAATTGTTGATATTAAATCACTCTACAAACTGTTATATGACATATACAGATTGAATCGATAATGAGATCAATCGGGTCAGTGAAATTTCGGTAATTAGTGGAGTAGGTAGTTCACAATTGTTATTGATGCTTTATGCTGTATACATTTATTACACGAGGTTTTGCGCTATGCTTTTTCGTCCAGTTAAAGTTCAGTAGTGTACGCAGGATTTTTAGTGTGATTACTTTTTTAAAGTACATTTTTTTGGCAAATCGACTCTACCTCTCCATGTGATGAATATATGGTTGTATACATTAGCTGTTACTCTAGATCATGTTACCATTAGTTTATTGTTTTTTTTTTCTTACCAGATGTTTTGGTGATTAGCCCATCAGGTCATGTTTTGCTAGTTGGTGTTTTTGCTATGTGTTTATACACAACAATAATATTTAATTTGGTGTTGGGTTGCCGTATTCATGTGAAAACCATTGTTAGGTCATTAGTCCAGTTTTAACATTGTACAATATTTAGTTGGGGGATCGAGTACCCAACTTTTCTGTTTGTACATTGTATGTGTATGGGTAATAAACTCTGTAATTTTAGCCTTATTTTAGCACTCGTAACCAGTTGTGATTTTCATTCCCATATGTAGGCTCTTTGACGTTCCATGTCTATGATTTCTGTTTTCAATAAATGACATGCCAATTTCTCACTCATGCATGTTTTTAAAGTTATGATTGATGTGTACATAAATTAGCTTATACTCCTCACCAGTTTAAGTAAACATTATTTGAAACAAGTAGTTAGATGAATTACATAAAAGGCAGGACAAAATAACATTATACTCTTAACTGCAGCTTTGTTCTAAACAAATATGTACAACATATCTCAATACAACGTAGTTCGACATGATCATATTGTATATATGCACATTATATATAACCCATATAATTTAATTTTGAAACACGTTTTTATATTATCCCTAAATCAATAAAATGCTAATCACATATAAGATACACACTGCCTAAAATCGTAAATACTGTCTGCGCTACGTAAATCGCTAGGCCCGTAACGATTATTGTCAACTCAATATGAAATCCGATAGTTAAATTAAGAAAGCTCCAACACTACGAATAACGAGTAGAACATACCGATTGTAGGTACTTCCTTTATTATGTACGCTGTATGCAGGTGCTAATCATGCAGTATGAACACGATCAACCAGATTCATAATGATGATTGTTAGAACACAAGGTGCCAGCACTTTTGTTAGTGTAATCAATGTGCATTAGATGGCAGCACTAATACAACAATTTGTCGACATGTGAAGTTTACAGGTGTAGTATAGGCAAGATCATGTCCAAGGATTTGTAATCTGGTAGTTTCCTTGTGGGTAGCTCAGTAATATTGGATGTTTCATAATAAAACATAAAATTACTTCGATCGATGGCGACAGGATGTTGGACGTGGGTTTTTTAATATCTGTTGTGACTGTATTCCTTGTCGGAATGACACTGTGCTTGCACAAATGCGATCGAAATATTCTGCTACACATCAGGGACACCATGAGTGAGTGTGACATGCAACAAAACTATCGTTTTAATGACATTCTTTTACTCGGTCAAAACTGGGTGACAGACGAGCCGGCCATCGCGCGTGGTCAATGCGTTCGTAAACGGGGCAGACAAGGTGGAGCCCTGTTGAGGCTACACCGTCGTAATTTACGCCCCCCCCCGCTACCATCTGTGTTTCTTTCCCTGCTTGTTTATGTGCAATCTACAAAGTAAAAGAGACTACAAAGAGTGCTCTGTATTCCTCTTCACAGAGACATGGTTTGACGCTACCATTCCTCATTCAGCCGTGCAGCCCCCCCCCCCCCCGGGCTACCCATATACAGAAGTGAACGGTCTCGCGATGAAACTGGGAAGGCTCGTTGAGGGAGTGTTTGCATTTTAGTAAATGATCGCTGGGCTATGGATGTCACGATTTTTTTCAAAAACCTGCTCTGCTGTCTGCTGTCAAAATTATATGTCGGCCTTTCTACTTGTCCATGGAGTTTTCAAGCATAATTATGACTGCCGTGTATATACCCCTCAAGCTAACACGGGTGCCGTTGCGATTCTACTGTCTGACAACGTCACGCAAGCAGAACATTCTCATTCTCATTCAATAGAGCCCATGCAAAGAAATTAGATGCCGAAGTTTATATAGCAGGCGATAGATGGTAGTACTATTGGCCTCTGTTATACGACCATCAAAGGCGCTTATCGTTCCATCCCTCGCGCAACACACGGCCGCTCAGACCATGCCGTGGTGTACCTTGTGCCGACTTACAAACAACAATTGAAGCGTGTTAAGCCAACCTTGAAAACGGTAAAATAGTGGTCAGTGAATGCGGTGGAGACGCTTCGACCGAATTCGATTGAGCTACTCGAGTTACTCGCGTATCACTGCGCGCGCAGTACTACGCGCGTAATCCAACTGAACACCGATGATCGTGATCACGGACATACACCCCTCATTTGAATAATTAAAGTAATCCAGGGTGGGGTCAGTTTTGCGCACCCTGCACTCCGTCTTAAAGCTCCATTGCGTAGGCGAGAAGGACACGTCCACCTCCCTTAACCGACAAAGTCCTGCAACGATGGGAAAGGGGCGAATACGGCAGGTGGAAGTCGACACTGGAAGCCGCAGTTCCAATCCTGCATGCAGGCGGCTCAGACGTATGGATCGTCGGATGTTGACCAGAAGAAGACAACATCACCAGGCACCCTGGGCGTACCACCGGTTTCTTCGCTGCAAACTCAGGTTTCACGTCAATCCCAATACTTCTATGAGCTTCTAGCGAAACTCCCGGAATCTTCGTAAAGATGTGAACGGTCAAGAAACCCAGAACATGCTGGCTGGAAATAGATTAGCACACCAAACTCATCTGGCTCAAGTTTCCTGCCGAAAGAATAATGCGGCCTTCCGTCTTGCACGCAACACTATTCAATGAAAGCTTCGAAATATTAAGAATCAATGGTGTCCCAACTTTGCAGAAAGAACTCAGTATTGCGCCGACAACGATGACTACTGTGGATTCCACGATGCCTTGAAAGCCGTATATGACCCGTGTTATCAGGCAAAGAGTCCCTTATGAAGTGTAGATGTAAAAGAGCTGTTCACCGAAACTCGTCAATGCCTGCCACACAGTTCAACTGCATCCCACATCAGCAAGTGAATACACTGAACTGGACAAGACTCCAGTACTACAAGAGACCCTGACAGCCACAGAACAGTTGACGAGTAGAACCGCTGCAGGAATTGACCCACTAGTGATTTGGAAAAAAGGAGGAACAACACTCAATTTGAAACTCCACGAATTATTCGCCTGCCGCTGGGAGCAAGGAAAACTCCCACGAGATATCTGTGAATCTGGCTACTTCAGCTGTCGCGGGATAACCATTTTCTCCATCGCCGGCGAAACCTTAGCAATGGTATTGTTCACTACTACATCTGTAGACTTAACAAAAGCTTTCGACACCGTATGCAGAAAAGGACATTGGAAAATTATTCGAAAGCTAGGCTGACCACCAATGTTCCTAGCCATGCTCATTAAAGTAACATGCAACCCAAAAAGTAAAAATTGCATAAACCATTAAACAATGTTCAATGAATCATATCCCATATTTTGTTATTTTTTTCTGAAATTAGTTGTTAACTTTTAAGGATAATTAGTGAACCTCCATGGAGGCTGACATTTTGGACATTTCGCCTGTGGTCGTGTGACGTCACAGATCCACCACCGCTAGCGCCTCGGGTGGGCAAAACAAAACGAATTCTTCACGTACCCACTGAGTCTGAGATATATTCATCCATTTAATTAGTTACAGAGCGTTAGCTATACAAAAAAACGCCGTCCCTTATAATATAAACATTCATAAAGAATAGGATAAAGAATAATGATGCTCAAGTAGAGACTGCAACAAAGGAAATCGCGCAATCCATTTTGGACTTGGTTGGTTCGACAGAGCTTAATAACTTTTATTATCGCCCACTTTCATATGTAAACAAATCGTTTATCCAACTAATATCCAATGAATATTTTACTAATCATTGATTTTTATTATAATAAAGGAAATACATTGAATGATATTCGAGTACCCCATATATAGTATTTGCATACATTAAGTTCGTCCCTTTTGCGAGACCCTTCTTCGCGTGCAACACCGACCCTTCGCTTCGGCCCCGAACTTTTCGTTCTGTGCACAACTTCAGTGGGGACAGTAGCTTCGTTCAACAGTCGTCTTTCACCCAATCCCGGCAACCTGTGTTCCATGTCAACGGTGACATGGTCCTGGCAAACCATTTTCCGGTTGAAATTGAATGTTTCCACTGTATGACTCGTACTCGTATTCTGGAGCGATTTGATCGCCAACTCGCCCTTCGACGGCGGGCTTCGTAGATAATTTATTGGCATTTGGACAAATCTCTTTCCTTTCACGGACTCTTCTCCTGCCTTCTTTTGACATCCGTATGCTTGATATTCAAGCATTTCATTATCAAAAGACTCATAAAACAACTCGATTCATGTCGCTATATGCTAGTGTGTACATATTACGCTACGCCTATATCGCTGAGGTGGTGGACCGCCTACGCCACACTCACGCATTCTCTCGCGTTAATCTTCATGAGTTTCCCGTGAAATGGGCAACAATGGCAGCGCCCATGGTCAGTGAAAATGCACGTTTCAAGATTAATTTTATGATGTATAACATTCTTACAAAAAAAAAAAAAATACATGTGTTACAATATTCTATCATGAATGGTATGTGGGAATTGGGGGGATTTTAACGCATTTTCAACACTATGGTTGCATGTTCCTTTAAGCTATATGAAGATCAACTACACCAAGCGAGATACAGCAAGGTCAATATAATAATATTATGGTTGAAAGTTACGAAAACGTCGCCAGTAGCAAATATTGTGTCTGTGGTCTATACAATTAGTGGTA
Source organism: Oasisia sp. SBJ-2009 (assembly GCA_964017155.1). NCBI lineage: Eukaryota > Metazoa > Annelida > Polychaeta > Sabellida > Siboglinidae > Oasisia > Oasisia sp. SBJ-2009. Next base: position 23,835,563 of record OZ024864.1, on the reverse strand, counting down.
TGGCTTTACTGGCAATGTAATCATAATTGTGTATCAATGAAGTGCTATCTGATTGGAAAGTATGTCTCCTTAACACACATACATGGGGTTGTCACCTAAATGAGCATAGTCAACCATTAACGTGGCAGAAAAACAGCATCCTCGTTCAGAATGTATTCTACGTTATCGACTTTTATCATATACGTGCTTTCCCCAGTATACAATTAAGGTAAAATATATGAGGGTACCTTGGTTCCTTTGTGAAATACAAGTTGTGCATAAAATAGAGAGACCTAATTTAATCACGTATTGTTCGATAATGCCAAATTGTGTATTTTACGTTATCCGGTAGTCTACGTTATCGCGGGGAAGGAAGCATAATAACACATTCCATACCGTTCTGATGGCAACGTTTAGACCAGATCCAAGCGAATGTGGTTCTGCTGCGGGTCTAATGCACAATTTGCAAAAATGAAAGATAACTTTATATTTAGCAATGCATGCATAATAAAAAATGTAATATTGTACTAGCTAGATTCCCTTCATAATTAAATTATTTTGTTTTCAGAATTTCTATTCAAGCTATACTATATGAGATTACCTTATTTATTTTGTGAAATAAAAGTTGTGCATGATGTACATACCTAATGTAATTGCATATGGTTCAATAATACCAAATGATGTATTTTATGGTATCCGGGATTTTACGTTATCGCGGGGAAGGAAGCATTGTAACACATTCCATGGCGTTCTTGTGGCAACGTTTAGGCCAGATTCAAACGAAAGTGGTTCTGCTACGGGTCTAACACACAATTTGCCAAAGATAAGTTTGCATTTAGCAGTGCATGCATGAAAAACAAATGTGACATTGTACTAGCTAGATTCCCTTCATAATGATAATTTTTTCTTTCCCAAGTTTACCTTCAAGGTATACTATATGAGATTACCTTGTTTATTTTGTGAAATAAAAGTTTTGCATGATATACATACCTAATTTAATTACATATGGTTCAGTAAAATGAAATGATGTATTTTACGTTATCCTGTATTCTACGTTATCGCGAGGAAGGAAGCATTGTAACACATTCCATGGCGTTCTTACGGCAGCGTTTGGACCAGATCCAAACAAAGGTGGTTTTGCTGCGGGTCTGACACCCAATTTGCAAAACCAAAGGTAAACTTGTATTTAGCAATGCATTTATGACAAACAAATGTGATATTGTACTAGTGAGATTTCCTTCACAATGAGATTGAGAGATTACTATCATACAATTCCACTTAGACTTAGTTATTTTTGTATGTAAAATGAAGCTATCACTTGCAGCTGTTTTAAATCAGAAATCTGGAAAACAAAATGTTAGCTAGCTAATGGTGTATCATTCTTGCACAAAGGACATATCAGACACTATATAAACATTTATTGATATCGTAAAGTACACACTTTCATATATAACATTTGAAAGGGAATGCTGTTATTAAAAGTTTCCAATCATTTCGTTTTGCCCATCGCCAATCCTTTTCTTTTATGTGCTGATGTGTAATGTATCAATAGTTTAACTAGTATGCACAGTCAGTTTAATTTTAAAATGCGTACTTGTCTTTTTTTATTCGGCAAAAAAGAATCGTCGTTACACCGGGTATAACTGGTGAAACTATTAGCCGGTGTAGACGTCCTGCCCTTTTTGGGTCACGTGTTTTATACGAGATCGGCAGCCTACGGCACAATAACAAATGACACGTGCTTCGATCTGCGTGTCATGACGAATATTCCGAAGACGAAATGTATCTTCTGTGAAGGTACGTCTTAAGTGCATTATCGCAGTTAGCAACTCGACGCAGATTCTCTAACTTGTAAGATTACAAGTCTGACATTGTTAAACCAGTTTGACAGTCGGCATCGCTCACGTGACTCAGCCGGCAGTAATGCCAGTATTTATAATTTTATATGTACCGGTATTTCATTTGATTACGCAGGATCTTGTTAAAAAGCTATGTAATTGCAAAAATACATATTTAGGGAGAGTAGATGGCGTGAGGAACGAAGTGATAAATCATTGGCTTTGGAACTTTGGCAGTAGGCTCCGGTTGATCGTGGGGAGCATCCGTTATGTCGTGCAACAGAACGTCAAACGAATAATTATGTTAGTTATCACAATTATTTAAACAGTGTTTTGTGACTCACATTTTACTATGATTGCTGGATGTTGTTGATTTGCATTATATTTTATGCAACATAAGTTAGATTTTTATGACAACCACGATGGTGATGAATTTATTCAATATAAAAAATGTAAACCTGAACATAAAATGCTTGTATAGCCATCAGTTAGTGTATACCATATGCAAGTATTACACATAACATTCTTGCCCTTGTTTCCATTGTGGTCAGTGATGCCTGGCTGTAGTCTTGTAATATCTGATACCTTTCAACTCACATATGCCAGCTGTTCTAATCTTTATATTTTCATCACAGCAATATATGAATGCATAATACAACTCGAATTATGATATATTAGTACGGGCTACACTACAATGCAAGTGAGACGAGGCAGAGGAGGGACTAAGATTAATGCAATCACTTGTGTCGGGCAAATGCATGGAGGATACGTAGTTTGCAAGAGGCCAACGTCTGATCACACCAAGTGAATTAAATATTTTAACAATCAACAATGTATAAATTTTCAAAATATTTTAATATGCCCATTTCAATATACATTTGCTTTCATTAAAATTTTCATAATATCTTGGACATGGAAAACTAGGATAACCTTTGCAGTTGTGTAATGCATGTTATACTAAGTGAGTCCAGTCCAGTGTCCACACAGACTTTGGCCAACACCTTTAAAAAAACTATTCAGCATATAACGATAACTCAGAAATAAATTTATAAAATCAATTATTATTCATTCTGAAGAAGGTAGACATGTTTGAATATTTGGTGAAGGAAATATACTGTTGGCATCACAACACCACCTTATTTTGTCACTTCCAACATTCACTTTGACATGGATACAACCTCCAGCTGAGCCATTAAATTTCAAATATAACATATGTAGTAGTTATTACATGACATACCCTGACACAAAATTGTATATTGAAAATAAAACAGAAAATATGAATGCGCTATGTTTGGGAGTATTCAAATAATTCTATAATAATATCCAAAATAAGGCATCCTTACAATTAAATATAGCAGGGTAATCTTACTTTCATGTAATGACAATACACACCTAATAAATTACAACCCTGCTTAGATATTAACCTGTACGTGCTGCTGTAGATGAACATTTCTTGCTGCCTTTTTTGTGCAATGCTTTAGGTCATACATAAGATATTATGTTATACAGCTGTAGATTTATTGATTATGGCAATGAACACTCCATAATGACAACTCTAATACCATGATGCCAGTTTTTGTTTACTGAGTTTGAATATTATGCTTTTCTTTTCAGGTCAACACTCAACAGGAAACTGAACAGCACCACTAGGTCAACAAGTTAATAAGCTATATACCGTCCAAGATTCCACAACCATGGGCTGTGCAAGACGCTGCAGATCAAATATCATGTGAATATCAACCGAGTGATCTCAGTTGTGTGTTGCATCCGTGACAGACTCCCCCGTACCGATGGTGTGTGCAGTGTGCACTGACTTCCAGGCCAGTCAGTTATCCAAACTGACTAGAGACCAATATAGAATGCAGGTTGCTTGACATGCGAATATGGTGATATCTGACTAGCTTTGCAGTTTGTGGTAGAACAGAGGGTGCCATGGTCTGGCAAATATGGCATGAGCCTTCGGTCAACCTCTCTCAACAGTATAAGATAGGTGCGGCATTCTTTGGTGAACTTCATCGGCTTGGATATCGATGGCATTACTGTGCGAGTTCACTCTCTTTAATGGTACTGCATGCCAGGTACCTGACATTTTCTGTGCATCCACATCTACCTGTACAAGAAACAACGTGACAATTAACATGGCTCTGACATTTATGATATCTTATGTGATGATACATTTAGCAAAAGTCAATTATACAATTGTTTGGTATTTGGTATTCATATCGTAAACTCTACATGCCAGATATGTTACACCTTACTAAGACCTGTTATATACCCAAGCTCACAATTTAGATGCATATTAACATATATAATGCTTTACTGGTCAAGCGGTTTAATTTTTTAAACATTACAACCGTGCATAGCTGTGTGTGTGACAACAATTGTAATAATTGTTTTACCAGCAGAACTTATTAGTATAAAGAATTAGTGTTACTCAATGACAGAAGTACCGCACACTTGAAACTCGTTTTATTTTCAGGTCATAGGGAAGCCTACACCCTTTGACTTTGCATAGGCTAGTGATGAATAATTTTGAATATGTTGTAAGTTTGTAATTATGAATTAAATGTTTCTTCACCATAATCACATAGTTGGCATATTTTTCTCTGGTTATTCATATGAGATGACCACAAACACAGCAACATTGTATGAATGCAGTGACATAGGTGGGCATTAATTAGTGCTTTCTGTAAAGATAGAGTTATGTATTCCACTTTACTCAGCCTACCCAATCAGAATGCAGTTGATACCAATTATAATGTATGATGTAATGGGTATTTCAATGTATAATTTCCGTAATATTAATTTCTATGTTTGTAACAAAAATATGGCAACATATAATTAACCAACATACACCACACCTACATCATTATAAACTTAATTAATCAAAACAAACATAACATCTTTCTTGCCATTATACAAAATGAATAGTTTATAAGAAACATCTTTAAAATGCAGTTACTTGTGTCATGATGAGATTTTATGAATATCAAATACCATTGATTACCTCCATTCTGGTAGTGCCGTCTTCCGCTCTTGTCATATCAGTGTCATGTCTTCATCGTCTGTATTCATCAGTCACAATTTCTTCAATGTCATGCACAAGTTCACATGTAGTAACAGGCTGCAGAGTGGTAACGTCTTTGCGGCATCTGAAATAAAACAGCCAAACCAGTGAGCATTACTGTAAACACCTCAAAATGGACTTTAATCATCAACACTGGCCCAAGAGGTCCTCAGGTCCTTTGGACTATACAGCCCTGAATAGTGAATTTGTAATATTGAATTACATTTATTTTTGTTAATCTAAGTTTTTCACCACAAAACACAGCAAATTGTGTTTGCTAAATTGCACAGCACCATAACAGGTCATTAGTGGTTTTAAGTAAAATAATATTAGAATAAAATCAGTTCATTTTAATGCCATGAAGACTAAGTGAGCTGAAAACCTATTTAGTGTTCCTCACAACTGCACTGTAGGCATACTACTGAAATTTCATCATGATGAAATGTACCAGTCTGTGAGACTAACAGTTTTTCTTTAATATTGGTCATAAACAAAGGTTGCTAGTATTAGCGCAGTGGTTCAGGGGTAGAGCATCGGACTGTCAAATAAGAGGACCCGGGTTCAAATCCTGTGCTGCCATGTGAAACCTTGGGCAAGTTTTTTCACACTACATTGCTCCAGTTAACTCAGCTGTATGAATGAGTACCTGGCTATAAACAGTGATGAATATTTGTGTACAAGCAGTCTTCGCGAAATTGCCACGTGGCTGAATGCTTCCCAGAGAAGCCGAGGTGGTCTTCGATTGAACAGGTCTGCCAGGGAGTAAAGTGTAAAAAGCACTTTGAGCAATCCTAAAGATTGGATACTGCGCTATATAAGAACTTACCTTTACCTTTAAACCATGACAAAAGTTACAAGTTTGTGTCATAGTTTTGCATAAAAAAAGTACTTAATGTAACACATACATACATCATAATATTTACCGGCGAATCTCTTCTAGTGTATCATCTCCAAATTGATAGGTTTTATCAGCTGGATCAACTGCTTCTAATCACATTGGGTCGTCATCATACGGGATTCTGCAACAATATAAATTTTATAATTTATATTATGCAAAAGTATTGAAGAATACATGTATGGAAAATCAGCTGGAAAAGAGAACTATAAATGAAATACAAAATAAAATTGAAGTTTGACAAAAGCTGTGTTAAGTGTACACAAATAAGAATGGCCAGAATGGTTAAAAATCAATCAAACATGTTTTTACCATAGCTGGTCACGAAGAAATTCCATTCGCAATCCAGTCCAAAGTCATCACTGTAGTGACGAATATTAGCAAATTCTTGAAAAATAATTACTGGGCTGCGGACCCATCACTGGATAAAAGCAGTATACATGTACATGTAAGTACTGTGACATAAATTAAAAAAATCTACCCATGGTAGAACTGTCACTAAATTACAATTGATACAACTTATATTTGGATGAGAATTTTTTATAAATTTACTTGATATTTGTGTTATGTTTGCTTTATGCCTCGTAAACAGATCTATACCAGTTTTAATATGTACAGATTCATAAATGCGACAAACAGACATGCAAAACTCCCTGAAAATGTATACCGATATGCATAGATATATAATATTTATAAACATTACTAACAACATGTATGTTTAACTCAAAATCAGTGCTTGAAAACACGCTCGTAAGTGATATATTGATAAGTTTTGGGTACCAATGGGTCCTCATTCTTCTTTCAAGAGACGGAAGCAATTTTGGAAGCATATTGAGAGTTACTTGTTTTTTATGTGTTTGGTTTGGTTTATGCCCGGTAAACGTTTCATAACAATATCTTCTAATCCACACTGACCAGTCAGAAGTTAATTTGCAAATTTTTTAAGAAATATAAAATATAGCACGTTGGGTATGTGTACATTCCTAATTAAGACAGTCAGGCATGTCATGTTGCTCTGATAATTCACAATGTTATGCATAGATATCAAACTGACACAACAGTTCATTGAACCATCCATATTTAGCTTACAATCAATGTCTGAAAACCATCTCGTATATCATGAGCAATTTATTTTAAAAATTGGGGCATCCAGACGTATGCCAGTGAAGGAACTCGGAAGGATATTGAGACGTACTAGTTATTTGAGCTATAGGAATGAGCTTACACCTAGAAAAGGCTTTGTGACAATACAAGCTATGCCTCATTGACATGTTTGGGTTGGAAGTTGGTCATATTTTAAGAAATATAATAACATACCATTTTTCCATATCTATAGATTCATAATTAAGGTAACCAGATCTGCCATATTCCTCCGATTTGCACATTTATATACCAAATATGTACAATTTATGTCTAACGTATTCGTGTATTCTGCTCACAATCAGGGTCTGAAAACCCTATCGCGAGTGATATTTTGAATAAATCATGATTTGTATCAACTTGCTGTACATTAACCGTACACTGTATTTATATTCCAATTGTATTTATGTAATCTCTATATTATATAGATCATCTCAAAACAATTTCACTGACACAGGCTCAAGATTGCAGAATATATTGACTAGTGAAATGTGAATAAACATTTTTTTTAACAAGCTGTCAAAGTGCCATAATTTGAAACCTATTTAAGCTAGAACGTTCACATTTTTGATTCTTGCTAATCTTACCAAATGCAAAGCGGCAAAGCTTTCATCGTACTGTATTAATTTATTTTCTGAACCATTCAAAAATAATCTAAGACTAAGACTAAGTCTTAGTCTTAGACGTCGATGACAGCAACCCATTTATGGAATTTTATTTGCGTTCACTCGGAATGACCCTAAATGGCCTAATACCGTCGACTAATTTAATAGCAAAACAATTTTGTCAGCTGGCACACGCAGTATTAAAACAATGTGAAAATGGTTGAAGCCGAGTAATAACAGAGTACTAACCTGTCAATAAGACACTTGGCGAACGCTGCATCAGTTTTGATGCCGGTCATTACTTCTGTCTGAATCCATAAACTCATCGCCTATGTACACTTTTGCGGGCGGTCGATTTCGTTTCTGTTCTGCTTGTGTCCTTTTCTTTGCCGAGTCGGTGGCATATTTCCGTGGGCGACCACGCATTGACATTTCATATAAAAACGAGTTAAAATGCAAAAGCAAGTCGGATACGAAACACGCGTGTACAACGAACGTAAATAGAGGGATGCTATACTGCCTGGATGGGGGTCAAGGCCGATCTCGCGACATCATGTAATCACGCGCTATCACGTGAATAAGGCGAAGATAGTCTACCACATAAAACCAGTACGGTAGAAATCTTCAATATGAAAAAGACTATATATTAGGAGGCGCCTCTAAAATAAATTTTACGTTTTAACAAAAAACGAATTAAAACATGTGGAAAACCGAACCAGGATGTCACAGGGGATACTTGGTAGGTTTGCGTTTTCGTGAAATTAGTCTGAAACGCGAGGAGCAAAAACAATCGAACTGATAATGGAGTTTTAACCCAAATAGTATCAAGTCAACGAAACGCGAGTGGAATTCATAACAGAAACATTTCAACACATTCAGACACATGCAAACTAATAGCGCCTACTACGTTTCAGGGGCCCATGGATTGAATAACGTAGACATGGCTATGTTTTTTGAGTATTTATCATTTCACTGTAGCGTGTAATATCTCTTGGGTATCTTCTGCAACTTGTGTGTTGTTTTAAAGTTCAAGTAAAAACCGAGAAAGTCAGCAAACAATCAATATGTACTACAATAAAAGAGTTGACTTGACCCTGGAAGCTGGAAAGAGAAGAAGCCATGAAATTCCAGGGAAAGATGCGAATACACCGAGCGAAGAACTGACCGAAGTTGGAAATCAACGCCTATACAAAAATGCAACCATAAAAACGACACTTGTATATGAGAGACTATTTCGAAGTTCATGTTGACTTAAAAGACGATGCATGAATGCCTTCAAACCGCACTAAATAGGAGAACCTTGCCTTTCTTAAAACACACTCTCGCAGAACCTAATGCACCTTGCAAGTAGATTTCACTGAGATCTACATGTGCCATTTAATTTATGGAGGAAATAAGCAGCATGTATTACTCTAAGGAGCAAGTGAAAGATTCTCCTGCGGTGATACACTATATGGGAGTTAACGGTGTACTTGAAAAACAAGAGCCTTGCGGTGCTGCCATATGAAATGGCGCACTGTTGCATCATAAAGATCATCGTTGGTTGGATCAAGCAATTCAGTATAGGAACTGCACAATCGTGAATCTGATGTGAATTATACGAGGTCAAGTGCGACATATCTGCGTCGTGGCACTACTTCGAAAACGCGCAATGTAATGTGGTAAAGGACTGTACGAAGGGAGATGTGGGATGGGAAACGGGAAGCCGATAACATGTTAATGATGTCTTGGGTTGTTACAGTATGACCACGTCCTGAAGATCTATGGGTAATTGGTAAGGAAAACTTGACAACATTAGCCCCTCCTGCTCAGGCATGTCACAACATGTATTCAGGCAATATCCATTAGATGCTGAGATCGTATTTCACCTGAACTGATATATCCAATCTTGCATTCTACGTCATTTGAATTCAACTTTAACCAAGTTGACTAAACTCATTTTGCGAAACTACGAATGACCAGACCACTGCTATTTCTTCTGTTATATATGACAATGGTGTGGTCTTGTAATAACACAACAGTTGTATCCCTGTTTAATGTTAAAATGCTGCCAAAATGCACAACATTATTTTGTATTCTGCGTTATCAGCAAATATGGTTGCTGAAACATGAATACGTATACCTGTGCTATGAAACGTTACATATGTGCTGAAATACTTTGTAACATGTCGAGTACTTGTTCAGGTAATCCTACATTTAACAGTATATTTCAATAGATCAATGATAAGAAATGATTACATTCTTTATCGTATGTATTCAACGCTATCCGCATGCTGCAGTGTACATTTTAATTTGTCATGATAATTACGCTACTTCGTCAAGACATTTCAGTTGTTGATGTTTCCATAAATGCTCCAGATGTCAAAATAAGTGTTAGGTTATGATAATATATTGTGCATTGTATCGTTGTTGATGATTGAATTAAAACGTATCTATATTGCGCATTAATAATCCGAAATGTTTGTATTCTACGTTATCCACGGACGTCCTTTGGGAAAGCTACGCCAACTACCACACAGTTTGTTCAGACGATGACTATTTTGACGCAGTTGAAGACAAGATGCCAATGCAAGACATCGTCGCAAAAGCATTTACGTGGCCTACTTCATTCAATAAATGGGGCTTTTGGAAAACGGACAACTTTTGCAACTACACATTTTTATGCATCTTCAAAACAAGCTCACATTTGGCAAAAAAGAAATCTCATATTTAAAATAATCTGAACCTGAATCAGTTTTACATACATCATAACCATGATAGCAGCTTGAACTACGCGAATTGTTCCTTTATTAATCATTGTTGCTAAGTATATCCATGCATACTTAGTATAACAAGGTGGCGGATAACGTAGGATACATTGGACAACATGGCAAAAATATCATCACTGTTTGACGAGTTGGTGCAATAAACCATAAATAGCTTGGATGATAAAATTGATTGTTTCAAAAAGCTGTACGTAGGTATTTTCGCATGAAAGTTATTATTTTCAAATACATAAAAAAATTATTGCCTCTATTTCTAATCCTGACTGGCGACGTGTTCGTGACTTTCAACCATATATGTTTAAATGTAATTACGTTAATATACTCTTAAGTAAATATATTATGTAAACATAATTCCGTTGTCCTGTGTCATCTTGGTGGTGATCTTATGATCATCAAGTGATACAATTGGACGAAAATATGCAGAAGATACGTGAACGTTTGCAAAAGCGAGTGTCAGTGACAAATGCCCAAATTGCTGTGGATTTAATGGAGATGGCGGGTTGGCCATTTGACAGGTATCCGTGCTCACGTATCTTGATTTATATCATATGCCCCTTAAATGCTGTACACGTCGTACATTTTCCATTCAGTTCTTTGATTTAGGATAATTAACATTGTTTGTCTAAATTAAGTTTTAAAACACTGATATTTTACTTTATTTAAATCTACATGACCCTTTCTTTTAATCTAGCCAATTAGTTACATTTTGTGTAGCTTAGTTACTAATGCTAATTATGATTATATAAAATTTTCTAAATATATGCTTTGAAAATAGGTTTTATAGTACCTATGTAATTAATGCTAACTGTTTTTAATAAAACAATTAAGTTGTCTACTAACCCACGATGTATTGCATATTTTATAAGTAGTCTTATAAAATATGCAACACATCTTAGATACACACACACACACACACACACACACACACACACACACACACACACACACACACACACACACACACACACACACACACACACACACACACACACACACACACACACACACACACACACACACACACACACACACACACACACACACACATATATATATATATATATATATATATATATACATATATAAGGTAATACTATTACCTTATATATATATGTGTGTATATATATATATATATATATATATATATATATATATATATATATATATATATATATATATATATATGACTACTTATCCAAGATGTATTGCATATTTTATATCAACCCTCCATACTTTGTGAGACATGTATATGAATAACTCGGCACTTGATCGTTAATGTGTGTCGCCAAGCAATAGTGTTAATAGAACGGTCCCCGTCGCCGCCAAAATATGCCACCGAAACATTAATGTTGCAACATTGTAGCATGGCATTTGACACGGTTGGCAAACGTTTGGTTAACAGTGCAATTTTAGGCACAACCTGGTATCTTTCAAAAACATCGTTTGCAGCACCTTTTCAAATGGAACGACAACATGTACGCGACACGAACGCTGAAATCGGGCTGCCTTTCTTCCACAAAACGACGAACATTGACAAAGAAATCTACCAATTTCTACGTGAGCTGCCATGGCATTGAGCAAGCTCTGCCTCTTGGCCTTGGGCTTGGCCTTGGCCGGCTTAGGCATACTTAGCATTTGCACGTTCGCGTTCAAGCCTGAACATGATGTTGTGCTCAGAAAGTGTTGTGCCCTCCGTGAGTATGAGCATTGTGTGAAAAAAGGACTAGACTAGACCATTACATTCTGAGCATGGAGAGCCATGTACGGTTTCATAACCTCGGCCCAAGCCAAGGGCTGATGCCAGTGACGGACTTTAAAAGAAAAAAAGCCCGCCATATAAAACCATTATGACATCACAGTGACGCTCAAACTAGCATACTTCATGTTCTTGACAACGGACGGTTTCAAAACACATACATGAACCGGGGAATATCTTTGTCAAGGACGCGCGCGTCCAGGACTGGTAGTAATCGATAACAAAGCAATAACATGATGTCTATGTTCATGACATGCGCCATAGCGTATGCTGTATCGAGTCTACAAACTACCAGAAGTCTTGCGGGTATGTAAACTCATATAAACGTTAGGGCGGAGTGACGTTTCAGCATTGCCATTGTGCATGTTGTGATTGTGTTGTGCAAGTGGATATATCAGACTATGTAAAATAGTGTTTATTGTTACACGTATTTTGATGCACGCAAAAAAGCCGAAACTGACTCTCTTGATAATAATTCAGGAATATAAAATAACTAATCATACTTAACAAGTATTATTGTTTAGTACTAGTGTTGTGGGTGTTTACAATTATAATACTATATGATTTTGATAATTATTTACGTAATAATATTATATATATATATATATATATATATATATATATATATATAAACAAATATATGTATATGTATGTATATATATACATATATATTTATTTAAGTTTCTCATTTAAGTTAAGTTATTTGGTTTACAGCTGTTACTGCCTTAGTCACAATTAATGTATTTATTACATTTGTATACAGGATTCCAGTCACAAATTTTAAAACGTCGTTTATGCTGAATTTATATTGATATCACTAAACTATATTATATTGGTGTGTGTGTGTATATATATATATATATATATATATATATATATATATACACACACACATATATATATATATATATATATATATATATATATATATATATATATATATATATATATATATACACACACACATATATATATATCTTATACTATTATTGTTATTAAAAGGATAATGTAAATATACTATTGAACAGTCATACATTGGAGATCAGTGTTTCAATAAACCAGTACGTGTTTCCAGGTTAGCTAATTTTCGTCATTTAACGATTGTGTTTCCCATTTACAGCCATTTAAACGGTTTTATTACAATTTGTTTTATTCAATTCAATTAAGAAAAACACGTGTGTGTTTTATATTTGAACGTGTGTGTTTGGGCGCGCGGGCACGGGCGCGTGTCTGGTAGAGACTTGGGCTAGTGCTGGTGTAGAGAGGTTCGTTGTATCACAGACGTTTTCGGATTTTCGGAATGGGCAGCAAATTCCATAGTCGAGATTCAGCAACTTTGAAAGAATGTTCATTATACTAGCAGGCGTTGCTTGTTCTCACCACTTCCAGCAAACACAGTGTACGTGTACGGCCTGTTGACCGTTGTTTCTTCAGCATGCTATTCAGATACAGTGGTGCGGAGTCGTTCAAAGGTCGATACAAATGCGTATGAATGTCAAATTCAGTGCAGTTCATTTAGGATTTGGGTTATGTGATCTAGGCGAAGTATGATGGATATATAGTCGCTGCAGTGTTTTAAATGCAAATATTTAAGTAGTAGTCCAGCAAGCAGCGTATTCCCACACATTTCAACATGGACAAAACGAATGCCTATTTTATATCCATATGGTTAGATAGCACTCCTATATATTGGACATGCATATCAGACGATTGAAGGCTATTCGACAAATGACACTGACATGATTCACCATGTCGTAAGATGAGCTTACTGTAATGTTCAACGAAAATTACCCAACACTAGCCCAGAGTTGCTTCCCTGATGTTCAGGTCAATGTCGTTCATCAAAACATCACTCTTGCTTATATATTGGTACTGAACAACACAACATCCGCCTTCTGGTGGTTCAACTTCAACTAGATGTTATTCTCCATTTCGTTTATCCATTGTAAATTATGTTCTTTTATGTTCAGATGTGAAGCGGGTGAATATATTACCTATTGTGCATAGTTGGTTTAACACAAAATGCGTACATGTTTTTCTAATCGTCAAATAAAAAGTGTTTTCATTACATCGGGTATTTCTGGCATCATTTTGACCCAAATGTCTAAGATGGCCGCCATCCGAGCAAACATTTAACTTTTGCATACTTTCGGGGTGATTGGGGTGAGGTTCATATCGGGTGGATTGTTATGAGGGTACACACCTCTTGTTTGGCACAATCAACGTGTGGTTTGTTTTCACGAAGGAGACATGCCTTTCGGTTAATGGGCTTCCAGTAATCCACGGTATTCGCTAGAGGCGCTAATAGGCAATTAGACCCTAGTTGCGTATCAGCGCCTCCAGCGACTAACGTTGACTTGTTTGCATGTTTTGCTGAACACTTGTTTAAATCATCCTCAATTAGCTATTTACCGTGCAGTCGCGTAGCCAGTGTTAGTTTGTGTGTTGGCAAGCCGTATGGGTTGTCAATAGACAGAACTACTTACTTAGCCATGGACAACAGCACGAACAGTTACCATGAATAACAAACAATAGAAATCGACAGCTTCGAATACCTTGAAGGTACCTTGTCTAGCTGCACCACCGCAATTCAGTTTTGCCATCATCAACGGAAGCCATGCACGATTGGACAGCATTTCGAATACTAGTAACCGATATTTCACAACTACGTATAGCTCATTCAGACGACGTTTATTCTGCATCTTTCTATGCGGATGAGAAACAGATTTTGTTGAATAATATCGCCACATTCGAGACGATGAATGCTTCAGGAAGATGTGCGGCATCTCCTACATGGTGCTAGATCACACCCTCGTGGGCTCGCAAGAACATTTACTGGCAATTGGCAAGAGAAGGAAATTTACAAGGTTTGAGTATGTAACTGGAAACACCACCCTCCTGAAGACTATCATGAAAGGCACACCCTGGAGGATAGACGCCTCAACTGGACATCAGAGGAAAAGCTGGATACACAGTGTATCGGAAAGAATAGCAACGTTGAGCTACTGACAGACAGGAATGGATAAAGATAACATATGCAGCAACACCAAGTCGGACAAGTGAGTGAGTGAGTGAGTGAGTGAGTGAGTGAGTGAGTGAGTGAGTGGGTGGGTGGGTGGGCGGGTGGGTGGGTGGGTGGGTGGGTGAGTGTGTGTATTCGTGTATATGTGAATATGTAAGTAAGTATACACGCCGCGATCGGATATTTGTTGTACAGCATTCCCACCAGCAACGTTTTACGATTGGTAAAGGAAAACGTACAAATCAACTGTGTATGTCCGTTGATTACTGCTTTATGAAAGACGACATCAGAATAGCAGAAAATGCAGTACACATTTCCATGTTGGGTATTTTAATATGTGCACTCATAGCTACATTCGTTGGCATATTATTTGTTTTATATCAATTGATTTTTATAATGTGTTTTGTCTATGTTTTCGATTGTAGCTGACGCCGCGTGTAAAAGCAACCTTTGTGCAAAGGAAGCTTTGTGCATAAATCCAGAATATGCTTTCCAGAGTTATAAATGTGCCTGCAAGACGGGGTATTATGGTTTAACATGTGAAGGTATGATTACATAAACGTACGTATTATGAAAAATCATATACTTATGCACCCATCTGGAATTTCGGGGCAATGATTGCGTTTCACTTTAGGCCATAATAAAAAGTATGCTGAAATAACGGACTCATATAATTTAACGTTAACACACATGTTTGTGTCGTGTTATTCTCTCGAAGTTACTAAACTATTATTTGCTTTAATTTGATGTGCATTTTGAAGGCTACATATATTATTTGATTTGATTCTTTTAATTTGATTTAATATTTGACTTAGATTGAACTTGTAAGTGTCTGATGCTCGATGCCATCTATAGTATACATTAATACATATTCGGAGATGCTTATCTCTGAAGCATTTTGGCCTTATTTCCGCATACAGCTGTAAACATTTAGGGCCCAAACCATTGTCATATTCACACTGGAGTTGTTTCTAGTTCATATACGCCCTGTATAATGGAATGACATGTGACAGTATAATAGATTAAACTAGCAACGGTACTTGAATTTGAGGTACTGGTCCGTGAGATTACGCTTCCAGTGGGTGCGTATATCCCGGAAGGGACATTTGTTGCCTTTCTTGTTTTCATGTGGGAGTCGATGCTACTGAATGTGTTCAGTGAACGCTTCCATCTTCTATTCTGTCGTTCTATTATGGTGGACGTGTCATCAACTTGGCCCTGGGGAGCGAAAGTTTGATGTGCCATCCCTGCACAATCATTTTAGCTAACGTCAAAATGTGCGTGTGTGTGTGTATATATATATATATATATATATATATATATATATATATATATATATGACACACTTCAGCGGTCGAAGTATATAATCTTCAAATACAAAGAAAGCAAATGCTTCTTTATGCTGCCGCAGATAAAGTTCTACGAACATTGCCGCACAGGCAACGGCCTTGAGCCAGACCTTGACAAATCAATACGACAGCAGAGATGCCGTCACCAAAACAATTTTCTGTCATAGACGCAGTTTATGTTGGGTATGGCAAACTATTTGGCAAGAGTCACGAATGATTTCGCAAGTAAAACATCACCACTGTGAGACTTAGCAAATAAGGACGTCGAGTAAGCTTGGCAATCCAAATAGCAACTCGCTCATCGGTAGTTCGAGAGACCAAATCCACGGTACAACACCTGTTAAAAGGTGTAATAGTATTTTATGGAGAGCCCCTCAACAAACATGTTGCTTCACCAGCCAGTATCAGGACTCCCCTGATACAATAGTATACAATAATATAATGAAACTAATAATCACAATCTACCGGGTCTATGTAAAATATGTGAATTACACATAACCATTACACACTCATATATGATATAGTGTATAGGACACACAGGTGCTATCAGTTACTAGCATTAGAACAATGAATTAGTAACAGTACGATTTGCTAGCAATGTCGTTCAAAATAACATAAGTGGATGACCTATGTGTAACAAAAGCACAAAGCAATAACATATAATATACTTGTAGAAAGGTGTAATCATCTTTTATTCACCGTCAGTATCAGGACTCTGCCAGGTTGATCTTTACCACGTGCTGGTTATATGGTGTCAGCCTTTTTTTAAATAGCTACCACTGTCGGCAGCACTGAACTACTACAGTCCTTCACTGTGTCACCTGCTACAAACAGAAGGCCTTCGACCTCGACCTTGCCACTTTATGAGATCAAGTTTGTACCAGGAAAGAAAACGCCTGTGGCTGGCGTATTACCTCTGTCAACAGTCGCAGAGACAATAGTCCAAAAACGGATATTATAGTGCCTGATATGGTCACTGTGTCGAAAACTCAGTTGGAAGAAATCCATGAAGAAGGCCAATTTGGTTGGAAGGCCAGATTCACATGACAGCGTCTACACTTGATTGATTCTTAAGGCTCTGCAGACAAACGGAAGTCCTAGATTGAATTCAGACTGAACATCAGGACATAGCGAATTACCGGCTCCGCGAACGAAATACTCTGTTGTGATGTTGCCTAAACACGGACATTGATAATTCTTGTTCGGAAATGCAGTTCATGCCAGCCAGCAAATGGAGCCACCCAGGCATACCGAAGCTGACCAACTGTTGATTGTCGGAACTGACCTGCTCCATTGCTATGATTAATAGAAACACATACACACACGCACCCGCACCCGCACCCGCACACGCACACGCACACGCACACGCACACGCACACGCACACGCACACGCACACGGACATGCACATACATACACAAACACAAACAAACACACACACACACACTCATATATATATATATATATATATATATATATATATATATATATATATATACATATATATGTGTATATTAATCTACCCGTAAGTAATGTCCTCAGCTGATGATGGGCCTTTGCATTATGTATATATGTACGTATATGCGTATGTATGTGTTTGTGTATGTATGTTGCATATGTACGCATATATGTATATAAGTTTGTATATCCGTATGTATGGATACATATAGGAATATCATTATATCTATGGTGTTGTTGTGCTTGAGTTGTATGTGGATACATTATTGCCTGGGGCTGGCACATATCACTTCTTGCTATGTTGTGTTGTAACACGCGTTTCGTTTGTAGATACTGATCCATGTCACTCTAAACCTTGTAACAACGAAGGCACATGCAACAGGACAAACGACTTTTTCAAATGCGATTGTCAAACAAACTACTTCGGATTCTTGTGTGAAAGTTTGTATTCCAATTTAATGTGAAACACATGTTGTGTTACATTTATTAATTATGTCAATAAGATAATAATTTAATCAGTATATTATTAAATAATAATTCGGCATATTAGCGACGAAAACCTTATTGCGTTGACACGCGTTTTAATGCAAACTTCTTGGCATACAGCTGTTGTTGGTAAGTAAACTGCCAATATAACATATTATCACTTTCCTGAAGACTTTACTAAACTACAACGAACATTGCCCTGTGTCAAAAGTATCACCTACCTAGTAGCTTACAAAAACATGGTTTACTAAATTAACAGGTATTCTGAAATTTTATAGGAAGCATAATTATAGCGGTTTACTCGAAAAACAAACAATGACATTCCTGGCACCTTGTAGGTATTTAGAACTGTTACGGGAACTCGTCACTTCGGGAGTGAATCAACTACCCAGTCACTATGTTAATAATGATATGATCAGTAGTAATAAGAAAGATATAGCGAACATGTTTAACAATTATTTTACTAACATTGGTCCAGACAAAACGTGTTCATATACGACAACCTAGAAGACAAAAATAATAACAATGTATTTCTAACTCCATACAAATATATTAACTGTGAACATAACTAAACCATACCATGTGAAATTTTGAAGTTATATGCTCAACAAATAAGTCAATGTATAAATGGGTGATGTTTGTTTAACAATATATGTTTCTTTTTGCGTACGGTCTTGTTTATTGTGGTCGGCAAGAGTGATCACGCTGACGTTACACATGTGGTAGTTTTAGACCCACCGCCCGATCCGTGTCGGAGTAATCCTTGTCTACACGATGGGACATGCTCGAATTATCGACTACCGGGATTGCCCGTGGTCCCCAAGTGCCAATGTTCAACACGTTACTCAGGGCAACGGTGTGACAGTGTGTATGCCAGTTTAGTTCCAATAGTATGTATCACACACACACACACACACACACACACACACACACACACACACACACACACACACACACACACACACACACACACACACACACACACACACACACACACACACACACACACACACACACACACACATACACATACACACACACACACATATATATATATATATATATATATATATATATATATATATATATATATATATATATATATATATATATATACACACGCGCTATTATATACCGAGCACGTCAGTAAATGTGAGCGTGTGTGCGTGTATTTGTGTGTGCGTGCATATGCATGATTTTATTCGGAGATCCTTTCAAATACGATTGCCCGATTGGTATAGTGTTTACCGGGTTTCATTAGGAGTACCTGCCTATCTGACGACCCTATCAACAGAACACGTCTTGCCAATTATATGTTACACTTGGAAAGTCTTATGCTAAAACATAATGCGCCCTCAAATTGGATATCTTACAAAAGGATCCCGTATTCTCAATAAGTATAATCCTAAATATAAGAACGTATCTTTTATCAGAAGTGTGTTCCTGGAATTAAATAGTATATGTATAATTATATATGTTGGTGGATTACCATCTGGTTCTTTTAGCACCATGCAATGAAACATGCAATGCAAACGGAAATACCTCGGCCAAGTGCAGCAATAATACATACTATATAGCTTGCCGTGACAATACTCCGAGTCTGAAACAATGCCCCAAAGGAGAAGTTTTCAGTATGAACGGTGACAAATGCGGTGAGCACATGATACTTCTGTACAATATCTTACATACATCGTAACTTGCAACGCTTTAAAACATCTTCCAAAATTTATTTATACCTCAACCATTTTGCCACATTCGTCCAGACCCCTCTGACCAGTCACTGGTTCAGCTCGGTTGTTAAGAAACATGTCAGGTTCTTTTCCAAACAATCGAACACCATTATATTATAGTGTGTTACGACGATGGTCAACGTTGCTTCTTGCTAAATTCACCGCACTGAAACCTCTGCTGAAAATATTGAGATATGTGTTGTTGCATATTCAAGATTCAAACCACTTCATTAAGCCATTTAAACACATTGATTTAGCCACATCATTGTGTTGTTAACTTGTATTACTCTAGTCACAAACATGTGGCTAACATAGAGTGATGAGCTAACCATAAGAAGAAGAAGAGCATTTGTGCATGTCCAGTACATTTGTCCAGTACACCTTTGTCGTGTGTATTGCATTCATAGCTATATTATGGATATCCAAGTTCCTTCGTCATGAAGTTGGATTTTAACAAGATTTAACAATATTG